>JZKD02S1768835.1:77734-97150 GCA_000966675.3 Picea glauca | reverse complement strand
GGGAATTTTAGAGCTAAAATATCATTCTACAAGTTATAAGAATGTATTTGGGAGGGTGAGCATTTGTATCATTCTATGTTCTTTTTTTTCAACGAGAAAAATACGCTTTATATTCAAAAGGATATAAGAATGTACAAGTCTATTTTTGCGGAAACCACGAAAACAAGAACTATGCAATGGAACAAGTTGTCCATACAAAACAAATCTGTACCATGGAAAAACTGAGACCGTTCCAGATCCATGGGAAGGCAGCACAAAAACAAAAGGTGGCCGAATCAAAGATTGATCATGTTGGTAGGTCCTTCATTGCCTTCCTCCCAGCTTGTAAAACAAATGTGTCCCGATGGCAAGAACAAAGCTTTTTTAGAAAGGGTATCTGCCTCGATGTTTTCCTCTCTGTAGATGTGAGAGAAGGTGAGCTTACTAATCAGATGAGCTTCACGAGTTCTCTCCTTCCAGCTTTCAAGGGCCGCCACATGGAAGTCTGCACGCCCGCTCAGCCAATCAATGATAATTTTGGAGTCACCAAGGAGTAAAAGATCATCGATATGTAGGCGACTTGCCAGAATAAGAGACGCCCATGCTCCCAAATTTTTGCCTTCATGTTGGAAAAGTGCCCACAGTTTAGAGTCCACCGGAAACACGAATGAGAGTTTAGAGTGAGCCACCTTGTTGTGCCACTCCGTCAAACCAGGCAACAACCCTATCAAGAGGAACTTTAAAAAAGGTCCTGCTGGGAGGTGTAGCCAATGATTGTTTCCTACTCAAAGCCATCTCAGCAAGAATAATATTGGCCACTCTGTGAAATGAAGGAGACTTTTCATCGAACAGGGCAGCGTTTTTGGCCTTCCATACCTGCCAGCAGAGAAAGATTGGCAACAACGCAGGATTCTTTGAGTCATCCATCCAGTTCTGAAAGCAATATGATACGCTGGGACCTGTCCACGTTGAGGTGAGAAAAAGAGCAGGCATTATGAGATGCCACACTGATCTGGAGAAAGAGCAATCGATGAAGACGTGGGCGATGGACTCACTGTGTGATTTGCACAGGATACAACGGCTAGGCCCCTCCCATCCACGGGATTGAAGATTCGGCCACACCAGCAGCTTATGCTCGATCAGTAACCAAGCGAATAGTTTCATATTGATTGTACAGTCGCCCCTCCAAATATTTCTCCGCCATAGATCAGTTGTGTTGGACCAGAACTTTTCAGCTAATGCACGATAGACATTTTTTGCGGTGAGTGTGCCGAATCGATCCCCTCCCGTCCACAAGAAAGTGTCTGGCCGCTCTTGTAATCGGATGCCCGCGTCCATTAACAGGCGTGTGAAACCTTCCTACTCACCAGAAAGATCAGAATCCAACTTTAGATCCGCGCTGCTGAGCCAAATTTCGACCAAATGACCCCCACTGGTCGGTGTTTTGAATTGATGAAGGAAAAAAAGGCTTTTACTATGAAGGTGTGCCAGTAGCTGAGGGGAAAGCATGGCGTGTCTGCCCAATCCCAATAAACTGTCTCTGCCTACTTCAATCAAATAGCCATTACCAAGATTCCACGAAAGCCATTGAAGAATGATGGGAAGGGACTTTAAGAGGTGTTTCCAGGTTTGAGAGTCGTTGGTGGGTCTCTCTGAGGCCGATCTGGTAAATGAGGGAAGTATTTAGCCTTGATTACCTTACTCCAGAGACCAGGTTTCATTAGAATTATCCAGAGGGTGTTAGCTGAGAGTGCCCTATAGAAGAATGGCATATTTCTGAGACCCTAACCACCCATCAGCTTTGGTTTTGAAATTGCATCCCATCTGCAGAGATGGTAACCAGAGTTCTTCTTGTTGCCAGTCCAAAGGAAGGATAAAATAAGTTGGCGAAGGGTCCTCAGAACAGAGACCGGGATGTGAGCTAACGCCATCCAAAAAACCGGCAGGCTTTCCAAAACGGCTTTTATGAGAATATATCTTCCTCCCAAGGAGAGCATCTTGTTACACCAATGATGAATTCTTCTTTCAAATTTTTCAATAAGCCAGAGCCAATCTTTTTTAGAATATCTGGAGGATTTGATAAAAAAACCAAGGTAGGAAAACCCCTTTGTTACCTCCGTTGAAGCATATCCGAACAACTCTTTTAAATCTGTTAGTAAAATCTCCTGTGCATTCGATGCTAGGAAGACAGATTTGTGGATATTTGTCTCCAAGCCAGAGGCAGCGTAAAAGTTGTTTATGATGGAGTGTATGATAGTCCATTCAGCAAGACTGGCTGATGTCAAGATAAGCACATCATCAACAAAGAGGATATGCAGGATATGTGTCAGCCCCGAGATTTTTACTCCAGATAGATGGCCCTCCGCTTGACTGTTTTTGAGTAGGATGTTGAGCCCTTCAAGGATTAAAATAAAAAGAAGTGGTGAGAGAGGGCAACCCTGACGAAGCCCTCTCTCACAACGAAAATCTTTGGTAGCTTCCCCATTGATCAGAAAAGCAAGGGTGGTCGAGGATATGCATCCTAAAATCCAATTGGTTATAACTAACCCAAATCCACACTGTAGAAGAATAAGATGCAAAAAGTTCCAATTGACGCAATCAAAGGCCTGTTTGAGATCCAGCTTAAGAAGAATGGCTTGTTGTTTCCTTGACTTTAAACTGTGGATGCATTCATGAGCGACTCCAACTGCATCGAGAATTTGTCTTCCTTTTAGGAAGTCGAGTTGTTCCTCAGAAAGTGCCCTGGAGAGTAAAGGGTGGATTCTTCTGGCAATGATCTTAGAAATTAATTTGTAACAAAGGTTGCAGAGTGAAATGGGACGAAAGTCTTTAAAATGTCTGGGAAGATTAGATTTAGGAATTAAGACTATATAGGTATTGTTTAGCTGGGGATTTATCACACCTCTTGTTCTATCATCCTCCACGACGTCCAGAAGATCCTGACACATTATATCGAAAAAATGGAGATATAATTCGACCGACCACTCGTCGAGTCCAGGACTCTTTTCTTTTTTGAAACCACTGAGTACCGCTAACAGTTCCTCCTTTGTACAGGGGGATTCTAAGGCTAGAGCCTCCTCAGTAGTCACCATCTTTGGAAAGTGGCTTGCTAACTCAACCTGTGATGTAAGGCTAGGAGCAGAGGCAACCTGAAAAAAAGATTTAAAATGGTTGGTAGCGGCAGCTTTGATGTCTTCCTGAGTGTGATGTATTTTACCATCCTCCTCTTCAATATCCCAAAGCTGCTTTTTTGAATGTCGGGCACTGGCAATCTGGTGAAAGAATCGAGTATTTTTATCGCCTCCAGCAAGCCAGAGCATTCTTCTCTTTAAATGCCATCTCTCCTCATCTTCACGAAGGAAAGTATTACGAGCTTTCTCCAGCTCACGAATTTTATAGTCAATGTCAGTGTTGGCTAGGTCCTGGATCTGTAAATGAAGTAGGTCATCCAGCTCCTGTTCAATCCTGTTGATGGCAGCCTGTTCCGCTTTTTTTTTACCTTTTAACCAAAGTGTAGTTTGGAACTTTAATCTGGAAATTTTACTTACCAGATTTCCTTGGGGATCTCCAGGCAACGAACGGGAAGTGTCTGCCCACGTCGATCTGACCAGGCTATTGAAGGAGTCCTCCTTCAACCATAGCGGATTGAACTTAAAAGGTTGTCCAGCCCCAAAGTGCCCCACACCAATCTGTAAGCAAATGGCAGCATGGTCCGATAGAAATGGGAGGTTTACCCACGCGTGGGAGCTGCAGGATGGAGAAAGCACATCTTCTGAAATTAAAAAATGGTCGAGTCATTTTGCTATGCTAGCTGGACCTTGTCTTCCATTCCTCCAAGTGGGTATAATCTCAGTCGGTTTCAGGTCAACCAAGTTGTTTTTGTAAAAAATATGATTAAAAAAACTCATGAGTGGGTCATTTACCGCTTTTTCACCCCAGATTTCCTTAGGACTGGTGGTTAAGTTGATATCTCCAGCTATGATGAGGTTTTTTTCCGCCAATAGCCCGAGTTCATCCAGTCTCTCCTAGAAAACCTTACGGTCAGCACATGGGCCGTAGACATTTAGTAGATTGATAGAAGAATTAAGTTCAAAACAGGTCCCTGAAAGTAGAATCCCCCCAGGGCTGAGCATCGGCACAAAATCAAAGAGAGAGGTTCCCACAGAGCTTGTCGCACAGATCATCCAGTTTGGCCGGAGCAGATGCATGAACTCCCTAGCTGCAAAAGCATTCACAAGTGTTTCTTGTAGAAAGATAATTGACGGTTGTGTCTTCTCCAGGAGTCTTCGCATGGAGGCAAGTTTCAGGGATCCTCCAACCCCTCTTATCTTGAGGGATAGAAGAATCATGAATTACCTCTAGCTATGGATTTTAATCCTCTAAGTGCCCCTTGATTTGTAACAGTATTTGTGTTGCCCGATGCCTTCGGTCCAGTCAGAGTCTTTTTGCGCGCACTGTGGGTTTTCAAAGGTGAAAGTTCCAGCCCAATACCTCTTGACCAATGGGGATCTGGTCCTGGTGATAAAGAAATGTTTGAAGAGGATGGGATTTCCGAAGGAGGTAGGGTAGGTTGAATAAAAGATTTTCCTTGATAGGTATGGATAGGTATCGATTCGTAGGGAAGGGAGTGAGCAGGTGTAGCTACCAGAAACATGGTTTCTAGTTGTAGTTCTGATTGGGTCGGCTCAGAGTAACCGGGTAATGAGTAAGGATCTGGTGTTTCAACTATGTCTACTATAGGATGGGAACCCAAAACCCCTGTAGATGGTTCAAATGGTATTAGTTGGGTTGTAGGTGCAGGACGAGAGGTGGTGGGGCTGTCTGATGGAACAGGCTCGGTTGGTATAGACAGGGGAGGGGGAATGGGTGAAAGGTCAGGATTAACAGGAAGAGAGGTCGTGGCTTCAGTACACAAGATATTTTCCACCTGCTCGTTGATGAAAAGTCTGTCCCAGGATGAGAGGGTATTGAAAAGTGAGGGACACAGTAGATGGATCTTACCTACTAAGGATTCATCAGATGGATTTGTGTCCCTCCGAGGGAAAGGTGCCTCCTCTGCGAACTGGTTGGGTAAAGAGATGTATCCATCAAAAGTTGTCTCCTCTTCTGGATCCAAAACGAAGTCAGGCGGGGGGAACTTATGGCAATCCCTTCTCAAATGTCTGGTTATGCGGCAGAGAGAGCATCAGAAGGGGATGCCTATATAGTCTAGACGTTGTGCTATCAGTTGATTGCACCAATCGATCTCTAAGATTTCTGGAAGTCCAGCCTGGATGTCGATTTCCACATAAATCCTCGCCATTCTTCTGTTTGAAGCAACTAGAGAGTTTGAATCCACCCTTAAAAAATGTCTTATGGAGGCCCCAATAAGTTCGAGTGCTTGTTGGTTCCAGAGTTGAAGAGGGAGACCTGGTAGAAGGACCCAGACATGCCGATGACTGAAGAACTCAGTAGAAGGATTGAATCCAAGCCTCCATCTTTTGAGCATAAGACTTCCCCCATCGAAAGGCCAGAAACTATCCAGAATGAGGGCCGAGTCCTCTAGATTTATGAAGATAAAACCGAGCCAGCCTTGTTGCAGCAAGTGAATCTTGGGAATGTATCCAAGGATCAGCTTCCAGTGGTTTGTAATCCAAACGTCAAAGTTTTTCTTACATTTTTCTTTGTAAGCTAGCCTTCCGACTAAGGCACACAGGGCCAGGTTGCACGCTTCTGTAAGACCTACATCCATGCCAAGAATGAGCTTGGGATGTTTTAGTTTTGGCTTCCAAACTCTTTGCAGACGCTTGTGGATGCCTTGTTTTTGAGAGGTAGGTCCTAGCTGTGGGTGCCTCACCTTAGGTCCACTCCCAAGCTGGTGGATCCCTACAAAGCTATGCTTCTGAATATCAGTAAGACTAGCACCTATAGTAGTAGTCTGTGAAGTCTCGACAATGATTGGAGGATCAGACTGGGTGCTCGGATGTGCAACAGAGCGAGCGCCTCCATTGGTATTCTGTGAAGTCTCGAAAATGATTGGAGAAACAAACTGTGTGCTCGACTGTGCAACAGAAGAAGGACCGGTGGGACCAGGACTCAAACCCACAGATGTGCCAGGCCTTCTAGTCCGGAAATGGTTGGAACAGAGATCATCTATCGAGGCCAGCAATGCCGGATGGTCCCATGGGTCTCCCATGTTCCCAACAGGATGGTCCAGGCTATTTGGCGCACTAAAGAAGCTTCTAAAGAAAACAAAACAACAACAAAAAGGGAGAGAGACAAAATAGGACTTCTGGAGCAGTCAGAGAGGAGAGGTGGAAGCGTCAGGAGTCCCCCATCCTTTGCTGGCAGGTCAGTGAGAGCCAGAAAAGTTGAAGTGGAGAAGTGCATTCCAGTAATCTCAGTGGGATAGTCAGAGATATTCTGAAAGGGGCCTAGAAGAAAAAAACACAGATCTAGGAAACGGGGAGAGAAACTGAGAAAAGACAAATCTATAGCCACTGCAACACGGGGAAGCGTGAAGAGGGAAAACCAAGGACACCACAGAAGAAAACTACACCGTATCCAAGTCGACGGTCGGAGAGAAAAGCAGCAAAAGACAGAGTCAATCCAACCTAACGAGACACAAGCTCAAAATGGTCGCAGAAATAGTGTCATCGCCCAGACCGATGCAAGAAATCTTTTGGAGTCGTCAATGGCGCAGTAGGTTCCAAACAAAGTCTCGTCTATCCTAGGCACCAAAACCTTCTGTGTAGACCAGTTTCAAATCTCTGCAATCGCCCGCCATCAAATCTTAGAGTGAAGGGATGGCTTCATCAAATAAAAAAGATTTTATTTCTGAGACATCAACAAATTGTTCGCATAGCTCTTCTGTTGGGACTAGCAAATGCGATGGGAATGCTTTTAATGAGAATGAGGCATCATATTTTTCAGTTGGTTAGAAGTTTGATCATAGTGCAAGAAATGTTATTCAACATGTTCCTCGGGAAAGTCCTAAATCAGAGGACTTTGAAAGCACCAATGATGAAGAGGAGGAATATGATGGTGATAAATCTATTCAACAGTTTAATAGTAATGAAAATAATAAAAATGTAGGTCGAAGTGGAGACTATGATAAACATTTAAATGATTAGGGTGGAAATTTTCCTCCAAGTGAGGAGTTTCAAGGTATCGATGAATATTTTCAAGAACCAATGAATATGATGAAGGATTTCCCTCAAGTGGAAATTTTAAAAGCAGTGAAGATTATTATGACAATGGTGGACACTCTTTCCCAAGTGGAGAATTTAAAGACAACAATGTTGGTGATGATGAATTTCCTCCAAGTGAAGATTTTGAAGGAATTGATGAAGATTTTCCTCCGTGTGAGGATTTCCAAGGCACGAATGAGGATGATGGAGAATTCTCCCCAAGTGGGGATTTTAAAAGTAGAGATTATGATTATGGAAATGTTGGATAGTCTTTCTCGGATGAGGAATTTAAAGGAAGCAATGTTGGTGATGATGATTTTCCTCCAAGTGAGTATTTCCAAGGTACCAATGAGGATGATGAATATTTTCCTCCAAGTGAGGATTTTCAAGCTAGTAATGAGGATGATGAAGAATTTTCCTCAAGTGGGAATTTTCAAAGTAGTGAATATTATTACGCCATTGGTGGACACTCTTTCCCAAGTGATAAATTAAAAGGAAATAATGTTAATGATGATGATTTTCCTCCAAGTGAGGATTTTCAAGATACTAATGAATATTTTCAAGGCACTAAGCAGGATGGTGAAAAGTTTCCCTCGAGTGGAGATTTTGAAAGCAGTGAAGATGATTATGTCAATGATGGACACAATGTTGAGGATGATTTTCCTCTAAATGAGGATTTTCAAGGTAACAATGAAGATGATGGGAAATTTTCTCCAAGTGAGAATCTTAATGGCATTGAAAATCTTATGGGTGATGATGATTTCCCTTCAAGTGAATATTTTCATGGAAGATCTAATGGCATTGGTGAGAATGGTAATCATTTTTCTAGTGATTTTGATATTCCTCTCATGAACGAGATTATCAATGAAGATGATCGACCCATGAATGAATATCATGTTCTCAATCATTCAACTGTAACAAATCAAGGTTATTTCCATTCTCTTGTTCAGTCTCCTGACAATGTTTTGCTTGATATTCCTTCTGGTGAAGAGGAAAATCCTTCTAGTGGGGATGATGAAATAGTGGAGACATTGCAAAGAAACATTGTGTCTAGGACCAAGAATAAACTTTTTTATATCAATCCAAATCATTATACTTATACAAGGTCTAGGAAAAAATTTCTCACTAAATCAATTTCCATAAGTGAATTGATTTCAAGTGAACGTTGTCAAAAGAATTGTTTGAAAAGCGTGGACTACATGTGTATGTCTTGAATAAAAGAAAGAAATATTTTTCAATGAATAAGAGCATGAAAAATTCATATTTGATGGGGTGCATGATATCCACCAATACAAGATATGATTATCGCATTGGGAATATTTTACTTTGCAGAAAAGATTTCAAAAAAAATCACTCAATTGGTAATCTTCGTCTATCAAGAATCCATACAAGGTTGGAAAAATATCCTTCGTTTTATTCAAAGGTACATCATGGATGAGAGAATGGGCCATTTAAAAACACTATATTGTCATGGATGTGTGATTTATTTTCCAAACATGGAGAGTGTCTGCCAGATAGAGACGCAATACATATTCCAGATAATTTCTCAAGGAGGGAAATCTACAACTTGTATAAAAGATATGTTGAAGGCATTGAAGGAAATGGTAATTTATTACATATGCATATTTTACAAGAATATGGAAGAAACAATTCAACAATGTCTGTATTCCTAAGAAGTCAAGGATGGGGATTTGTTTTATATGTGTTACTCTTAAATCAAGAAAAGATCAATCTAAAGGGCCGGTAAGAGGTATGTATTTACTATTTTTTTTATTTTTTTTAAATTGGATAGTTATCAACTATGAAAACATATAATCAATATTTTCATTTTATGTCATGTGTAGATTCCATAGTCAAAGCACTTCAAGAACGTCGGAATCAACAATCAAGTGAAATAAAAATGTTGTACAAACATCAAAAGAAGTGTTATGATGCTCCAAACAACTATTTAAGTATGATAATTGATGGCATGGACCAGAAGAAAACACTTCTACCACATTTTGTATGTACACCCAAAAATTTACAAAAAGAGAATTCCATTCAGTTTCACTTGGTTGGTTGTATGGGTTTCAATGGAAAAATGTGTGTAAGGGTTTACTTCACAGCTCCAAATATTCAAATGATGCAAATATGACTATCACCATAATTCATCATGTGCTCACTCACTGGTATGGAAATATTCCTCAAGTTCTCTATCTACAGTTGGACAACACTAGTTGTGAAAATAAAAATCAAATTGTGTTTGGATATCTAAGCATGCTTGTTGAAATGAGAATCTTTCAAAAGGTGAAAGTTGGTTTCTTTCTTGTTGGACACACTCATGATCATATTGATCAAAAGTTCAATCGTTTTTCAGTTACATTGAAGAGGAAAAGTGTTGGAAAGCTACCATCAATGATTGAATGTATTAAGAAAACATACATTCCATAGCTTGTTTTTCATATATTAGGAGAAATTGTTGACATGTGAATATTTATTCAGGGATTGCATCATGAATAAAAATGTATTGATCATCTTAATGACATTAGCTTCCAACATCAATTTTGTTTCAAAAAATTTGATGGGAAAACATTTACATGGAGAAAGCAGTATTCAACTACTACATAATGGGGGTCTTCATCAGGTTTAGCATTTTTTAAGTTCATTCCAGATCGTCCAAAATTTGAATCAAAGTTATTATTTTTAAAATCAGTTGTTGAAATCCATAACGCACAGAGGCATAATAGAGATGTAGATTATTCTGAATGTCTGGAAGAAATAAAAAATTTCATTAAGGATACATATAAGTACTTTGATGTTGATGATTCTGTTTGGTGGGAGTCTTTTTTCAATATTCAAAGTGACATAATTTCAATCTCAACAAATGAATATACATTGTTGAAGTCTCCATTTCATTGGCCACAAAATATGCTAAATGAATATGAACAAAAAAACATTGTTGAATTTCAACAAGAATCTCAAGGTGCTATTGAGTTTACACAAGCAGAGGAAAGAGAAATTTATATTGGTTCGCGGAGGTCACATGCACAATGTGAAGCCATGGAAGACATTTATAGGGGTTCATTACAAGATATTAAGGAGGGTAGCATTATTGCAGTCTTAGTGACTAAAGATCCACATGGTTATCCATTCTGGATTGCAAAGGTTATAAAGATTGAGAAAGAAAATGATGATGTTAAATTGCAATTGAAGTGCATTGGTATGCAACAATTACACACACATTCAATGGTGTGTACAAGCCAAAGATGGTGGTTGATAAACATGTCAATAGAAAGAGAAAAATAAAGGGTCAAAATAAAATGCATCGTTGCACTGATCTCTTAAAATTAGATGATGTTGACATATTTGTTTATGACTTCAATTTGACAGAGAGAGGAAATATTCGCTCCAAGACAACAAAGATTATCAATAGGTTGTTGTCACAAGAAATAAATGCAAGATGGGAGTCTTCTCAACCTAGTCGTATATCTAAAAGACATTTGACATCTGAAATGTCGGGCATGCATGTAGACTCAGATGGTGCATTCATCGACAATAGAGAAGAGCATGGATCATATACATCTTCATCCAACCATTCATTTGAAGACAATGTAGACTCTGATGGTATTTCAGAAACCATGAGTCAATATGAATAATCCTATGAAACATTTTATGTGTTTTTTATCCATATGGTGTTTGTATGGTAACTAGAAATGCGCATTTAACTTACATATGATCTTACATGAAGTTATGAATCATTTTTATGTTTTATGAATTATATGTTTTGATTATGGAGAATATAATAAAATTTCTTAGCTCATATGTTTTGAATATGTACAATATAACAATACTTTTAAGAAATAATTTATGTTTCATTCAATATAACTTTTATTTACTTTTTTTATTAAAAGTAAAAAAAAATATTAAAAAGTGATGTTGAATTTTTAAAGTATGTTGTGATATTTTCATGGCATTATGTATTACCTTGTACTTTGAGTGATAAATTAAGATTTAAAAAGTAAGCATTTAAGGGTTGATTTTATGATTTTTTTTACAGTAATGATGAGTTACTTTACCACTTTATAAAAATGTGTCATTTTCATATCCCAATTTTAGAATGGGTGCCACTGGTAGCAATACTTTTCAATTTGATGGTTGATTTTGAGGCTTTTGTTTTAATGGTACCAACTGCTAAAAATACGATTTCAAATTATTTAAAATTTTAACGTTTTGAAAAAAAAAATCAAAAATATTTGTTTTTCTAGGTGTTGCTTTTAAAGTTTTTTTGAGTTACTCTCTGAGTTTTGAAGACCATGTTTGCAAAATGTTGTAATTTTCACCCCGTTTAAAAAAATGTTGCTACCAATAGCACCACTTTTTTATTTGGGGGTTGATTTTGATGTTTTTTATGCAAAAATATGGGTTTTCTGGGCCAGAGTTCTCGTTTTGAGGTCACAGTTCTCGTTAAGTCGGTAACTTTGCTTTAACCATTCTAGATTGCAAAGGTTATAAATATTGACAAAGAAAATGAAGATGTTATAGCAATTGAAGTGCATTGGTATGCAATAGGTACACACCCATTCAATGGTGTGTACAAGACAAAGATAGTGGTTGGAAAACATGTCAGTAGAAAGAGAAAAATAAAGGGTCAAAACACAACTTGCCGTCGCACTAACCTATTAAAATTAGAGGATGTTGACATACTTGTTTATGAATTCAATTTTACAAAGAGAGGAACTCTTCGCTCCAGGACAACATAGATTATCAAGAGGTTGCAGCCACAAGAAATAATTGCAAGATGAGAGACTGTTGAACCTAGTCGTAGATCTAAAAGGCTTTTGAAATATGGAATGTTGGGCATGCATGAAGACTTAGATGGTGCATTCGTTGACAATAGAGAAGAGTATGGATCATCTATATATTCATACAATCATTCATCTGAAGACAATGCAGACTCTGATGGTATTTCAGAATCCATGAGTCAATTTGAATAAGTGTATGAAACATTTATGTATTTTTTATCCATATGACGTTTGTATGGTAACTAGAAAAGTGTGTTTAACTTACATATGATTTTACATGAAGTTATGAATCATTTCTATGTTTTATGAATTACATGTTTTGATTATTGAGACTATAATAAAATTTCTTAGCTCATATGTTTTGAATATGGACAATGTAACAATACTTTTAAGAAATAATTTGTGTTTCATTCAATGTAATTTGTATTTACTTTTTTTATTAAAAGTAAAAAAAAAAATTGGAAGTTATGTTGAATTTTTAAAGTATAGGGTGATATTTTCATGACATTATGTATTATCTTGTGCTTGGAGTGATAAACTAATATTTAAAAAGTAAACATTTAAGAGTTGATTTTATGATTTTGTTTACAATATTGATGATTTCTTTTATCACTTTAAAACAATGTGCAATTTCAATACCCCAATTTTAACATGGGTGCTACTGCAAGTGTTTGCTGCTTCAACACGCCTATCTTCTTTTTATGCTACTATTTCTAATGATTTTCACTCCCTACTTTGAGGTAGCAGTACTTTTCAATTTGATGGTTTATTTTGAGGTTTTGGTTTTAATGGTACCAACTGTTAAGAATAAGATTTCAAATGATCTATAATTTTAACGTTTAGAAAAAAACATTTTTCTTTAGCTATTGATTTTAAGGTTTATCAGAGAAACTATATGAATTTTGAAGGACATGCTTGAAAAATGTTGTAATTTTAACCCAGTTAGAAAACATGGTGCTACCGGTAGCACCATTTTTTGACTTGGGGGTTGATTTTCATGTTTTTTATGCAAAAATATGGATTTTAAAGGCTAAAGTTAAGTCGGTAATTGTGTTAATTCTTATCTTCTTCAATTATAATGTTAAATCATTTAACATGATTTTTTTGTACTTATGTAAAATTAGTTAGACATGTCGCTCTAAATTATGAATCATAAAAAACATAAATGGTTTAAAATCAAATTTGCAATTTACACAAGGATTGGACAACTAAAAATTTAATTAATTAGCATAAGATGAAGTTTTTTTACATATTGTATCCTTATTATCACTAGCTCCAAAAACCCTAGCTAGGGAAAACAATGAAATACCTTAACTCAACCATGGAGCTCCAACATGCATAAATCAATCAAACATGTCCTCCAAGGAAACACAACTTCTTTTGTTTTTCTTCACCAAATACACAAGGTTTTTTTTCGCAAAATCATAATCTCAATTCACCAAGGGATAAGACCCCAACCCTAGTCTTCAATATTCTCTAACAAGATCAAAACACCCTAGTGACTCCAAGGGAGAGAAATAGAGATCAAGTACATAAGAAGATCCAAGAGAGAAAAAAGAGTGATCATTACCAATGTTTTCTTCGCAAGAGTGAACCCTAACATCTCACAAGGATCAAACTCCCAACAAAGACATTCTCTTTTCCTTCCATAACTTCCCATGGGGTTTTCTCACGAACATTAGTGAATCACTCCAAGAAGACAAGTACAAAGTAAATAGTATTATAATGATGATGATTGAAATGACTATATCCTTCCTCTATAATATGGGAGGTAACAGAGGCCAACAATATAATTTAGACCCGATCCCTTACAAGCAACCTACAAGAAGCACATTTAAGCTCACACAAGTGAAGCACTCCACTCCAAAGGTACACATGTCATGCTCCAAGGTGATTTTGTACACAATAAGAACTCCAAGGTGATTTTGTACACAATAAGAACTCCAAGATGATGTAGCTCCACAAAGTGTGTACATATCCTTGTCACAAGCCCATACAAACTCCATTGCTTCTCCTAATCCATGTACTCCATTGGTACGACTTCCTCTGCATGAACACAATTGCAACCCAAGTCCTAGGGAAGAATGCCAAGCAAGAACCCAACTTGTTTGATAAACATGGTATATCCACACAATTTGAATGCCTTAAGACAACTATTCACACAAACAATTCAAAGATCAGTACACCAATGTATTACATAGTTAAAACCCTCGGAGAGGGAAACAATGCACAACATTAGCCAACGTGGCCACTTGGAGCAATATATTAATGAAAAACAAAAATAATCTACATATAATTTTTTCATAATCGATCATTAGCAAATGGCCTTCCATGTTTTTTAAATAGAGACCATGGACAAATCGGGTGCTAAGCCACATATCAATATAGTCATTAGTATTGAGAAGAAGATGAATCATCAAATCATTTTATGTCTAGAATATAATCATGACTATTAGATTAGATGATTACAATGCACATTAAAGAAACATATTTTATCTAAAGACACATTAGACCAAGTTGATATTAACTAACTCCTAAGTTTCTAAATATCTTAACATCTTCCCTTAAGGAAAACTTGGGATAGGTTGAAGGATTTACAAAGGTGGCAAAATATGAGGAGGGAGGCATTAGAGCCTATCCCCTCTTAATGACAAGTTCCTAAACTCCTAACATAGATCAAAGTTTGGAAAACCTTGTTTCTATAAGATACTTTATGAAAATGTTTTTTTTTCTGATTACTTGGGTTGGTTTTCATTGATGTCAACCCTTGAAGAAAGCTCGGTAGTGAATTCTGGTAGCAAAAAGGTTTGGGTAATGGAACCAAGTTTGTCTAATGTATAATGTTATGAGTTTTAATATATTTGACGGTAAGACTATTTTGTATGGATATTACATGTCATGTCATTTCTGATGGTATGTGGAACGTCACATAACTCCTCACGGTTAGAGAGTTATGGACATGTGAAGTTGGAGAATTCTCATGAGTCATCTAGAAGCCCCAAAAGGTCAAAGTAGTCAAAGTGGTTGCAAAGAATAAATTATTTAAATAATAAATTGAAGTGATGAGTGTACTATAAGTCAAAGTGGATACAAAAAAAATTATTTAAATAATAAAATTAATGGAGATATTACTAAGTGGACAAGTGGTTAGAAGTGGGTTAGCCCTAAAATAAGGAAAGTGGGTTAAGATGGTTAGAAGGTAATTTAAATAATAAAGTGAAGTGATGAGTGTACTATAAGTCAAAGTGGATACAAAAGAAATTATTTAAATAATAAATTTAATGGATAAATTACTAAGTTGACAAGTGGTTAGAAGTGGGTTATCCCTAAAATAAGGAAAGTGGGTTAAGATGGTTAGAAGGTAACCCCTTGAGGAAGCGACATGAAAGTATAAATAAGAGGCAAGGGTCTCTCCTTTTTAATCACACTTGAGCATATTGAATATCTACAAGTGATTGAGGTAACCAAAATATATCTAAGCCGAATTTCAGAGGGAAGGTGAAGTAAAGAAGGCTGAAATTCAAGGGAGGATAAATTATTTTGATGATGTTTTCTAAGGTATGTTATTTACAGGTCATCTCACCATTTTTGCAATAATGTTTTTCATAGAATTATTTAGACCGTGAAATTGGGAGGTCATTGAGGAAACATATCCAAATAGTTGTGATAAAAACTTCATCTTATGGTTCGTTGTATTTTTGGAATTACATGCCGTAGAAAATAGGGTTTGTGGCTAGTTGTGAAACTAGTCTAAAACAAGTGTTTCGGGTAAAATTGTCATAACTTCTTCATAACATATCCAAATTCAATAAGACCAAATGTATTGGTTAGAGTACAGTATGTAGTATTCTTTGTACAATTTCCAGATCCATACAACAAATATTCAATTCGGGGCACGCTCTACAATTTCACTCTCTAGAATAATCCAGAATTCAACAAGATATGTCATTTTTTTATAACTCCTTTTTCTGAGCAGTTCCAAGTAGTGAAACCTAGAGGAATTGTATAAAAGACATTGGAGAACAGTGTGTACTATTTTCAGATCTTTATTCATTACAAGTACATAGTTATGATTATTGAAAGTTAGGGTTGTTGACTAATCATAAATTAGTCATGTGAGACTAAAGTAAAGTTTGATGAAAATGATGGTCTCTTGTTGTTAAAGTTAAGGAAGGTTTGCATGTATGTGATCATATACACCAGATATGTTACAGAGTTACAAATCAGATTTGGATGATGAAATTGATGAGGTTTTTTGGTTGAGGTGTGTTACAGATAGAGGTTGTATAACAGTGAGGTTGTGACACATGGTTTGATGTAATGGTTTATGGTATTTGGTTATGGATAGTGATCTAGGTGGATCAGATCAAAATTCAATAGAGTTAAAGTATTCAAAATGAAAAGTAAATCTTACAAAGTGGAAGAGCTCGTCAGCATCTTTCCAGTGACGTTCGTTTAAGGAAAAACGACCTTCAGATGACAAAGATATCAGCAATGGAAGTTTCGTCAAAGATGGTTAGAAATGGTTTAAAAATGGTTTGGAAAAAAAAGGAAAAGGGGGTGGTCAAGGGCTTAGCCCTTGACCTTGCCAACACCGAGGCCCCCTTGGAATTTAAATGTTATATTAAAACCATATGTTATAACCCATTAAGCCATACCATATCAATGCGCCAACCATATGTAAAACCCAAAACACATATGTTAAAACATATCATATGTTATAATGCGCCAACCATATGATGYGCCCAAAACATATGTTAAAACTATATTCCAAAACCATATGTATATAATACATATATACCATATGTATTAAACCAAATCGCGCCAAAAACCAAAGTTCAAATCACATGTTATATCAAAGCATATGCGGTGGGAGGAGAAGCCCACGGGTTTGACCCCGGGACTTCTGCCCCCCTAACAACCATAGCTACCAACGTGCCACTGTCATGGGACGTGGCAAGAAGTGGAAAAGAAAATTTAAAAAGTGCCGAGATTTGGGGGATTTTGGAGGGTGCGTGACCCATAACTCGCGCCTCTTTTTTAACCATTGTTTTTTTATTATTTAAATGAAGCATGGGCACGAATTCCGAGGGGGAGGAGTTTTGATGCAGGCAGAGACTGGCATGCAGACCGAGGTGGTTTGCATAGTGACCAAGCTGGTTTCGCATGCGGACCGAGGTGGTTTTGCACGTAGATCGAGGTGGTTTTTTATGTATATCGAGTGGTTTTGCACATAGATCGAGTTGGTTCTGAGTTTTCACGCATCCTGGGGCCATACGGACTATAAAATCAGAGGCATATTTTGGGAATTGTGCCGAGAAGGGAATTCTAAGTCTAGTTCAGAAATATATCGAGTTTATACTCAAAAGTCTCAGTTTTTCGCAAGGATTCTCGATCCAGCTTCAGTTTTTGCATTCAGACATACAGACAGAAAAGTGCTCACAGAATCTTTCAGATACACAGAAAGGTATTCATGTTCATACTTAAAAGTCTCAGAATTTCATCTTGGAGTTGTTGTTGAAGTCTGTTACTGTATATGACAGACAGAATTCAGAAGTCACTTTGTAAGCATTTGAATACTTAATCTATCGGCCTTCCCATTTGGAAAGTGGCCCGGAGACGTAGCCAGGAGGTCTGGTGAACTCTGTTACCAATTCTTGTTCATGGATGGTTTTCTTACATGTTGATGTGCTCATGTGCTTGATGAATGTTCTTTAATTTTGCATTTTAAAGGTGGTTAACAATTAAACTTCACATGCAAATAATGGTTAAATATCTTGAATTTTAGATCAAGTTAAATTTCAGATCAAGTTGGTATTAGAGCTAGATTAACCATTTGCTTTGTGAGTTGATGTTAACAAGATCCAAGCTTCAGCGTGGTGAAGGGGAAATTGAAGAGTTTGATCTAGAGGTTGGATCAAGAAGAGGAAGGATGTCTTCACCAAAAGGAGAAGAAGCAGCTTCTTCTATCCCTTTTGAAGGGGAATTTCTGAAAGCTTTCATGAGAATGCAAATGATGGTAGAGGAGCTCTATAAAGATTGAAAGAAAGGTGAACAAGGTGGACCATCTCATACAGAAGCTAAAAAAGAAGGAGGTGGTGAGGAACCTCCTAAAACCTCACCAACTTCTCCATCTCTTCTTGATGGTTCTATTCCTTCTCCATTTGAAAAGCAAAAAACAAAAGTTGATCTTAAAATGCCTCATTTAAAGCTTGATATTAAGTTTGATATACCTATGTATAATGGAGAACTTAATGTTGAAAAATTGGACAATTTGATCCATCAAATTGAAGTTTATTGTAGGATTTAAAAGTTTATTGAAGATGCTATTAAAATTCATTTGGCTTCTCTCCGACTTGGAGGGATTGCTCTCATTTGGTGGGAGAGAAGATCTCAAGAGGATCTTGCCACAAAAGGCAAAATCATTTCCTCTTGGTATGAGTTCACTTCAACACTTAAAAAACAATTTTATCCATTAGGGTATATGCATCAAGCTATGATGGATTGGTAGAATTTGAGTCAAGGTAAGGGACAAAGTGTGCAAGAATACACACAAGAATTTTGTAAAAGAGCATTGGTACTTGGTATACCTCTATGCACTCAAGAAACTCTTCTTAAATATATAGGAGGATTGCATGCTTATTTATGTCATATGATATTGATGTTTAATCCGACTAACCTTGACGAGGTGTGTGTTCAAGCAACTCACATTGAGTCAAAAGGGAAGAGTGTTCATGATGTTTCTTCAACTGAACCCGTCCAGGCAAAAGAAGGCAAGGAAAAGTGGAAAGTTAAACATGCATCTACAATGAAGAAGGGTGATGAGAGACCTACATGCTCACATTTTCAAAAGAAAGGGCATGAAGAGGCAAAGTGTTAGAAGCTACATCCTGAAATGAAACTGAAGTGGTTTAAGGATCGGAAGGGGAAGCAAACAACCATGGTTATCATTGAGGACCATAGATCAGATTCTGAGGACGAAACAAAGATAACAATCGTAGGTGTGAAAGGTAAATCTATTGTTGATAATGATGATAATATTGGTTCTTCATGTGCTTCTACTTCTAAATATGATGAAAATTCTAAGGATAGAAAGAGGAATTCATTGTTTCATATAAGAGTGATTACAAAATAAACAAAGGTTGATACACTCATAGATAGTGGATCTCAAGTTAATCTTATTTCAGAAGAAGTAGTTAAGCAATTGGGATTAACAACAAAACCACACAAGAAACCTTATCCATTAGGTTGGGTATGCAAATATAAAATATTACAAGTAACACAACAATGTGATCTAAAGTTTGCAATTACATCTAAGTTTGTATATGCGGTTGAATTTTATGTGGTCCCACTAGATATCTGTGGAATTGTTTTGGGTAGTCCGTACTTATATGATCGAAAAGCGATCTTCTATCGAGAACATAATCAGTATCACTTGTTTAAAGAAGGAATTGAGTACATAGTGCATTCACATTCATTCAAAAACG
>JZKD02S1768835.1:46408-70675 GCA_000966675.3 Picea glauca | reverse complement strand
AAGGAAAGTGGGTTAAGATGGTTAGAAGGTAACCCCTTGAGGAAGCTACATGAAAGTATAAATAAGAGGCAAGGGTCTCTAATTTTTAATCACACTTGAGCATATTGAATATCTACAAGTGACTAAGGTAACCAAAGGATATCTAAGCCAAATTTCAGAGGGAAGGTGAAGTAAAGAAGGTCGAAATTCAAGGGAGGATAAATTTTTTTAATGATGTTTTCTAAGGTATGTTATTTACAGGTCATCTCACCATTTTCACAATAAAAAAAAATTATAGAATGATTTAGACTATGAAATTGGGAGGCCATTGAGGAAACATATTCAAGTAGTTTTGATAAAAATTTCAACTTGTGGGTCGTTGTATTTTTGGAGTTACAGGTCGTGGAAAATAGGGTCTGTGACTAGTCTTGAAACTAGTCTAAAACAGGTGTTTCAGGTAAAAAAAGTCATAACTTATTCATAACAGATCCAAATTCAGTAAGACCAAATGTATTGATTAGAGTACAATCTGTATTATTTTGTGTACAACTTTCAGATCCATACAACAAATATTACATGTGGGCCATGCTCTACAATCTTTCTCTATAGAATAAGCCAGAATTCAACAAGGTATGCCATTTTTGTTATAACTCCTTTTTTGAGCGGTTCCAAGTAGTGAAAACTAGAGGAATTGCATAAAATACACTGAAGAACATTGTGTACTATTTTCATATCTTTATTCATTACAGGTACATATTTATGATTATTGCAAGTTAGGGTTTTTGACTAATCCAAAATTAGTTATGTGAGACTAAAGTAAAGTTTGATGAAAATGCTAGTCTCGTGTTGTTAAAGTTAAGGAAGGTTTGCAAGCATTTGATAATATACACCAGGTATGTTACAGAGTTACAAATCAGATTTGGATGATAAAATTGATGAGGGCTTATGGTTGAGGTATGTTACAAATAGAGGTTGTATAACAATGAGGTTATGTCACATGGTTTGATGTAATGGTTTATGGTATTTGGTTATGAATAGTGTGATGTATTGCTAGAGAAATTTTGATGGTTATATTGGTATATGTCTTTGGTATATGGTTGAGGTACATGTTGGGTACATGCTTGAGACAAGTATTTGATGATTTGGCACATACATGAGGTGTATAGTTGATGATGTTTGTACATCTTGATGAGTCATAGTTGATGAGTAGTTGATGCATGATTGGTACTGTTATGAGGAACAACTCTCTATGGCTAGGGGTAAACCACAACAGATGGAAATGACTACAGAAATCAACTCTATTCTCAAGTATGCTATATAAACAAATATGCTAGTTAGACAAGATATAAGGCCTACCTCATCCAGACGTTTGATGAAGTCCACCGTTGAGAACTTGACCCAAAGAAATATACATGCAACTAGTACTCAACAACCAAGCAAAGAAAGCATATGGTGATAATATATTATGTTAGCACATTCAATAGCATAATCCATTAATATACATAACAAATACACCCATGGAATAATAATTCAAATATTTGCAAGATATCAATTGGACAGGAAAAGAGTATTTCTATTAATATATGATCAGTAGAAGTGAATAAGTTATAGACTTTCGTTTCAGCACGGTTCGGAACCGAGAAACTAAGTTCCTTCTCGTTGGGCTTCCACCACTTCAATCCTCCACCAAAGGTAAGCTCATAGAAGAGAGACAATGAAGTTCTCAATCAATAAGGGAAGAGCTTGGGGGTTGAACATTGTGTTTAGACTTAAAGGACAAAGGGATGCAGACTCAATGTGAAGTGAATAATTCCCCCAGAGTAACTTTGCTCTCAAACTTGAATTGTTTCTCCTCTTTTTCATAGCTCGGAATTGGCCCATTTATAGCCTTCAAGTGGAACTGAAGGGCTGATTCAGAACTTTTCCAGTATACGGAAGGCCAAGGATCATTGATCTCCTGTTGTGACATGGAAACCCGATACCATTTTTCATTTCTAGGCACATTTCCCGATGTATGCGGATTGTAGTGGTGCAATCTACGTATACGCATGTTGTATAGTGGGAAAGGTGTGTATATGTGGAAAAAACGTATTTTTAGCTCTGGGATTTGTAAAAAGGGATGAAAAGTCTACATAGGGAAATGAAAAAAGGCCCTTTGTGCAAGATTGCATAGGGTGAGGAAAATCTTGTTGTAACAGATGCCCCCTAATGTGTGAGGTCGGAGGAGTATCTTCAATGGTCAAAATAAATTATAAAAACCCAGAAGTGGAGTGATGGGGAACCAGCTGGAAGAACTAGTTACTCATTACAACCTGTGCTGACTTTGCATACATCGTTGCCAATTTGAATTACACTACAGATCCATGTGAAAATATACCAAACAACTATCTGTGGCCATGAATAGGAAAATACAAATGTGGTTACATGCCAAAGGTTTTCATAGTCACGAATAAGGCCCAGTAGAACCAGTTTCAAAATCAATCTGAAGATATCTTAATACAATGGATAACAATCTAATCTCCCATGATCACTGAAGTGATATAGGTATTGTTCCAATGAAAAGGAAGCAACAACTCAGGAAAGTTGTGGCCACATACTGATGTCTTCAAGTCTTCCACACAATCCGCCAAAGGTGCAAGTCTACATCATGTGAATAAAGGAGTTGAGGTCGAACATAATGAGACATCATTTGATTACTGTTGGTGTACAAATATGTTCAATATATATCTTACACTCATTTAAATGTCAATCCGGGATTCGTAATCAATAGAGTTGATGCACTATATGTGTTGATAACAGATAGGTTCCTATGTCTGATGAGTATAGCATAAAGAAGAAACAATCAATACCAATACTCTGTTTTACAACTTTTTAATCTATCTTCCTCACGTAACTTAAAGATCAGAAAACAAAACTCATAAACATAATCCAACAAGCATGTGATCTAAAGGTTTTTGCTCAGGTAATGAATCTGTCCATTCAAAGGCTCATGAAATAAAAGAGATGGACTTTGAATATGTCCTCTGTAGCAACTAAACTAATTAACACTTTGTTTTAGGATATCTAAATGCTTCAAACAACTTCAAACCTAGCAAAGAAAATTGATAATAAAATTTCTCAAGGAAAACAATCAATCAAAGGATTCTATCTTAAGGGACAAGTCTTATTCATTCTAGGCTCATGAATTAAAGAGATGAATTAAGAGCTTGTTTCCTGTAGCAATCAAAACAGTAATTAACAATCAACTCCAGCCACTCTTGAAATCGAAATCAATTCCAACTTCCTGCAATTCAAACAACTAGTACAAGGAACAGTCAATATAATTAAGAGGCTTCATTATGGAACATGAAAATGAGAGATAAAGTCCTCTGGTTCCTGTACCTACCGAGAACACTACAATCACAAACTCAAAATAACATTTGTTTAACATTCCCATACATCAAACAATTAAATGTTACCCTACAGAAATAGAAAGGAAACTAACTATGCACATTGAACATTGATTCAAAAGAAAGCAATTATGTATTTAATGTTTAAAATGCATTTAAAATTATTAACAAAACAGAACTGTTAAATATTCACACAATCACACAAAGGATATACAGGGAGGTTTACCTTGGTTGGGATGGTGGGCCCTTGTCGAACCAACAAGGTACCCCTAAAGATATTTCAAACTAAAACACTTTACTTATTCCCATGAATTGCATAAACAACATCTGCATTCCTTCAATTAATTAAATGGATCAGAAATTCAACATTTCATTTCCCAACATACATCCTTCTCCAAGAACCAATCTTACAGCATACTAATTCCTCCTCTCCTTCCAGTACTCCTTCCTTCATATTTATACAAGAAATTTCAATGGGAATGGATCAGAACAAATCCCCCAACTCAGAATTCGTTCAAACTGTTTATGCACAAAATATGGGTTTTTCACCAGATATTACAAATTGGGGTTAAATATCCTTTGATATCTCTCTTTTCGTTGTAAATGTGTAGAAACGATTTATGGGTTTTGTAGCTGGATATATTTTATAAAAACCCATTGGATGGTTTTGTAATATATTCCTCCATCTGCACGTAAATCAAGGTGCAATATGGCAGTTTAGAAATATTTGACGATTTTAGGCTGAATCGTTCCCCCTGAGTTGGAGGTCCACACGTGCAATATGGGTGATTTTTGACACATGCATATGAATGAGAACATCGTTCTGGACAAAACCCATGTCCCCAAATTTTTAGATCCATCGTCATCGTCCCGAAAATCAAGGTGAAAATCTAGTACCGGAATGATGGTACCAGAATCCTGTAGGTAGGTGTTTAGTACCAGAATACACACAATCACACCATGAGTACCGGATTAGCACAGAATAGATGTTGGTATTGTATTAGTCACCCAAGCAGTACCAGATCAATGCTGCTTAAGATTCAAAGGATTAGGATCATAGAAAATCAAGCATTAAATCAAATTAACTCAAGAAAACTAAACAAATCATGCCTTAATCATAATTTACCCCTTATGCACATGAACAAGGTCACTAAGTGGACTTATGGAGGAAACAGTCAAGTATACACTCATAGAATAGGTAGAATTGACTCAGACAGAGGGTAATATAGGGAAATAGAGGTGTCAATACTGAGACTCAACAATTACCGGTCATTAAGGTATACCGTTAACAAACGCGAGACATCCTACCGATAATGAAAGTAAGTATCAAGGCACCGAGTACATTCTTACAAGTGTGAATAAAGGATTCGGGGTCGAACACTTGAAGAATCCATCGATCAGGAGACATTGATGTATTCCCAACTGTTGATGGTGTGAGAACATACCACTAATGATTGTAAACCTCAAGGTACTCATAGGACTCTAGGTCTCATTTCCAGAATAGATGAGTTGAAGTCGATGGAAAGAGACCCACTAAAAGGAGAGCATTAAGGCATATCTCATCATTCAACATGAGGTACAAAGAAGGAGTTTCATGATTTGGAGGAAATCGAACGAAGAACATGTGTGTCTTTCATGTGTTCCAAGTGAAAGTGGTACACAAAAAATACCCTCTGAATAACAGCTAATGAGGAAAACTACTGACAAAGGCGATGAAACCACTAATAAGGCTAATGGAATCCAAGACACTGCACAAATCCCAATGTGTGAATAGATGTCTTGTCGTCGAACATAAGGGAAACCACCCAGTCAACGACCAATGATGAAATGTCAACTATTGGGTTCAAAGTTACCTACCAATGATGAAAGTAGGACTAGGGTGCGTGATAGGACTACAAAATCATTTGATTCTAAGACAAATGGAGGGTATGGCCAACATGCAAAGTCAAGTGTTCTGAGGAATGGCCGAAACAGGTTGATAGACTTCCTTTGAACAAGAGCATGAGACGTATGGAAGACTCTGGCAGCATAGACTCAATGATGAAACCATGAGATGCAGGAGGCATAAATCAAGTTCTCCATAGGAATTGGAAGAGTAACCAATCAGGGGAGAAAACTCTCTATAACGAATTCAGCTTCCTAAGGCCATGCTAAACCCAAAATTGAGATGACAAGTGGACTCAATAATTTTGTGCTTTGTTCAAAGGCGACACGAATGCTTCCAATATAAAATAATACTCCCTTCCCACCCGTATTTTGTTTTTTTTTCATAGGCAAATGAATGTTATGATACAGAGGAGGAAATGAGTGTCGCAAGTAAGAAAAACTAGTTCCAGCAGTGGAACATACCTATTCCCAATGCAAGGAGATGCATGCGGGAGATGGACACTCGGGGGAATGTTCCCTCCTGGGTATAGGGTGTCAAATTTTGAAGGATATAAATGAGGCTCTTCTTGGTTGAGGATGCAAAACTGCTGAGGCAAATGGTTTATAATGCAAAGCAAGAATCGGCTATAGACTCAATACTGCAAGCAAGGGCATGAGATGCAATCACAACTTAACACCAAAAAATGGCCTTTTTCATAATCGTAGTCTACTTGGTTTGAAAATGAGATAAAATTGTACCAAATAGACATCCTTTCAAGTCCAATTTACGAGTGTGAAAGAGACAAGTTCACTCGGCAATATTTTCTCTTTTTGAAGACAAGTCGGAAAAGAGCTTAAATCAAACTCGATTGGGAGTCCTCTAGGTATAGGTAAGCATGTTTATGAGTGAGAAATGAGGCTCAGTATAAGGTCATGTATTATCTATAAGGGACTCTCGGTCCTACGAAAAAAATCTCGGCATGGGAATCAAATGGAGCAGAGGATCTAACTAGGGTACCCATGTTTGGTAAGTCTTTACCACTTGATAACAACATGTCTTACAGCAGATGGAAGGTTTTGTGTCACAACAAATGGGTTCATACCTAAGGCATATAAGTGGCGGTTATAGGACAATGAAATTGTACATGGTGGAATGCATACCTATCTTATATGTTGGGTAGCGAAAATACCTACCCGTGGTTATGAACAGTCAACATAACGTTGAAATCCGCAAGAATCCCTGGTGAAAACTACAAAAACCAACTCAATCCACTGTTGTATTAGTACATTAGGCAAAAAAACGATTTGAAACTATAGAAAGTGGGTAAAAACTTCTATAAATGGTAACAAAACCAAAATTTGCATGCCATTTCCACCAGGGACCGCCTATGAGGACATAGGTATGTCAATATTTTTTAATATTTCATTTTTTTTGTATTTTTGTATAGTAAAACAAACAAAAAAATGGATGATGCTTAAGTACTAACTAGGCACTTGTGTGATGTAGATGTAGGTCTGTGACAGTCGGACATGCTTCCACAACATCGTCGAAGGCACCGGGGAGATGAGGCGATGGGAGGAGAAGCAGAGAGAATCCTTCAAAACGTCCAGAGCAACCTCTCTCATTTGACACATAGGATTATGATGGTTCAGGTAGAGGATCTGTCGGAGGCCATGCAACGGCAAGTGGTTGGTGTGCCCAGGGCTTGGGTGCAACTCTTTCGATGTCTCACAAATGTCATAGTTTGTTATCATCACACACATCTCACACCACAGACGTAGATGTTGCAGATTTTGTATTATCGGTTGTATATGTGTATTGAGGGTGTTGGCCCCAATTTTGTATGATAAACACCATATTTTTTTGAAATATATATAAAATAGGGATCTTCAGCTTTACTTATATTACAATGTGTACATTGATTAAATGGTTTTATTTGCTTTGGTTATGTGACAAATGTCAATCTAAAACGAAATTAGCATAAGCATCGGATACATAATTAGAACTCCTAGGTATGTGATGATAAGTAATAAAATCAAAGTGTCGTTCTAAAAGACGTACCCATAGGAATCGTCGAAGTAAAGTAGGATCACGCACGTGGTAACTATCATTAAGCTGACATACTACTAACTGGGAATCCAGGAGAACCTCTAAAGAGCGAATACCATGTGAAATAGCATCACACAAAAGTTCTATAACAATGCTATATTCGGCCAAATTATTTGTGGATGGCCCTAGGCATACGCCACCTGAAGACACCAGTAGACCCTTAGGTGAGTAAACCACCCAAGCGACGGAAGCCAAGTTCCATGTATGACGACTGGCTTCGTCTGTGAATCCTAAGTAGACCGAAGACTCTGTTGACATCTACCAACCAAGGGAAAACTCGATAAGCAAGTTGAAGACAAAAAGTAAAGGGAAAATATATATACACTAAATTACATTAGTATACAAAGAGTTATGCCCAAGCTTGGGGCTCAAGCGTAATATATTTTCAAGTAGATCATGTTCCTAGTCTCAACCAACATATTCCCTTCATAATATTCTAAATCATAGGCTCATTTTTCTAAGACACGCGCACGATATAGGGACTGTGCCACATGGATTTAAACTTGCCTTCTCCCAATGGTTCTTTGGCTTGATCATATAAAAGGACCAAGTCACCCTCAACATACAACCGATGATAGACAGACTTATCGTATTGGACCTTGACATGTCTTGTGTTTTCCTTGATAGCCGTAGAGGCGTCTCGACGCTACTCGTCGAGACTCTTTAGGTGTACTAGGCATCCCTCAAGATCTGAAGTGTCAGGGAGGAGTGCGACTTCCAACTTAAGAGAATGGATTTCACATTCAATAGGTAATATTGACTCCACACCACGTACTAACTGGAAAGGAGAAAATATGGTGCCAGTCTTGACCGAGGTTTGGTATGCCCAAAGTGCAGGATATAGCATAATATGCCAGTCGGATTTACTCTGGCTGACAGTTTTATGCAAAATGATCTTGAGAGACTTGTTGACAGCCTCTACTTGTCCATTTTCCTGGGGGTAGTAAGGGGAAGAATGACCATGCTTAAACCTTAGCTTGGATGCTATCTCTTCCATCATTTCGTTCTGAAAGTAATGGCCATGATCAGTGACAATCTCACTCAGGATACAGAACTGGGCGATAATTTGATTGAATATGAAGAAGGCAAAAGTAATCCCATCAGATTTAACTGTAGGTATGGCCTCGTCCCACTTAGTAAAGTAGTATACAGCCACGATAATGTGTTGATGCCCCCCAACCGAAGTTGGGTTGCAATCCTCTAAGTCCACCCCCCACTTGGTGAAGGGACCGACGGTAATGACTGGGTGAAGAGGGGTTGGATGTGAGTGCATTTTCCAAGTGAACACCTGGAAGGGGTGACACTTCTTAACCGCTTCAACACAATATTTAAAGATAGATGGCCAAAAATAACTAGCTCACAAAATTTTATGGGTTGTCGCAAGCCCGGATAGATGACCACCACAATCCCCACTATGGAAATCGTTTAGAACTGACTTGGTTTCCTTGTGACTTAAACAACGACGCGGGATATTTTCTATTCCTCGTCGATACAAAGTGTCTCCAACGATAGTGTAATTCTTGGCTTGGTATCATACACGTCATCATTCATCTCGCGAGAGATGATGAGGAAACTTCAAAGTTTGAAGATAGAGAACAATGTCTCCATACCAGGGGTCAGACGATGAGACAAGGAAAATGTGTTCATCCGCAAACAAATCAACATGGATAACGTCCTCATCTAATCGTGGAAAGTCGGATATTAACTCCGCAAAGACTAGTGATTTCTTAGATTTCGCAGAAGCGAAATTGAGATCAAATTCTTGTAAATGAAAATCCATTTATTATATTTCCCCCCTATGATATGCCTGGTAAGGACGTATTCAAATGGATTGACATCGGCAACCACAGTAGTATTTCAAAGCAATATATAATGGCGTAAACGTTGGACTGCGTGAACGGCATCCAAAGCTGGCTTTTCAACATGAGAATAATTGAGCTCAGGACCAACTAAGTTTCGACTAAGATAGTATATGACGTGCTCGTGGAGCTCATCATTCTCCTAAACCAAAACCATACCAATCATCTCTTCAGACGCGGCGACATAAAGCAAGTAATCCCTACTATAATTAGGAGACTTCAGCAAAGGCGTCGATACCAAGGCTTTCTTCAAAGCATCGAAGGACTCATGGGCTCGCTCATCCCAAATAAAAGGGGTGTCCTTCTTCAAAAGACGCATGAAACCCTTAGTAATATTGGCATGGTTTACTATAAACTGACGTAAAAAAATAGTTTTCCCTTGTAAACCTTGAAGTTGTCGAATAGTTCACAAGGGAGGCAACCAAAGTATTGCCTCAACCTTTAACGGATCTACCATGATCCAGGTCTCAGAAACTAGAAATCCCAAAAGACGACCAGACCTAACGCAAAAGATTCACTTGTGAGGGTTCAACCAAATTTTGTAATGACGACATCTTTAAAAACTAGTCGAAGGTGCTTGGAGTGATCCACTCTCTTACAAGAGTGAGCAACAAGATTGTCAAGATAAGCTTCGACTATATGCTTAAGATCTTGGAATGTGAAGGTCATAGCACGTTGGAAGGTTGCTCTGGCATTTTTAAGGCCGAAAGGCATTTTTCGGTATGTGAAATTACCCCAAGGAAAAATAAATGTTGTCTTGTGTTGATCCTTGGGTTTAATTTGAATTTGGTTATACCTTGAAAATCCATCCATGAAAGAAAACACTTTGTTCCCCGCACACATGTCGAGAATCTTATCGATGAAAGGTGTCAGGAAGTTGTATTTAGGACAGGCTTTGTTCAGGTCACAAAATTCCATGCATACACAGATGGTTCCTTGCTTCTTATTCATGGGAATGGTATTGGATACCCATTTAGTCAAGAGAACCGGGTAGATAAAGCCAGCATTAAGTAGTTTCTCTACATTTGCCTTTATAGCAGGGGCCTTCCGGGGATTGTCAACTCTAAGATGTTGTCAAACAGGATTATCATCCGGATAATTTCTAATCTCATGCTTGACAATATGAGGGTTGATTCCTGGAATCTCTTCATATGACCAGGCAAATACATCTCATAATTCCTTGAAGAGTTCGGTGTAGATCAGGATTTATTCTGGCTAACAATCTGCACCGATATGTATGTTTTCAATCTTTCTAGAGGTACTATAGATATCAATCGTGACCATAGGAGAGATACTCACCATATTTCCTTCAGCATAAATGTCATGTGTATCAAGTGGAACTATGGCATGACTAACTATCTCACTCAAAGTAGATCGAAAGTCATCATGTTCAATTCTAGCAAGCTCTGGGAGAAAATAAGAGCGATGATGCATATTATCCCAAGGTTGTTCAGAACCATTCATGGCTTCGATAATGGCTTCGTCTGATGGAAAATTCTCATTGAGGAAGTCATGTGAACAAGACAATGAAGTGGACCACACGGGTTTAAGAACAGGATCCTCCTCGTCCTTCGGCGAGGTAATAGGATCAGGATCGACGGAAAAGTCAATAACATCTTGATACACAATCTTCGTTGTCGATAGTGGCATGGCCATTCCAACATGTGACTGACCTTCACAAGATGAAGTCGAGGAAGGTAGGGTCCAAGTATCATTGAAATAGGAAGTGCGAAAAGGAACGGACCTCTCTGACAAAACGGGCCTACTAGACATGGCGTAAACATGGTGAATCGACGCCATGAAGTCGAAGTTACTCATAAGGGATGAATACATTCTAACATTGATATTATCAGTTGTCAACTGAGAATTGTCGACCATAGGGATTGACGGTCCAACAGATACATTGGGACTTGTAAATGTGTTGAACCTGCAGAGAATAGATCTATATAAACAATGATACACACATTTGCAAAGAGAATAGGAGAAAGAAGAAGAAGAAGGAGAGAAAGAATAAAATAATTCTCATTAACTATTGTGAATAATGAATAATTTACACATGATATACTTTGTATAACTCAATGAGTTCGACTGGAGGATAACCAATGTGCCATAGTGGTGGTCTAGAGTGATCTGGACACACACCAACAGTTACGGGAGTGAACTTCCACCTAGTCTAGTCTCTCAGACAGTTACGAGAGTGAACTGCCACCTAGTTGAGATAACTAGTCAACTAGTCTTCAGTTAACTGACTGAACAGAGAGTAGTGAGGAATTAACTTAGGGAATCAAGGTTAATGTACCACTCTGGTGATGATACCAAAGCAAGGTCAAATTAGCATGGTGATGATCCCAATGTTGCATGGTGACAAAACCAATGCAACATCTAAACTCAACTCAACTAGTCAAACGAAAGTGTCAACTGAAAGAGAATATTCTCCAGGTGGAATAGTATCCCCTAAATTATAGGATACTGTATAATGACTAATTATGACTAATAAACAAGGAAAAACCTTAGGAAAAATAAATCCTAGGTGTGTGTGAAGTAACTCCAACACCCCCCCTGAACATCACTATGGTGAAAATAAAGATTGGGTCCCGACAACGAGGCCATGTTAGGTACCCAACTGAGGAAAGAGGGAAAACCTCATGGGAAAAACCCCCCCTCAAGGTAAAATGTATATAAAAAGAAGAATTATAGTTTCTAGGCAATTGTGTCCTTCACTCCAAAACGACTTCACAGAGAATGGAACTTCTACTCAGTGAAGGTCTTGGTGAAGATATCTGATGTATGTTTTGTTGAAGGACGGAACTGTAGGTCGATGATCCCTTTGTGTACTAAGTCTCGGATGTAGTGCATGTGGATATCGATGTGCTTCATCCACTGCATCTTAACTGGATCTTTGCAGAACTTCAGAGTGCTCTGGTTGTCACACCAGATGACGATCGGTTGATGAAACTGAATGCCCAACTCAGTGAGAAAATGTTGTAGCCACATAGCCTTAATGGTTATGTTAACTACCCCTATGTACTCTACCTTGGCTGGAGATAGAGAAATGGTAGCTTGCTTCTTGCTCGACCAATAGATAGGCCCGGAACCAAGACTGAGTGGGTAACCAAATGTGGACTTGCGATCAATGTTATTGCCAACCCAGTCAGAATCAGTAAACCCGATGAGATCTAATGTAGAGTCTGGTGCATAATGAATCCCAAAGGTGATGGTGCCCTATACGTATCGAAGGATATGCTTTGCATATTTCCAATGTAGCTCATGCAGCTCCTGCATGAACCTGGAAACTACGCCAACTACATATGAGAGGTTTGGTCTGGAGTATGTGAGATACAACAAGCTCCCCACTAGTTGTTTTTACAATGTGTTATCAACCAGTGGAGTCTCCCCACCATCCTCAAGTTTGACTCTTGATAGGAAAGGAGTCAGAGCAAACTTGCAGTCTGTCATGTGAAATCTCTCAAGGAGATCTCATGCATACTTGGCCTAAGACATTTTAATTCCCAATGCATCTTGACTAATCTTGAGTCTAAGGAAGAAGTATAGCAGGCCCATGTCCGTCATCAAAAACCGGTCATGTAGAATCCTCTTGACTGTAGAAATCGTTGAAGTCGAGCACCCGGTGATCAGAAAATCATCGACATACAAAACTAAAAGTAGAAGTGAATCAGTCACCGTGAGAATGTAGACATTCATGTTTGATTTACAACATACAAAGTTTTGTGACAGCAGGTAGGAATCCATCTTGTTACACCATGCCCTCGGAACCTACCTGAGGCCATAAAGTGACTTATTCAGTCGACAAACCAAAGATGAGTCATGCATAAACCCCTGGGGCTGATCCATGTAGATCTCCTCAGACAGATCACCGTGAAGAAATGCATTCTTCACATCCATCTGATGGACTTCCCATCCTTTGTTTGCTGCAATGGCAAGTGCCAATCGTATGGAATCCATATTCGCTATTGGAGCGAAGGTCTCATCATAGTCAATACCATGAACCTGCTGAAAGCCTTTGGCAACAAGCCTGGATTTGTATCTAATAATTTTTCCATCTGTTGCGCTCTTGGTCCTGTAGACCCATCTGCATCTAACAATTTTCCTCCCAGAAGGAAGGGGAACCAAATCCCAAGTCTAGTTCTTGAGGAGGGATTTGTACTCATCCTGCATGGCAGATTCCCAAAAGGGATTTCCAGCAGCCTCGCCATAAGACTATGGATCTGAAGACTGAACCAAGAAAATATGCCTAGAGGGCAATGGATCAATGGCAGTGAGTGCAACAGGAGGCTCCCTGAAATCAGATCGAGTCCTCCTAGTATCGGTTGGATCACCAACAAGATCCCCTGCAGCCTGAAGAGTAGTTTGTGCCCACTTGGGCCTCTTCTCTGTCTCTGCAACTGCATCTGGATGCTCTAGATTTTCATATGACTGTACTAACTTTGAATCTGAATCATCTGATTCCTTTGAATCAGAACTCTCTTCTGAAGAAGATTTGGCATGTGCATGCTCGTCATCTCGGACAGGTGGAAGAGTGAACGTGTATGCATGCAGTTATTGAGGTACATGTGAGACACTTTCCTCGAATTGGATACTACGCTCAATAATGAGTCGGTCTGAGGAAATATCAATAAGCTTATATCCCTTCACACTGCCAAGGTATCCAACAAAAATGCACTCAGTGCTCTATGGATCAAGTGCCTTCCTCTTTTCAGAGGGAATCCAGGCCCATGCACGTGAACCAAAAATGCAAAAGTGGGTCACTTCTGGTTTGAGGCTTCTCCAAGCCTCGTAGGGGGTCTTATCCTTGACATATCTATGAGGATATATTTTTTGGATGTATTTTTCACAAGTAAGTGCTTCATCCCATAGTCTCTGTGGTAGTGACTTTGCATGCAGCATGCAAGATGCCATCTCTTTTAGAGATCTGTTTTTTCGCTCAGCAACTTTGTTTTGCTGCAGAGTATAGGGAACTGTGTGCTGCAACTGGATCCCTGCCTCATGGAAAACATTATGGATCTCATGATTTACATACTCTCCCTCGTTATCAGTATAGAGGAATTTGATCTTCTTTCCGGACTGTGTCTCAACCAGGGCTTTGAAATCTTTGAGGTGTTGAAACACCTTGGATTTTTGCCTGAGAAAGTAGATCCATGTAAAACATGAAAAGTCATAAAAAAAATGAGAAAAAACCTCGCTTTGTTGATGGATGGATGCAGAAAAGGACCCATAAGGTCACTGTGGATCAGATCTAAAGGTGTGGAAGCTCTCTGAGAATTTCCTTTGTCAAATTTCTCTTGAGGGTGTTTCCTGAGAACACATCCCTCACATACTCCCTTGGAGAAATGGATGTCTGGTACACCATAAACTAATATGTGCTTGCTAATTTGTTTCATGTATCTGAAAATAAAATTTCCAAACCTTTCATGCCATATCCTACTACTTCGTCAACATGAGTAAGCAGTAAAGCAGAATCAGGTTCAATGAATTCAGAAAATGTATACAATCTAGACTAATGATTTACCTCACCAGTAGCAACCCTGGAGTTGGTTTGCATGTCGTAGATGTCCATCGAGTTTGGTGTGAATATGAATTTCTTTCTAGTGTCGGAATTCGTCATTTGATACACAGAGAGAAGGTTGACAGAAATCTTGGGAACATACAACACATTCTCGAAGCTTCCGTTGGTGAGTTCAATCCTTCCTTTGTCGGTGACTTCGAAAGAAGAGTTGTCCCCCATCAGAATAGGAGGACCTTTGCATGCATCCAATGAATAATATACTGCTTTTGATTCATCCATGTGATGTGATGCTCCTAAATCAACGATCCAAGCATCGGGAGAGGAGTTGATGGCAATGAGGAAATGGCTAGAATTTCCTTTCTTGGAATTTGGATCTTTTGGCTTCTTCTTCTTTGCACCATCGGGGATGCGATCTCCAAGGTTGTTTTGTTGAAGTATTTGAGACATCATATCTTTTTTTTTTTACATGCATGCGGATTCCGAATGGAATCCTTTGTGACAGTACGTGCATTTCTCTCCTTTTCTTCCCTTTTCCCCTTTGGATCCAGAGGCATCGGTTAAGGGTTTTTTGTACCCTTCCTTCTTCATATGTGCATGAGATTTTCATTTATCTTTATCTTTATATTTCTGATATTTTTGGTTGCCATCTCGCACAGTGAGTGCATGCACCCTTGGGCCTTTGATTGTGCCCATGTTAATGAGCTTAGTTTGTTCTTGTGTCAAAGATTTGATAAAGTCCTCAAGAGAAGGCATCTTCCAGGTGGCTCCAAAGGTGAATCTAACAGTATGGAATGTAGATACGAATACAGAGAATTTAGGACCAAGCTTGGAGAGAATGGTGAGAACCTTTTGTTTCTCCTCCTTCGATTTATCAACCCCACAAGCTTTGAGTTGCAACAGTAAATCCTTGAATTTTGTAAAGAAATCTTGGATATTTTCAAATCTTTTTAGATCCAGTGTGAGCAGCTCCACCTCCAGCATGTGTCCCCTCATCTAATCATGTTTTCCAAAGAGCCCTTCCAAGGTGTTCCAAGCTTCATTGGGAGTCTTACAGGAAGATATATGAAAAAGGAGATTGGGAGAAATAAGATTGCAAATTGTTCCGAGTGCCTCATCCATATGATTTAAATACTTGGATTTTTCTATGGTTGATGTTGGTTTTGTATATGTATTCAATTTTAACATGTACAACCCTCTGGTTCGAGGATGTATGGATATTTTCTCCTTCCATGCAAAATAGTTGTAAGGTGTAAGAATGAATTCTTTTTGGAATTCCATCTTTCCGTTGTCTTCAATCTTTTGTACCTACAATAAATTTTGGTGTAGATTTTTCTTAGTAGTCCGTCGGCTCTGATACCATGTAAATGTGTTGAACCTGCACATAATAGATCTAGATAAACAATGATACACACATTTGCAGAGAGAATAGGAGAAAGAAGAAGAAGGAGAGAAAGAATGAAAGAATTATCATTAACCGTTGTGAATAATGAATAATTTACACATGATATACTCTATATAACTCAATGAGTTCGAATGGATTATAACCAATGCACCATAGTGGTGGTATAGAGTGATCTGGACACACACCAACAGTTACGGGAGTGAACTGCCACCTAGTCTAGTCTCTCAGGCAGTTACGGGAGTAAACTGCCATCTAGTTGAGTTAACTAGTCAACTAGTCTTCAGTTAATAGACTGAACAAAGAGTAGTGAGGAGTTAACTCAGGGAATCAAGGCTAATGCACCACTCTGGTGATGATACCAAGGCAAGGTCGAATTATCATGGTGATTATCCCAATGTTGCATGGTGACAAAACCAATGCAGCATCTAAACTCAACTCAACTAGTCAAACTGAAGTGTCAACTGAAAGAGAATATTCTTCAGGTGGAATATTCTCCCCTAAATTATAGGAGACTGGATAATGACTAATTATGACTAATAAACAAGGAAAAACATTAGGAAAAACAAATCCTAGGTGTGTGTGAAGTAACTCCAACAGGGCTAGCATACGCAAAGGATAACTGATCGATCGTCATGATCTTCCCATCGTGAGGAAAACAAAGAGTATAGAAGATGGACGATATGATGACAATCATAGCATAAGTCTAATTGCATCCTAGTAGCAATTTATAATCGATAGGTGCATCAACTACCTTGACATTCATCTATATTGTCTTCCCACCTAACTGGACTAGAAAGGCAAGAAGAATACCATGAGGGCAGAAGTAACGACCATCAAAAGCAGTCAACATGGTCAACAATTGAGAAAGATTCGGAGAGATGAGAGATTTTCAATAGATCAGGGACATCACACATGTAGCAATGCCTTCATCAAAAACCGCACGCTTGATGGTATACTTTGACTACCCCACATGGATGTTCAATGCCAATGGGTAAGGTAAGCGAGGCTTCACATCTATGACGTCAAACTTGATAAGTTTCGAGCCACTGGGGTCTAGAGCTCCTAACATAGATAGAAAGACATTCCTCTATGAAGGACATGTCTAGATTACCTCTAGAGCCGACATCACACAAGGAGTTTGACCCAGATCCTCAACAATAGAGTAATTTTGGGCGGCTCTAGCATTTGTATTGTGGGTAGAGTGCTTGAGTGATATTTTCGGAATACGAGGTAGTGGCTCTAGTTTTTCGATCTATAAAGTCGTCTCTAAAGGAGGAGGAGGAGATTATAAACCAGGTACAATCTGTGACAAATTGTAATCGCGATATCGGGTGGCTACATTAACCTGAGAATTGACCATATTGATACACAAACGGTCATCGTCTTGTGATGGTGGGTTTTGACTCCTACCAACCACATTTTCGGCATTTGAGGAGCTCGAGGACTTGTGTTGGTTATGTGGGAAAGGATTCGTCATCACAGCGGGCGGTAGAGATAAGAGCCTCGCAGCTTCTGCAATTTTGGGGCATAAATGAGTAAGATGATCATCGGTACAAAGCTTATAGGGAAATTTCACCTTACGCCTTTCTTTCTTTCCCTCTCTAGCATTATTATTCATATTCTCATTATTACCATTGTCCATGGGTTTATTATTGTTCTTCCCACCCTTACGATTATTATTATGTCCTTTCTTCTTATTCCTGCCTGGTAGTTGGTTACCATTTGGGTCTGTCAATGATTGCACTGAATGTACATATGTCGACTGAGTGGGATTGGAAGACACAGATGAAGCTGGCCCTCCTGCAGACTAGTTTAAAGACAACTCTTTTAAATGGATTTTCACCGAGTCTGCGGATTTCACATTGGTGGAACCTACAATGCCATCGACATGAGGTTCAGTCTTTTGTCTAGGGTCATAGGTTGACCTCGGTGCGTCCAAAAGAATGTGGTATAACATCCCAAACTAAGCGTATATAAGATCTAACTACTCGGCTTTGAATATTTCTTCTTCCTTAGACATAACCCTGGATGTAGCGACATCCTTCGAGATAGGGGGCTACAAATATTTAAGGAACCACTCTAAAGTAAAGTCTGGGGGTATGCAGGTCTTAATCAACCTCTTTCATCTACGCCACTCATGGATGTGATCCGAGATATGAGTGGTTGTGTCATGGCGTAAAGTCGACATAAGTTCTAGGCCAGCATCGTAATGAACCGGCAATTGAAAGTGGTTAAGGAAGACTAGAACCATCTGACTAAAGGTCCCATATTCCCCCCTAGGTAGCTCGATATACCATTTCACAGCAACCCCAATGAGGGTGCGTTGAAATAATATTAACCAAATGGAATCGTCATTAAGGGAATTTGAAGAGCACCATAGGTGAAAGGTGGTAACGTGATCATCGGGATCCTCGCCATTCTTACCCTCAAATTTTGGAATATCCAAAGGAAGCTTGGTGGGGACGGGGGGCCATGTAGGATTATGACACACAGGGTCGTTCATCAACTTGGACAAGTCTGGCAAGTTAAGCGTGGCTATAAAAGGGAGACGGGGTTGCAGCATTTGGCCCCAAGCTCCCTGGAAAGATTATGTTTGGGGAACTGCAGCCCATCCAGAGTTCTAGTAATCACCATGGACCTGTCTGGGATTATAAGACCCTCCTCAAGGCTGATTCATGAGAGGTGGGTTGGGCATCATTCCAGTATTAATGTTCTGATGGGGGTTATAAAAATTCCCCCCAGTCAGAGTGGCTCTGGGTTGGGGGTTTCCCAAGGTGTGAAACTGACCTCCTCTGGGTTTGAATCTGAAGGATAGAGGTGGATTTTTCATGCCAAACGTGTTGGTCAGAATCGGCACTAAGGAGGTGAGGGTATAGGATAGAACTTGATCAGAAGCTTGTCTTCCAGGTTGGTTTCTCCATCTAGAAGCAAGAGGATTAAACCTGAGGTTAAAAGAGGGAATGCCTCCCATAATAGGAATCGTTTGAGGGATTTGAGAACCACCAAATGAGAATGGAGTATAAGGAGGAGTTGTGCCCCCAAGTCCAATGCTAGCATTAGGGACAGCAGCTGGGATGGAGTTTGAAAATTGTGAAGTAAAATTCGGCATACCATAGGAAAAAGGACTAGAGGCCATAGGGATGGACTGAACATTATAGCCTGGTGAGTGACCAAGAGACCCAAATGGGTTCGTGGCAATAGATTGAGCTTTCACTATAGGATGGGCAGTAGTGATGATAGGTACCTCCGACACTACAACCATTGTGGTTGCAGGAGTCAAAGGGGTGTCATTAACTATAGTAGGTGTGGGAGTCGAAGGGCTCCCATTATTTTGATGACTCAGTCCAACACTCATCCTTGTATAATCACAACTCTGAACAGTGGAGGTGTGTGTACCATGTCTAATAACTCTACGCCTTTTAGAAGGCAAAGACTCGAAATACGGTGGTAACTGTAACAAGCGGCAAGACCAATGGGGAGGTTGGTCCAACTCCATGATGACTTAAGACTTAAGATACAAAAATAAATCCTAAGGCCAACTAGAAATCAAAGAGCACACCAAAAATAATCAAACGGCCAATATGCACACAAATGGGACAAAGTGGCTGAAAGGGGCCTCCCTCCCTAAAGAAGGTATATCTCACCCAAGAGGGGCCTGAGACTCCTTGCTAAATATCGTAGGTAAAATAATCAATTATAAGGGCCCTCATGGGCTTAACAACCAGTCGGTCATATCCCCCCATAGAGGTAATCCTCCATAAAGGTTGTGTGTTGTCCGACTCTTATTTGACCCAGGGTACCTGCAGAATAACCCCTACAAGTAACCTATGTGGCACCTAAGTCAAGCAACTAAGAAACCACTGTCTAATCGATGCACAAGTGAGCAGTCATAAGTCAGGTCCACCGTATGGGTGGGGTAACAAATCCCAAAACCTTGAAATCATTGCCTCTCGCGGAGGTAAGGGCACTAACAAGATCCCCAGATACGAATAGATCCCTAGAAATATCTCTGATGCTAAGAAGGTATCGGGGGGATATCCCTTCAACCAACCTCGCGTGACCTCGTGATCAACTTCAGTCTAAGCGGAGCCTCCTTATATTACCAATTATACAATGGATTTATCCACTCCCTTAGTCAGGCACATATGTTTATTTAATATCCTTGGAGAAGTTTACTCACAAAATCCTATTCCAAGGCACTAAATCCTAAGCTAGTTTTTGCAGCCTAGAAAATAAAATCGTTACTAATCAATTTTAAATTATAGCGTTAATTTTAATGGTCGTGCTTACTCAAAAGGTACGATGGTGAAACTAGTGATGTTATGACTCAGCAAGTAAAGTAAATATGAATACAATGCAAAGTCCTAACTTCAATTTTCAATGAATGATATGCTTCTTAAAACAATGCAATTTTCAATTTCAACTCTGCAATTCTGAATAAAAAATGCAATATTTTCTTACATGCACTAAGCTAAATGACAAAGACTCAAAAGATCAAAATTCCAAGTAATGAAAAATGCCTAATAATTTTGTATTTTCAATAGAAGAAAAATGAAAATGCATGTATTGAATAACAGCTTGATATAAAAAGACTCTAATATGTATAGAAAGAGACAACTCAAGTAGGATACCAAGGAGCACAACACCCAGCCCAATGTATAAGGACAATCAAAATGAAAAGATGATGAGAAATAATCCGCCCAAAAATTCAACCAAAGACAGGTTTCATGTCATCCGACGTACACTTAACAGTCACTACAGAGACCTAAGAAGACTCAGCAATCATCAAAACCTACCCAGCAACCACCAAACCCAGTAAACAATAAAAAGAGATTGATGTAAGAGATTGTTCAAGGAAACAACGCGTATGTACACAGCTTGCAGAAGGACAACAGGCGTATATACGCGTTTGTCAAGAAAAACCCATGTATATGTTTCAAAACCACAACTAGGAAAAGGAGAAGGATGAAAGACTCAGACCCAGAGTGAACAGAGGATGTCAAGCAATGATACGACGGGCAGCGCAATATGAACGAAAACAATCTAAGGAGAAAAACACTCCAAACCCCAAGAAAGAAGATTCAATCCCCAGTATGGTCGCCAATTCAGTTATGAGGAAAATATCTCTATGGCTAGGGGTAAACCACAATAGACGAAAATGAATGCAGAAATCAAATCTATTCTCAAGTATGTTATATAAACAAATATTCTAGCAATACAAGATAAAGGGCCTACCTCAAACAAACGTTCGATGAAGTCCATCGTTGAGCGCTTGACCCAAAGCAATATACCTGCAACTAGTCCTCAACAACCAAGCAAAGCAAGCATATGGTGATAATATATTATGTTAGCACATTCAATAGCATAATCCATTAATATACATAACAAATACGCCCATGGAATAATAATTCAAATATTTGCAAGATATCAATTGGATGGGAAAAGAGTATTTCTATCAATAAATGATCAGCATAAGTGAATAAGTTGCAGACTTTCGTGTCGGCATGGTTCGGAACCGAGAAACTAAGTTCCTTTCAGCTGGGCCTCCGCCACTTCAATCGTCCACCAAAGTCAAGCTCATTGAAGAGAGACAATGAATTTCTCAATCAATAAGGGAAGAGATTGGGGGTTGAACACTATATTCAGACTTAAAGGACAAAGGGATGCAGACTCAATGTGAAGTGAATAATTCCTCCAGAGTAACTTTGCTCTCAAAGTTGAATTTTTTCTCCTCTTTTCCATAGCTCGGAACCGGTCCATTTATAGCCTTTAACTGGAACTCAAGGGTCGAGTCAGAATGTTTCCAGTATATGGAAGTCCAAGGATCATTGATCTCATGTCATGAAATGGAAACCTGACACCATTTTTCATTTCTGGGAACATTTTTCGATGTATGCGGGTTGTAGTGGTGCAACCTGGGTATTCGCAAGTTGTATAGTAGGCAAGGTGTGTATATGTGGAAAAAATGTATTTTTAGCTCTGGGATTTGCAAAAAGGGATGAAAATTCTACATAGGGAAATGTAAAAAGGCCCTATGTGCAAGATTGCATAGGGTGAGGTAAATCTTGTTGTAACACCTAATCCAAAGCATTAATCATAGTATGTTGTTGGTGGAAGAATCTAAAAAGAAAAAGTTTCTAGATCGATTTTTTATTAGTGTTTATTTTAGTGGAAGTTCTTTACTTAGAGGTGAATGAGAGTGAAACTGGTGATGTTGTAGACTTGACTCAAAAATAATGTAGAAAAATGAGATGAAAATATCTTTCTTCCATGAATCCTACATATAGGATGGAGAAGAGGTTCAATTTTCTTCAACAAAACCACCCAATTCCCAAATGCAATTTGCTAAATGCAACCTAGTTATCTACACTACCCAACAAAAAGAATGAAACTATCTTCCTTTGTTTGATTCTAATACATAAACACATCAAATGCAAATCCTTTAACACTCCTTTACTTTCAATCAAAAGAAAGAGTCAAATGCATATGCAAAAGACATGAAGCAAAAAGGGCTTCAAACAAAGCATGCAGTCAAAGCAATGAGAATTGAAAGAAAACAAGTAGGAGATAACATGTTCAAAAAAGAACGCATTCAAGGATTCAAAAATCAACAAGCATTCAAGGCATACAAGAAACTTCAGAGAATAATCCAAAAACTGATAAGGAGAAAGAGAAATCACTCAAACTGTCCTGACAAAACAAGCAGTAAGAAAGAGAAATATCACAATTTGAAAAGGTGCAAGCTCAAATCAAGACAAAAAAGAGTGATAAATATCAAATGTTCAACCCAAACAAATCCACAAACCAATGTACAAACTCTAGGAAAATATCTTTGCAAGACAGACTGAAAAAACTGAGCAGAAAAGGGCATAAAACACCAAAATAGGAGATTAATGCTCCCTAACTCAAGGGAAAAAATCACTATAGAACTCTTTAATACACTGTAGAGGAGCGCTTATTGTATATCAATGCTTTGTGATGCACTATAGGGGAGCTCTACCCTTCCCAGAAACTCAAAACAGAACCAAAAAACTCAGAAAAACTCACCCAGAATTCTCAGAATTTTGTGAAATTGCCAGTGAAGAGTGGAGAAAGGAAATAGATCAAGAACAAACAGTGAAAATGATCTAAAATATGGGGAAAAGGTAGGGATGATCCAAATAATTATAATTCAATGTCCTTCCATAGTGGAGTCGCCAATTTCTGTTATGGGAAAATCCCCCTACGAACAGGTGAATATCCCCTTGGACTCAAGACCCCTATACCAAGATAGAAAAGTGCAAATGGACACTAAAATTTATTTGAATCTAACTAACTAATCAGAAATAGAAGGAGAAGGAAGAATGTGTGATGCACCTTATTCCGATGTTTTTCCTCGCTGCTCCAACTTGAGCTTGATCTCCGAGCTCCTTAGCAATGTTTGACACCTGCAATGCAATGGACAGCAAGACAAAGAACTCCTACTCTACTCTATAAGATTAGTCCAATAAAATCCATCTATAAGACAAACATATGTAAATATACATAGGTTAGAAGGAAATAGGCCAAGCAATATATTAATGAGAACTCTTAAAGAAATACTTATAGATTGTAGATGTAGTTGCAGCATCTTCCCCAAGTCCTCCTCGTCCAGCTCTTGTACAAAGCTCCCAAAATCATAGGTTCGATATCCTAAAGCTTTCTCCCAAGACCATAGTTTTGATATCTCAAATCTCCACACCCTTCTCCATGAAAAGCCCTCATTATATAGGATTTGGAAGCTTAACCACCATGGAGAGGATCACTCATCAGATCCACTAAAATGGGATCTCTAAGATATTTAGGGAGAAAATATCTCTTAAGGATTTTAGGGAGGAAATATCTCTCAAGAATTTTAACGAGGAAATATTTCAACCATCCATGAGATCCTCCACCTTCCTAAAAAATAGGAAACCAAATGTGAGGTGGATTCTCATAGTTAATTAATTTCTTTTTCATGAATATTAATAATAAATCATATTAATAATATTAATAATTAATTATATAATAATATTATATTTGTGATTTTGTTATTATATATAATTTGTTGTTTTATAATAGTTATATGATATTATTATTATTATTATTATTATTATTATTATATTTATGATTTTGTTATA
>JZKD02S1768835.1:17215-46115 GCA_000966675.3 Picea glauca | reverse complement strand
AATATTTCAACCATCCATGAGATCCTCCACCTTCCCTAAAAAATAGGAAACCAAATGTGAGGTGGATTCTCATAGTTAATTAATTTCTTTTTCATGAATATTAATAATAAATCATATTAATAATTAATTATATAATAATATTATGTTTGTGATTTTGTTATTATATATTATATACAATTTTTTGTTTTATAATAGTTATATTATATTATTATTATTATTATTATTATATTTATGATTTTGTTACATATATAGTAAGTAAGAAAATATTGTATTACCTGCTAAGAAGTTTTACATACAAACTTATAGTTTGTTGATGCTTGTGTCATGAGAGGAAACTAACCCAGACCAGGCTTGGCTTAGACTTGTGATTTCCCCAAAGGGTCAAAAAAATAATACATCATTAAAACAAGAGGAGTGCAAGCGCTACTATTTTATATGTCCTTAAAAAAACTATCCTAGAACAATAAATTTGAAGCCAAAATAGTTTCATGAACTAAACCGCTATTAGACATTAGGAGGACCCTGATCAGTCTAAGAAAAGGTCAAGTTGCCTATCAGAAAATGAATAGGAACATGCAATAGAGTAGCATCCTAGGCAGACATACCAAAGACTGAATGTTGGAGAGTCGTGCTCACAAGCAGAGCCATGATCCAGGAGATACATCGGTTCATCTATTCAATGTTAAATTCCAGGTCCGCCACCTCACAACGTACCTCAAAGATGAGTGGAATGAGCTCTTAAATTTCAGGTCCGCCACCTCACAACGTACTTTCGTCACCCATGGTTGCATCGTACTCATCGATCCATTCAATTCGGCAGCCCCATATCATTGCAGCCTCCTCCATAGTCAATTACCTTTGCTCATCATCATTGTTGGCTGGTATATCTAGAGTTTCGCACCCATGGAAATTAGGTGAGACTGTTGAGCGATTATTCTCATTGTCCATTATTCCATGATATATATATATATATATAAGCGTAGGACTTTTTGGAGTTTTTATGGGTATATTTTGCCATCTATTTTTACTGAAATCCAGTGAAAAATTGTTGGAAATCCAAATTTGAGTGATTGAGTTTGTATAATTCAAGTGCCCTGAGCGTTTTTAACTGTGTTGAATCCATGTATGCATTCTAAAATGCAATTTAGACAACATAAAATGGTGATTTCACAAAGATTTGTTTCGCTGGATTTCGATGAAAAAGTTCAAAAAACATTTTTTCTTATATTTAAATTAGTTATATAATAATATGGTATTCATGATTCTTTTTGGGGGTGGGAATTGTTCTCCCTCAACATGTTCCAAGATATCACTAGAATGATGTCGAGGCATGCTGGGAGATAAGACTTATGATTACACTTAAATCCATGCTTGTAACAGCAGAAGTTATGAAAATATGTTATTTTTGGCATGTGAATGATGGTGATGTTGTTGGTCGGGGCGACGGATGTAAAGAGCTCGATGGAGTCTCTCTGCAAAAACCATAGCCGCAAGCAGTTTAGTTTTTTATTCCTCGGGCCCGCAATTCCCTCTTACTCCTAAGTTAGGCCTATACCCCCATGCATTTTTCTCTGGGAACTCTGGAGGTTAGTAGGCATGGACGAGATGGTAGGTTATGGTTATGACCTTACATATGGACATCTTATCTAGAATCTGCCAGATGGAACTTTCTCTGAAACTGACTTATCAGTTTTGTCGCCTCCTATCAGAATTATGAAGGATGTTTTTTCATCGACCCCAGCTCAAAAGTCTGCCCTGGATCTCCATATGTTCGATGTGGGCAGTGCTCCAGCTGCTTCAGATGTCGAACCTATGCTTTGGGAGAATTTCTCCCCTTCTCCTCTAGAGGTTTCATCAGACTCGTAGAGTTCAGTTACCTCTTCTTCCAACCAAGGTCCTTTTCATCCTCCTATTTTAAGGCTTGATGAGATCCAGGCATTTCAAAATCTAGGGCACTTTCATTTTCCTGATCAGCCGAAAAATCTTGGGGCTTTTATCTCTCTGGCCAGTTTAGTAAGCTCTCTTCCTGGACAGAACCAGTTATTTTTCTCTTTTTCCTTTCTGGAATCGGAATTTCCCTCCACTTAGGATCTAAATGAATTTTTGACCCTTCCTTCCTCCCCTTTCTCCTCTGGTCAGGACCTCCCCCCTTACTCCCCTCCTCCCTACCAAGCAATCATTTCTAACACTAGTAGCCGCGAGCCAGATTTTGTAACTAGAGAACCCTCGACCCCGAAGCAGAAGAAGGTGCATCCAGGTATTTCTTTAGTCCCTCACCTTCTCTCTTTTGCCTTGAGAGAAGATGCCATGTTACCAGAAATTACAGCTCTTGTCAAGAAGGTAGTGGTTGGATGCACAAATGGGAGGAATTTCAGCCATGAAACGCTTACAGAATGGGTCTACTTTTCACGGAAGGATTTGGGGAATAAATTGACATCATCTCATTCTCTATAAAAAGGTTGGTTTATGTTCAAATTCCATTCAACCTCTGATGTGAGCAGGATTCTCAGGGAACCATGGTGTTTGGACTTGACTCCCCTTCTACTGAAAATATGGACCCCTTTCTTTGATGCATATTGGGAGAGGATCGATGAACTTCATATCTAGTTGTGGCTTCCTAGGTTGTCGTCGGAATGTTGGAATTGGAAATGTTTTTATCAAATTGGAAATACTCTTAGCATCTTCATGAAGGCGGATATGTCTTTCTCTACTTCAGGAAAAATGTCTGTGGCTTAGATCCTAGTTTCCCTCAATATCAGAAAGGGTTTATCCGATACCCTTGAGCTCTCGTGGGAGGGAAAAAAATTCAGTCAGCTGCTTTATTATGAGGGCATTCCTTTCAAATTCCATAGATGTCATAAGCACGGGCACAGGATAGCAGATTGTCTTCTCCCCATGAAGCATTGATTTCCACAGGCACTGAATAATGGGAAAAGGTCTAACCTTTCTTTATGTCCGAGTTGGGGTGCGGTTACACCTCCTCCTCGGACGTGGGCCATGTATCGGGCTTGCAAAGAGGTAAAATCCAAAAACTATGAGGAGAAAAGGGTGTTCCTTCTTCAAAGGAGGAGAGCTTATGACTTGAGGAGGAATCAAGCCCTTCTTTTCTTGAGTCCCGGATCAAAAAGGGTGTAGAAGCACATTTGGGTATGCCCTCTCTCTCTCCTTTCTCTGTCAATTTTAAATTTTTACAGTCTTTTTCCCATAATTTATTGGTTTTGAACAAGTTGAAAAATCTTCCCTCTTTCCTAGTGGCTTTGGATCCCTAGGCACCTTTTTCCCCAAGTCTCCCATTTTCCAGTCTTTCCTTTGGATCTGCCAAGTAAGCTCATGATCCTTTTCCCCCCTCACAAAGCCAAGAGACCTATTTTCTCTCCGATGAAGAGTCTTTTAGTTACAACTTGAGGTTTCGTTCGATTCCCTCCTCAAACCGCCCAACCCCTCTTCCATATGGTCTGGGTTTAAACCCTTCCCAGGTCACTAGTCAAAAAGGGAGAGGAAGAAAATATTTCTTGTCAAAATTTCAATCTCATGTAGCCATTGATGTGGCAGCAAGCCGACAACTCTCCATTTCCAGGGCTCTTAGAGAAAATCCTACCGCAGAGGGTTTTCCCTAATGAAAGTGATCTCCTTAAACTATAGGGGTTTGGTGATCCCCTCAAAGCATCTCTCCCTCTAAAGGTTGTTGGAGTTCTCCTAGCCTTATGTTGTTCTTCTTCAAGAAACCCTCGGATAAGAGGCATTGGTAATTCAGATATTGGAAAAGATTCAAAAAGGTTGGTCTTTCTTTGGATCAAATTCTTTTGGTCACTTAGGAGGTTTGGTTATGGGATGGAACCAAAAAACTATAAAACTTGAAAATTCTTGGGGTTTCACCGGGGGTCAAGGAATGAAAGTTTTTGTTGAAGCTTTGGGGAGATCTTTCACAGTCTTAAACATCCATGGGCCCACACATGATCGGCCCCACTTCTGGAATGCCCTCCTAGGAAAAAAAAAATTAAAATATCTCGCTCTCATATTAGGTGGAGACGTAAATTTTTCAATAGGGGCAGTTGAATCTTGGGAACACAGGTCCCAGGCAGACTCTCTCTTAGATATTTTTGTGCATAAGTTAGAAGAAATTGGTTTAATTGATGTTGATCCTATTAAAATAAGTCCTAATTGGAGAAAGAAGAGAGTGGGAGAGGATTATATTGCAAAGAGGTTGGATCGCTTTTTGATTTCCATCTCTCTGTTGTAAGAACCCCTCCTTTTTAGACAATGGACCTGTTCAGGTTGGGAGTCTGACCACTTCCCAATTTTCCTATAAATAGTGGGAGCCTCCAGAAAATTAGTAAGTCATTTCAAGTTTAACCCTTCCTGGTTAAAAAAGGAGATCTTCCTAAAGCTAGTAAAGGAAGTTTGGACGCCTATCAGCCACTCAGACAGGGTAGTTGTACAATTCGCAAGGAATTTAAAAGAATTAAAAACAACTACAAAATCCCGAGAAAAAGGAGAAAGCAGCATATGGAACAGGAATTAATCTAGACAGAGACTACCCTGCAATCCCTTTACGACTCTGTCAAAAGAGGTTTTGACAACCTCTTTCTTTGGAGAAAAATATAAGGGATCTACTACAAGCTAGAGAAGAAGAATGGAGGCAAAAAAGTCGGGTTGTCTAGCTGCACAGCGTGGATGAAAACACAAAATTCTTTCAATCCTATGCAAAAGGTAGGAAAATGTCAAATACTATCTAGGGAATCAAATATAATTTTGACAAATTACTTTCATCCTTCGAAGACATGGCTAGGTTGGGCTCTTCCCATTTCAAGTCATTCTTTGCAGCTGATAGAAGCATTTCCATTGATGTGGTCTTACAAATGAATCAAGTGTTCCCCTAATTTGTTGAAGAGGAAGGAAACGAAGAACTTATGGTAGAAGTAATAGAAGAAGAATTAAAAGAGGTTCTTTAAATCTTTCAAAAAGATAAAGTTCGGGCTCGGATGGATGGTCTATTGATTTCTTTGTAGGTATGTATCATTTCTTTAGCTCGGACCTACTCAAAGTCATAGAAGAAGCTAGAATCAATGGTTTTATTCATCCCCCTTTTAATGCTACTTTCATAGCTTTAATTCCCAAGCAAGACGCCCTTGAAAGCTTGGATGACTATAGGCCCATCTCACTATGCAATTGTATTTATAAAATTATTGCAAAACTCATAAGCAAAAGAATAAAAGGCATCCTCTCAAATTCAATATCTCAAGAACAGTTTGGTTTTCTAGAAGGAAGACGGATCCATGAAGCAATTGGGGTTGCCCAGGAAGCCATGCACAGTATCAAGACATAGAAGCAAAAAGGGGCAGTGTTAAAAATAGACATGTCAAAGGCATATGATCAGGTCAGTTGGCTTTACCTGAGATTACTTCTTATGCAACTGGGATTTCATTTCTCTTTTATAAATTGGGTTATGAGTTGCATCTCCTTGATCTCCTTTGTTGGTCTAATAAATGGAGTTGTAACCTCGTTCTTCCAAGCTGAGAGAGGACTTCCTCAGGGGTGCCCTCTATCGCCTATTTTTTTCCTATTAGTGGTTTAGGGTCTAAGAAAGGCTCTTAAGGAATCCAAAAGCATCAGAACTTTTAATGGTATTCCTATTACCCATCTACTTTCCCTAACCCATTTGTTGCTTGTGGATGATGTACTAATTTTTTGCAATGGCCTAAGGGGTGATGTTGAACAATTGAGAACGATTTTATATATTTTCAGCAGAGTTATAGGCATGCAAATAAACAGCTCAAAATCTAGTCTCTTTACACACCTAATGGCTCCAGAAGAAGTCCTCTTTTATAAAGGCCTTTTTCCTTTTATGGAAAAGCCTCTTGATGAGGGAATAAAATATTGGGGTTTCATCTAAAACCAAACTCTTATACCAAATAGGATTGGAACTGGTTATTATCAAAGCTTGAGAAAAGGTTAAAATCTTGGAGTTTCAGGTGGTTATCTCGAGTCGGCGTGCTAATTTTGGTAAAATCAGTCCTGGAGGCAATTCCAGTGTATTGGTTATCGATGGCTTGGATTTCAAAGGGAACGCTGGAAAAAATAAGGAAATCCTGCTTCAAATTTATGTGGGGAGGACAAAAGGAGAGTTTTGTAATGCCTTGGATCAAATGGGATGCACTGGCTTTGCCAAAGTTGTTGGGGGGTTGGGGCTTAAAAAATATACATTGCTTCTCCACCACTCTTGCAGCAAAAACAGGGTGGAGACTTATCTCCTCCAACAATTTATGGTCAAAAATCATTCAACAAAAATATATCAATCCAGATTCAGTGGTGGATTAGATTAGAAGACCAGAAAAAAAGTCACCAAAAAGGATTCATAATGTGGAAAGACTTGGTAAAATCCTTCGATGTTGTCAACCAAGGTTTGGATTGCAAGGTAGGTAAAGGAAACTCTCTCGGGTTGGGCAGAGATCCTTGGGTGGGTGCAAATGGACAACACTTACTTCCCTGGAATCTAATAAACAACCTTCATGAGAGAGGTTTTTTTCATCTAAATCAGATTGTAGATGATCAACAAACTTTGATCTAGAACCAAGGCTGGCAAGATGCACAAGCTATGAACTTGGAAGCACAATTCATACTTCCTTGGAATGAGTATATTAGGGCACTCAAATTAAGACATATCAAAATAAATGAACAAGAAGATGAAATTATATGGAAGCTCAGTCCTTTCGGGGTATAGTCCCCAAAATAGGGATCTAATTTCCTAATGTGAGGGTAGGTTTGACAAGTTTTACCAGTATCATGTAAGACTCCTCATGCATTTCACATGGAAAAGTCCCTTCAACTTATCTTTTTACCTATATAGGCGTTTAGATAAAATGGCAGATAAAGTCCAAGCCAGGGTTGACCAACTCAAGAGTAGTTTGTTTCTTTTTCCTTGGTAAAACTACTAGTGGTTGAAGAACTTAGAAATTTGAACATGGATTGGGACTCCTTCTTAGCCTCAACAAATATCCCCCTAGACCTTAAAGGAGATACCCCCTTATCTACAAAAATATTGGTCTCTAACAGCTCAGGTGGAAAAGGAAGAAGTGTTGCAGAACATGGAAAAAGAAAAGAAAAGGAGATTGAGGACCCTTCACCAAGTCATCCAATTGTGAAGAAGGGTAGGAGGCTACAGTTCAATGATGAGGCAAAGGAGACACAAAAACCCAGCAGACCAACCACAAGGTCAGTTGCTAGAAGGTTTCCTACACCTACATTGCAGACAGATTTTGTTGAAATTGTAGCTCAGGAGATGGATGAAGACCAAGTGAAATAAGGAGAAAGAGATACAAATATTAGAGAGATGCAAAAACAATTCAAAGAGGCTCAGCATGTTATAGCCCATTTTTACCAAGAGAGCAGAGAATTGAAAAGGAAACTAGCTGAGAAGTTTCCTAAGGTTCAAACACCACCAGTCAAAACATATTCAAAGAATGAAATGTCAAAGGGGAAGGAAGTCATGAAAATCCCTAAGACTACAGTTTTGACCAAACCTACGGCTCCTCTGACAAGATCCTCAGCTAGGAAGAAGAGTTCATATGTACAGGGCCACCTTGCAGCAATTGAGAAACCTCACACTCTACCTATAGAAGGAGAAAAAACTATAAAGTGGCTAAATAAGCAGTTAAGGGAGGCTCAAGATATTATCATCCATCTCTGGGAGGACAATCGGTTGTCAGAACTAGGTTTTCAGATACATTTTCAAGAATATGGACCATCTATCACAAATGCTTTTGCAGCACTCTCAAAGGCCCAATCAAAATTGAAGAGAAGTGCATTGTTATCTAGGCAAGTATAGAGTTTAAAGAGGCATAATTTATCACTAAGAAAAACAAATAGGTCTTTGAGGTTACAAGTGAAAATTGATGAGGAGGACAAAGGTAAGGTGGACCTTCTTGTAGAGATAGCAGAAATATAAATGAAGAATCCTCACAATTTTGTCTTTTTGGAAAATGGGTCATCACAGGTTTTGAGTATTTTGTGGAAATTTTGTTTACTGTGAGAAATTGAAAGTTCAATGATGATAAACAGGAGTGAGGATGTTGTCAAGTTCAACACTTTTTGTGAAAATCACTTTACATTCTTTGTACCTCTAATTGAGAGAAGGATGACAAGATAAAACCACCATCTAAGCCACATTTGCAGTTTTGTTTAAAATTGTCATATACAGCACTTGTGTAGCGAGATCATGCTACGTAAGTATTGTAAGTGCACAAGGATTGAAAGGATAGCATGAGGTAATTGGTATGCAGTTTCTAAAGTAATTACAAGTCTCCAGTAAGTTGTTGCTACTTGCATATGCACAGTTTTCAAGAAAAATCACTACATTAGGCAAACGTTGTAGGTAGCATTTGTGCAGCATTAGATTCAATTTGCTATGAAAAGGTGGCATAGGTATCCAATAGAACACATAATACTCTCAAGTTGGTTTCTAGATGTAGTTGATGACTCACCACTGCATCAAACTCGAATTATACTCAAAATCTATGTTGTAAAAAAAAAATTGTTTTACATTAAAGATGGTCAAAATCGAATTTACTATTTTTAGTAAGTTGTTTAGGAGTTGTTCTCTTTTGATGTAACCAGATCCATTATTATAGATAGCAGTAGTTTGAATTCTAGTAGCCTAGTGTGGAAAATAGACCTATATATATTTCTTCATTTTTTATGTAAAAAGGGGGGTGAGTTGAGAGAAATACAAAGGGACGAATTGTACTGATCATTGTAATAATTTATGAATTTGAATGAATACAAGTGGAGATGTCCAGAGTTTTTTCATACCAAATATTCATGTGGCGATGACCTGAAGTATGTGCTTCCTTTCATGTATGTTTTTCTAGTTTTCTATCTCTTCATTTGCAACCTTTCATATGTTTAAAATTAGATGTTAATGGGTCTGAAATTCATTTAAATGGTGCTTTAGATCTAAGGAATTTTGAATTATGTTTTCTTTCTTAACTCATCATAATTCTTCTCTTATGGTGCTCTGATTGATGTTATATGTTTTCCTCTTTCTTTCATCTTATCACAACAAAATAAAAAACTGAAAGTTCATCACCTACCTTTCCTTTGCTTCCTTGAGAACTCTACCTACCAATCATTGTTTCAATTTTTTTCAGAGTTGACTCCATTTCCCAACAAGTTCCTTTCCTTATTGCCAGCAAACTGCATAAATATTTCATCAAATAAAAACCTAGCCATTAAACCTTTAGAGAAGATCCATCTTCCAAGAGACCAATTGACAGGAGAGATCCCTCTATGAACTGAAAGGGCTAGTTTTCAGTTCTAAAGTGGTTTTTTGGTTACCTTTGTAAGTTCTCCATTCAGCCTAGGCAATTTACTTAATGTTAATATTTTGGCATCCTTGTTGGGGAACAAAGGTGAAATCTTCCTTGGGAGAAACGACAAATTTTAGATCTTATTGTTGATGGTGGACAACAGTCAGACACAATGAGGTTGTAAATCATCCACCTGGCAACCCCATTATCAGTTGTATCCAAATGACAGAATATCAATGTTGACTCCACTGTATGAAGGTTTTAAATCTTGAAGAAGGTACTAGTGACTCCATTGCATTTGATGAAGAACTCAGATGTTGCTACCATTGTTTCAAGGTATGCATGTTTCAAATTTTCATAGATTTATGGTTTCTAGAATCTTTACCCAATGATGAATATTTTTTAAGAAATGGTTTGAAATTTAGTGGAGATGATCTGAGTTTGACTTTGAAGCATATCTTAAACTTTCATAACTTTACTGAGTTACTTAGAGTCAAGCATGAAGATGTTTTCATCAGACTTTTTTATGATTCATTCCAAGGGAAGTGTAGGAGCCAGGCTGAAGGTTTGCCTGTTAGATCTATGAGAACTATTACAACTTTTTGGGTTGTCTTTTTGGAAACATGGATGGAGGTAGAGTTTGTGGCAGAATCTCCTTCTATTCTAGGTTTTAAAGAATGCAATAATATGTGTATTGATGATGAGGGTGGTGAAAACTTTCCTGCATTTTTTTCTTCTTATTTAAAATCATATAAATGTAGCTCAGACGCCAAGATTCAGTTTTTGGATGAATTTTCCAAAGATATTCAGGGAGAGCTCAAAGCTTTAGAAGATCGGAAAATGCCCTAAACTCCTTCATTTCAGAGTCTTCCTTGTGAAGTTTTATTTCAGCATAAGTAAAATAACACATGGCTATATTTTCCCTTTGATATTGGGAATCAGAAAACAAACTTTGGCAACCATGTTTTCTATGATCATGTTGTTGAATATATGGAAATATTTCTCAGCTTAAATTCAGATCCATCTGTTAACTATGAGAAAGAGAAGTATCATCAGTTGCCTTTGTTGTTACATGTTCCAATTTTGACCTTGTTGAAGCATAGTCAGGAAACCATGTTAGTTGAGAAACTACTTGACTGGTTGCATTAGAATTTCAGTATTATTTGATTCATAAATTGTCTTCAGTAGATTAGAGTAGGATTGTGTGCCAATAAGCTCACAGTTGAGCATTCTTTAGTAGTTTTTAATTCAGTTTTAGCCTTTAGTTTATAGTCAACAAGGTAAAATAACTTGAAGCTCCAGTTTGCAGTTTCGATTCAGTTGAAAATTGAGTTGGTTACAAGGAATGGGATAAACCCAATGGATAAGGCACATGGTCTACTATTCTTTGCTAACTCACAGGGAGGATAGCATCCCCATTGGAGCCAAATGTTAGCATCTTTATTTTTAAGGTAAAGTTAGAAGTTTGTTCAGAGTTTACAAAGTCATGCCTTGGTCTTGGGAAGACCAAGGCATTCCTAATTGAGTCATAGTGTGTGTGTGTGTGTGTGTGTGTTTTGTCTCATGAGATGATTCAAAGTCCTTGGGTCATTGATAAAATAAAAGGTAAGATGCATGTCAAAAGAGAGTCAAGTTATAAGTCTAAGTTAAATGGTTTTTTTTGAATTTCATGACACATCATTACACATCATGAAAGAAAATAGTTATTAAAGGTGTATAGGAGTCTATCACATGACAGGGTTTGCAAAGGTCTTTGGCATTTTAGTTTGAAATAATTTCACAAGGTGGGAAACGATATGTCAAAGTCGAGTTGTAAGTCTAGGAGGGAAGGTCTTTTCAAAGGGCATCAATGATCATCATCACATATGATGAAGTCATCAAGGAGGTTATGATCACAATTCATGTTATTTTTACCTTGACTGCAGAAAACAAATGCGCATTGTGCAAACACGTTGCGCAAATTACTTAAAGCAGTTTGCAAATTCTTATCATCCAAAACGGGTACTTTTCCCTTTCAAATCTCTTTGTATCAACTCATGCATGTATCTTTGCAACCTTTTTGTTTGTTTGCATGTATCATCGACCTGTGATCAACCACTTCTTTTCAAGCAAGCTTCAAAGAAACTGTCTCCTATGCAAACCAGTCTCCTTGCTATGCGTTTTTTGTGCAGGGTATCTCGCTATGCAAGCTCTCTGTAGAGTATTTCTCTATGCAAACTCTGTTACAGGTGCTCTCGCTTCGCATCCCTTGTTCCTTTAGTTTGTTGTGTAAAGACCAGTGGGCCCGATTTAAATGTTTAATCCATGCTAAAACCTAACCATGTTGTTTTGTTGTGTAAAGTGTATTTATGAGTTTCCAAACCCATCTGCCTTATCAGTCTCAGGTTTATATTGCAAAAAACACAAAGCTATGACATCTCAGGAGAAAAAGAAGTGCAGGGGAGGAAACATGTTGAGGTGTGAACCACAGAGTCTGAGGCTAGTGAATTCAGACCTAATATTCAAAGTGTATTTTGAGCAAGCCGGATGCATGAGGTTTTGTGATAAAATCCAAGGGTATAATATGCAGTTGACAAAGGAGTTTGCCCTGAATTTTAATGGTGTCTAGAAAATAATTGTTGAGGTCATTTTCCTAGTATCCGAGGAGATAATAGTTGTTTCAATAGAGATTACAACACAAGGAGAAAAATGGTTTAAAGGTATGCCCCTTGATCATGTGTCTTACATTGATTTCCTCAAGCCCAAGTATAGAAAGTAGAAGTTTGGTGCCACTATCCCTAGGGAGTATTTATTGGAGACTTATGAGAAGTTGTTAAGGGTAATTCAAATATATTTCACTTGTGAGGGTAGGTTTGACAGGGTTTACCAGTATCATATAAGACTCCTCATGCATTTCACAGGGAAAAGTCCCTTGAACTTACCTTTTTACCTGTATAGGAGTTTAGATCAAATGGCAGATAAAGTCCAAGCCAGGGTTGACCAACTCAACAATAGTTTGTTTCATTTTTCCTTGGTAAAACTACTAGTAGTTGAAGAACTTAGAAAGATGAATAGGGATTGGGACTCCTTCTTAGCCCCAACAAATATCCCCCTAGACCCCAAAGGATATACCCCCTTATCTACAGAAATATTGGTCTCTAGCATCTCAAGTGGAAAAGGAAGAAGTGTTGCAGAACAGGGAAGAGGAAAAGAAAAGTAGATTGAGGACGCTTCATCAAGTCAACCAATTGTGAAGAAGGGTAGGATGCTACAGTTCAATGATGAGGCAAAGGAGACACAGAAACCCATCAGACCAACCACAAGGTCAGTTGCTAGAAGGTTTCTTATACCTACATTGCAGACATATTTTGTTGAAACTGTAGCTTAGGAGATGGATGAAGACCAAGTGAAATCAGGAGAAAGAGATGCAAAGATTAGAGAGATGCAAAAACAAATCAAAGAGGATTAGCATGTTATAGCCCAGTTTTATCAAGAGGGAAAAGAATTGAAAAGGAAACTCGTTGAGAAGTTTCCTGAGGTTCAAACACCACCAATCAAAACAGATTCAACGAATGAAATGTCAAAGGGGAAGGAAGTCATGAAAATCCCTATGACTACAGTTTTTTCCAAACCTATGGGTCCTTTGACAAGGTCCTCGGCCAGGAAGAAGAGTTCACGTGTATAGGACCAGTTTGCAGCAATTGAGAAACCTCACACTTCACTTGCAGAAGGAGAAAAAACTGTAAATTGGATAAATAAATAGTTAAGGGAGGCTCAAGATCTTATCATCCAGCTATGGGAGGAGAACAGGTTGTCAGAACTAGGTTTTCAAACACATTTTTAGGAATGTGGACCAACTATCACAAATGCATGTGCAGCACTCTCAAAGGCCCAATCAAAATTGAAGAGAAGTGTGCTCTTATCCAGGCAAGTACAAAGTTTAAAGAGGCGGAATTTATCACTAAGAAAGACAAACAGGTCTTTGAGGTTACAAGTGAAAATTGAGGAGGAGGACAAAGGTAAGTTGGACCTTCTTTCTGATATAGCAGAAATATAAATGAAGAATCCTCATAATTTTGTCGTTTTGGAAAAGGGGTCATCACAGGTTTGAGTATTTTGTGGAAATTTTGTTTACTGTGAGAAATTGCAAGTTCAATGATGATAAAGAGGAGTGAGGATGTTGTCGAGTTCAATATTTGTTGTGAAAATCACTTTACACTCTTTGTACCTCTGATTGAGAGAAGGATGACAAGCTAAAACCACCATCTAAGCCACATCTACAGTTTTATTTAAAAATTGTCATATGCAGCACTTGTGTAGCAAGCTCACACTACATAAGTAAAGTGAAAAAGGATTGAAAGGGCAGCATGAGCTAATTGGTATGCAATTTCTAAAGTAAGTACAGGTCTCCAGTAAGTTATTTCTACTAGCAGATGCACAATTTTCAAGAAAAATCGTTGCGCTACACAAACACTGTAGGTAGCATTTGCACAACATTAGCTTCAGTTTGCTACGCAAAGGTGGAAATGTACCCAACAGTGCACATAATGCTTTCAAGTTGGTTTCTAGATGTAGTTGATGACTCACCACAACATCAAACTCGAATTATACTCAAAATCTATGTTGTAAAAGATTTTTGTTTTTACATTAAAGATGGTCAAAATCGAATTTACTATTTTTAGTAAGTTGTTTAGGAGGTGTTCTCTTTTTATGTAACCAGATCCATTATTATAGGTAGCAGTAATTCGGCTTCTAGTAGTCTAGTGTGGAAAATAGACCTATATATATTTGATCATTATTTATGTAAAAAGGGGGGCGATTTGGGAGAAGTACAAAGGGACGAATTGTACTTATCATTGTAATAATTTATGAATTTGAATGAATACAAATGGAGATGTCCATAATTTTTTCTTACCGAAGATTCATGTGGTGATGACCTGAAGTATGTGCTTCCTTTCATGTATGTTTTTATAGTTTTCTATCTCTTCATATGCAACCTTTCATATGTTTAAAATTGGATGTTAATGGGTCTGAAATTCATCTAAATGGTGCTTTAGATCTAAGCAATTTTGAATTTTGTTTTCTTTCTTAACTCATCAGAATGCATCTCTTATGGTGCTCTGACTAATGTTATTTGTTTTCTTGTTTCTTCCATCTTATCAGAACAAATTAAAAGACTGAAAGTTCATCGCCTACAAGTGGAGATGTCCATAATTTTTTCATACCAAAGATTCATGTGGTGATGACCTGAAGTATGTGCTTCCTTTCATGTATGTTTTTTCTAGTTTTCTATCTCTTCATCTACAACCTTTCATATGCTTAAAATTGGATGTTAATGGGTCTGAAATTCATCTAAATAGTGCTTTAGATCTAAGCAACTTTGAATTTTGTTTTCTTTCTTAACTCATCAGAATTCATCTCTTATGGTGCTCTGATTGATGTTATATGTTTTCCTATTTCTTCCATCTTATCACAACAAATTAAAAGACTGACATTTCATCACCTACCTTGCGTTTGCTTCCTTGAGAACTCTACCTACCAATCATTGTTTCAATTGTTTTCAAAGTTGACTCCATTTCCCAACAGCTTCCTTTCCTTCTTGCCAGCAAACCCCATAAATCTTTCATCGAATCAAAACCTAGCCATTAAACCTTTAGAGAAGATCCATCTTCCAAGAGACCAAGTGACAGGAGAGATCCCTCTCTGAACTGAATGGGCTAGTTTTCAGTTCTAAAGTGGTCTGGTGGTTACCTTTGTAAGTTTTCCCTTCAGGCTAGGCAATTTTATTAGTGTTAACGAGCACAAAACCACAAATACAAACGGTTCAAGGTACTTCGCCTCCTCGTCATTTGGGGATTTGGATTGCCATAAATTATGTTATTTTCAAGGAAAAAGACTCCCTTTCTGATCTCATTATAGCCAAAAGCCTAGTTATTCTAGCACATTTTCCACAAGAGAAAGATCTTCCTCCCCCAAAGCAGGTAGTGGAAGAACACATTAACATCACTAGACCTTGGGATTTTTTTTATGGTGCCTCAAAAGATGATAGTTTTCGTTGTGGGGGAGGGGGAATCCTCCATCTTTCTCCAACACACTCTTTTAAGTTAAAGTGGGGTCTGGGACAAGGAACAAATAACTATGCAAACCTTATGGCATTAAAGATCCTTCTCACTTTTTTGGGGGAAAAAGGGCTATTAGATCTTCAGATATTCGCGGATTCTATGATGGTCATCAACTGGATGAGGAAAACAAAAAAATGCCACAACATAATTCTTGCTCCATTACTTGAAGAAGTTTTTTTACTTACATATATATTTACAAATATGTCTTTCAATCATGTCTACAGGGAAATAAATGGAGAATCAGACTCCTTATCTAAAGAGGGCACTTCTATGGCTCACGGACAGTGGCACATCATAGATCTCTTGGATGGCCAGAGTCAGGAACTATATCACAAGCCCTTTATAGAACAACCAACCCACATCGTATAAAGGGTAGGTTTGTCCATTTAGTTGTATATATAAAGGAGTCTTCAAGTGCACAAGAATCAATAGCAACAGTTTATTTTTGAACAAGGTCTCTTGAGACACATATCAGCTCAGTTTCAGTCTTATTTCTTTAAGGGCAGTTTTGTGTGATGTCAAAAGACTCTACTCCTAGATTATGCTTTTGCAGCAAGACTAACAAATGGGACCTTCTATACTAAGAGAATTATTTCTAACATTCATTAGTCAGTCATGTTCGGCAACAGTAAGACTTTTTAGGACTAAATGCATGTATTCACATGCATTCTTCACAATGTAAATTTTAAACTTCTTAATAAAATTTACGTTTTTTTCCTATGGAAAAAAAATATATGGTATTCATGATTATATTATAATCATTATGATTATATTATATTTGTTATTTATATTCAAGATTATATAATATATTCATTACTTATATAATATATTATATATGTTACATTAGTTGTATAATATAATGTATTTCTTAGTTATATAATAGATAAGTTAGTTATATTTCATATGTATATTTATATTTTGTTATTATTATATAGTATATTTAAAAGTTTTTATAATAGATAATTTAGGGTGATTTCGTTATGATTTTAATTAAAGTGAGATTTTTTTTAAGTATTCTAAGTAGTGATAATATAAAATACTCGATATTTTAGTGTTTCTAAAATATTTATTATATATTGAGATGATACTACCAAGATCTTAAATATGGTGAGGTTTATAAGTAATTAAATAATGCCAAATAAAAATATGACACATAATCATCTTTGACTTCTATAAATGCAACTCAACTATCATTGGTGACCCAATTTCTTGAAACTCTATTGGGTTTTTAATTCCAACTCATCAAAGAAAATTTTCCTTATGAGACCTATTTTAGACCCGTTGCTCTAATTGGTAATATCTAAATTTATTGTTTTGTTTGCATTACATCTCTATAAGATCTAATAATACTAATGACATCATGGATACTCGCCAACGGTTCAAATGAAGTTTCGGTGAAACTATATGTTTTAAACCTTTATAGTATAACAATGCACACATATTCTTTATAAAATGGAAAGAAAACAATAGCAATCACACATGTACTCAAAAATTTACCTCGGAAACCCTTAACCTAGAAAACCAACAAAAATGTTTACACTTGCACCTCTAACTCTCATTGTATTAACTTCACCATTTACAAATACAATATATATATATATATATATATATATATATATATATATATATAATTCTGCAACATCCAAAACCTTAATCCATTGGCCTAGATTATATTACAACATTAGTTCCTTAACCGGAATTAGAAAACCATGGGGTGGAAAACTGTATGCCAAAACCACCCAAAACAGACCAAAAAAACACCCAATTTTTTTGGGGGTCTCTGCCCCTGGTGCATACGCATCGCGCTTGGGGATAATTGTGCAAAGAATATAACACATATCCAACATAAAGTAACATAGCATGTTGAGATATAATGACTTTTTATTTTTTAATTAAATTTCCTTCGATTAATTTTTCCTTTAATAATTGTAGAAATTGTATGAGGTTTGGCATCTTGTGACCAACCCTCTTTGAAATAACACTCTTGTTTTTTGCACTCTCTCTTGGATTTCTTACATCTTCCTTGTATTCTCTCATAAACATCAAAATAAGATCAAATAGAACCAATCGTATCTTCCTTGAAGAACTAAAAGGTTGTTATTGTTGGCTTGTTGAGTGCAATCTTGATGAACTATCATTTATAATATAAATAATTTATTGAGTTTTGGTCATTCGTATCTCAACCATTTTCATGTTTTTATTTTCAATCTTATTTAATTATGACAGCTTGTATAATAATTTGATTTGTGTGAAAGCATCTTTTCTTTTTCCTCTGGTGCTCTATTGGAATCAGGGAAGTCCTTTGGTGCTCTATTGGCTTCCTGAAGGGGGATCAACGGGGTTTTTTCCTCAATGATAAGATAACCCCAGTAGCCTATCAATGGGTCGTGCAGAGAAGCTTGGCCTATAGCACCTATGTTCATTGTAAGTTGAGCAGGTTGTTGAGTTGGCCCAAGACATGGCATGGATGGTCATGTTATGATCTCAGGAGGTGGGTGGTCAATTCCTCCTCTATGACAGCAAATCTCCAATTCTCCTCTTCATTGCTAGTATCCATTCCTGGCACTTCTGAAGTGGGGTCGGCTTGAGGAGAAGACCAAATCAGAACATTTGTAGGGACACTAGCATTTTTGTGGCGATTGGCAAGATATCTGAATTAGTTCGTACCTCTGCTAAAATGGCCACGCTCACAAGGCATGACACCAAGGATGAGAGAAACAAACAGAGGAGGGGAAAAATCAACCAAGATCTGGGCACAACTTCACCTCTCTAGAAGAGAATCCAAACGCATAGACAAAGCAGAAAGAAGAATCATGTCAAGAGTAGTTGAGCGAAAGATAGAAATATTCCCATTCTAGCACATTAAGGGAGCCATAAAATCGGAGGAGACATTGTCCTTTGTAGTACCACTCCTAATTAAACCCGGCGTCATCCTAAACTAGAGCATCAAATGTCCCATGGAACGAAATTTCCCAACAGATATCCCTCCATTAATGTGCAACCTTGAGAACTAAAGCATGGAGGAGAGGTGACAAGCAGGGGTTGTCTTTAATTGCATGGTTGGGCACATGTCACCCCATCTAGGGATACTCACATGTATCCTTAAGAGAGTGTTTGAGATAGCGGTTTTCATAACAAAAACATAAGAGCTATGAAGACCTAGGGATTGTAAATACTAGGAAGCATTCCACTTTCTACTCACATGTAGCCTTAAGAGAATGTTTGAGATGTTGGTGTTTTAAACTATTGTTTTGGGCATAAATAATTCCTACAAGACAATTAATATATGAAGTTTAAAAATATATATATATTAAAATATCAAAACAATAATAAATAAGAACTTATTTAAACCAAAAAGGAAGAGGAGAAGAAAAGGATCAACCTAGTGTGAAGTCCCAAATTATTCTTCTTCTCTTTTGTTTACTTGAATTGTGAAGTCCCAAATTATTCTTCTTCTCTTTTGTTTCCTTGAATTGTAATAGGAGAAGTAATCATAAACAATACATACTCGCCTTGAGACCTACACAAAAAAAACTCAACATTTTACTATTTTTTGGACAGATTAAAAATATGTAATCAATAAAATGTTGAAAGTACATTAAACAAGTCAAAATCTAAGCTAAGGAAGCAATATCAATATGCATCCATTTAAAATATTATTTCAAAGAAAGAAAGGTGGTAAGATTCTTATTAAATCAAGGAGAGCGTGAGAACAATTATACCTTTCTATGAATATTGGTAATCTCCAAGCCTACTCCTTAACCATCTATTCCTCTTCAAAATATCTTGTCCAAATTAAGAACAAAAAAAACTTGAAACTGTTATTTCCTCAACACTCAATATAAAGGGAATGAGGAAGTCTAAGAATGCAAACTAGTAACACTCACAAGATGGGTAGTGAATCAATAAACAATCATCATAACCTTGAAATACGAATATGATAAACATGGACAGCACCTTATTTTATAGCTAATTAGAGAGGTAGAAAACATAACATTTAGCAATTTCCTCCATGGGCATGTGTCAGCTAGGTCCTCTCAAATCCAACCTTTCAAGTGCTTCCATTATTGAGAATTTGGACACACAATTGCACGTTTCCATGAAACTTTCCTTAAATCTATTATAGGCTTTTGTATTTTTAGGACACATGTGTAAAGATCCACATGTATCAAAGGATCACCCATGGTTCTCCCTTTTGCTAGCATCTTTTATGGGAAACTTGTCAAATTTTCCACTAATATTTCATTTCAAGGTTTTTGGTAAGTGTTGACTTTGGAAAATGGTTTAGGAGTGGACATCTTAGGGATTTTTCATTAAAAAACATTTTTTTCAAGTGATGGACAAAAGCATGGATCACATATGCCCCCTGATCAATGAGATCTTGATTTTGGGGAAACGAAGATAATAAGATTTCCATTAAATCAAGAAGAGCAACAGTACAATTATATCAGTTCATTCCTCTTATACAAGTTCCTTCGAAGCTTAGATAAACAATGACTCAAAATTCTTCTTTCCTCGACACTCACTTTAAATGGATTGAGGGAGGCTAAGTGTAACACCCCGGGTTTTGAGCACCGTATTAAATAATGTATTTTGTTAACCCATGAAAGGCCAGAGTGCCCAAACAATTGAAAGAGGCCAGTGTGCCTAGGAAATGTAATGTTTGATCATTATTAATAATAAATACATCACTAGCTGCTAGACAGACAAGGAAAAGAGTTATAAGGGGCTATGATTCCACAAGAGAGGGGGCTTGAGGGGATAAGTATTTATTTTATATTTTATTTACCCATTTTAGTTTTAATGGAGAATAATAGTTACATGAGATTCTTGGGGGGAAGGCCAAATGGTTCCTTAATTCCAAGAAATAGATAAACTCATCTTTGGTCTGTGTTGGGGGTTGCTTCTTCTTCACTCATTCACTAATTCACTCATTCATTGTTCATTGTTCATTGTTCACACCTTTCACCCTATTCTCTCTCCACTCATTCTTTCACACACTCGTCTTTCCTCATTCGTGTTTGGTTTTGGAAGGGAAAACAAATTTTTGAAGAGGAGCCATGGTTTTGTTGGTTGCAGAGACTGTTGGTGTATTCCAACCATGAATTAAGGCATGCGTGTCTGAGATGATTTGGCATGTGTTCATCTTTTCTCACAGCTGCGAATCCTGAGAGTCTCAGCATGGAGACTCTTGATCATATGCATTGGAGCCCTGGAAGGAGATGGATAGCCTGAGGGACTTCATAGCAGAGAAGGGGTTCCATTCTCTTGGGTTGTGAAAGCTAGGTAGAAGAGATTTGGTGTACTTTGGATTGTTGTGGGTGCCGAAAATCCTGTGAGATATTGAGTGTTGATTGGTTTGGGAAGCCGAGTGACACTCTGGAACCATCCTTGTGGATTCATAGCACTGGATCGGGGGTGACATTGTTGTTGAGACTTGCAACAACAATGTTTATGGTTGGGTGGAATGTCCTTGGTTTGTAGCCAGTTGGTGATTCATTTTATGAAATATAAGTGTTTTATGTATGGTTTTATTTACCTATGTATTTATTTTGTTGTGTATTTATTTATCTATGAATTTGTATCTATACTATGCATGCTTGTTGGTTATTGTTGTGCATGGCATATGTCTCATTTATTTATGTTGTAGCATGAATCTTTATCTATGCATGTGAATACTTCATGCATCTTTATTAATTCAAAGTTAGATCAAAAGTCGAAAGAAGTCTAGAAGTGGGCCTGAAGTGGTGTAGCCCGGCCTGGGGTGGCTAGGTATGTTACAGATTGGTATCAAAGCTTTTGGTTGAAACATCAGACTGGTATGGGTCGGAATTGTTGGACAGGGTATTATGGTTAAGAATAAATATGTCCTTGAAATCTTAAATCTCGGGAGAGATAGCGTTGCAGAGATCATGCAAAAGCCAGAGCTTCGTGCAAACAGAGATCCTTTGCAAAGGATCGTAGAATTGTGATCGTTCCCTTTTGAATTCTGGAGCGATCACCATCGTGGAATCAAGGATTTTTGGATCATCAGATCGAAAGACGAGTGAATGAGGACTGTCAGAAAAACGTGAAACCAAAGGTTGGGAGACATTAAGTCACAATTGTCAGATCGAACATGTCGATCGTCAGTCGTTGATCGAAGCCAAGCAGGAGATGGAAATCTATGGAACTTCGTTGCTTCAGCAATATTTGGGAGATAGGGAAGAAGCATGAAAAAGGCCAAAGTCGTGAAGTCATGTCGGCTATCTGATCTGATCGGAGGCTTGAGTGAAATCTCGGTCATTAGTCAGGGTCCTCCAGCGTTGACCACTTTGGAAATTTTAACTCCGGGAGAATCGAACCCTTTTAGAACTGCTATAACACGAAGTCCCGGAGCGTCAAAGTTCCGTCAACTATTAGATCGAGGGAAGGACTTCGGAAGTAATGTTGACCATCAGATCTAGCAAGGGCAGAAGGATAGTGAAGTTTCGGAGCTTCGAAACTTCTCCACTCTGACGATTACTGGAAAATGGGTGAAGCCCTGAAGTGTAAAAGCCCCGAAGTGTCAAAGCCTCGAAGTGTTGAAACCACGAAGTGTAAATTCGTCGTCGTCAAAACACGTAGGTCATCAGATCTGGAGCAGATATGTGGATCATCAATTTGATGGATGATGTGTCGTAGGCCACGTGGTAGGGGTGCCATTTGGGGACACGTGTTACCCAGATTCAGTACCTTTTGGACCCCAATTTGCTCATTTTTAGTGACACGTGGTAGGGGTGCCATGTGGGGACACATGTCACCCGGATTCAGTACCTTTTGGACCCCAACCTGCTCATTTTTTAGTGACACATGGCACGCATGTCATGGTTCCATGTCACCATAGATGACATGAGCATGCCATGTCATCTCCGGGAGTATGGCCTTTGTGGGTGTCCAACGTCACTACCAGCGTAAGTGTCGAAGACCAAAGTTGTGAATTCACACAGACCGACGATCTAAGATCCCTTCGGGACCTTTCTCAACCATTGGATCAAGCAGGGGAAGGATGGCATAAGCACTTCAGCAGTTATCACTCTGGGGAAGAGGAATGACTCGAGAATTGAAATGTTCTAGAGTCTTGGAGCGTCGAAGTACCGAAATGAATAGGGATCATTCGTCATAATGCTTGATTAAGTCATGGTCATTGGATCAACAGTGGAAGGCTAGGGTAAGTACTTCGGCGAGTATCACTCTGGGGGAGTTAAGAAACTTGGGAGTGGTAATGTTCTGGAGTCCTGAAGCACTAAAGTCCTGAATTGATTAAGGTCTTCCATCTCAATGTTCGATTAAGTCGTGAACATATATCTCGTTGAAGCCTTCAAATGGGGCGGGACCGTCCAATCGACAGGAGATCAAATCTCGATCGTCTGATCTGCTAGTAGAGTTATTGGAAGGGATTCGATGAATTTTAAATATGGGAGAAATCGGAGATTGAAAAGGGAGAATAGTCGAAGGCCGAATTCTAGAGGACTTGGTCCTATCATCGGTCTCATGATAAGGTAAAGGGGTCAATTAGAGGCGCGAAGTGCCTAGAAGTGACCAAGCCCTCGAACATTGTGTATGAACAAGATCTTGTGTAGAAGAATATAGAGGAAGGTGCTAAAGAGTGAATAAGCACTTCGTTTCAAGCCATGGTCACATGGAAAGTGGTTTGGAGGAAGCGCCTGTGTAGAATTCAAATTTTGTACCAGTTAAAGGATAACATGGAAGTGTTATAATATGGAGAATGATAATATATTCTTTATGAATTAAGAAGAAAAAGAACTTGTAGCATTGTTGGGAAAAAAAATTAATATGCATAATTATAACAAAATGGTGGCTTGCACATTTTGCGGAATTAGGGAGAGTAAACATATCAATTAAAAATGCATATTCAAGAAATGGAAGGAGAGGGAGGTTCCAGCCATGATAAAGAGGCCAAAGGTCGAAATATCAATGTTGGTAATGCAGAGACAGAATCTAACGGACACCGGGTCATAGGGGAGCAAGAAAAATTGATAGAGACTGTGAGAAGCCTAGAAATAGAAGTGCAGAGCTACAAAGCAGGCAATGAGAGACTGATAAGAGAATAAAATCAAATAAATTCTCAAGTGATGCAAATCTTAAGTCAGTTCCAGAGGCAAACAAAGAATGGATCAAACTCAAAACATGAGGAAGAGGGAAGATGTCATGAAAGAAGAGATGACTGCAGAAGAATTGGTTATTCAAGAAGTGCTAGCAGAACTCATAGGCATCACTCACCTCCCTACTCAGCAAGGAAATTTTATGCATCTGAAGATTCCATAAGTAGCCCAGAGGTGTTTCATTTTAGGCACCAAAGAAGAAGACATGAATTGGACAGTTTGCAAGGAGAGTCGAGGAATCTTAAGCCACCATCCCTTGATGGTGAAAGAGAAAGGGAAGATGATGTTGAGGCATGGTTGCTCCAACTCAGGAGGTATTTTCAATTGCATAACTACTCATCAAACCTAGAAGCCATAATTTCCACATACCATTTACATGGGAAAGTTTCTATGTGGTGGGATCAGCTGAAGTAAGTTGAGCATATTAATGAGAGTATGATCACTTGGAAGCAGTTCAAGAAATATTTTCAAAAGGAGTACCTTTCAGAGCACTTCTATGACAACAAAATGCAGGATTTATTTGAACTTACGCTGGAAAGAATGACCATGGAAAAGTATGAAAAGAATTTCATGAGGCTTCTAAAGTATGTGGGGTTTATAAAATATGAGAAGGTGAAAGTACAGAGGTTTTTAAGTGGATTACCATCCTTTTATAAAGACAAGATTCAATATTATGAACCTAGGACTTTTATTGATACCATCTGGAAGGCTAAGTACCTGTATGATCCAAGAAAGGGTAGAGAGTCTTTGCAAAAATCTTGGAAGGATAAGAAGAAGGAGAAATTTTATCAGAGGAGGAAGGGATTCAAACCTCCTTTGAATAGAAATATCCCTAATAAAAATAATCAAGACCAGTATGCTAAGGATGAATCCAAGAGAGAATACTCCTTGGGAAAAAGGGGAATACCGCCAATCCAATGTTGGGGATGCAAAGAAGATTGCTTGTACAAGGATTTCCCTCATAGAAAGGACAAAGTGAAGACCATGTATAACATCCAAGAGGATGCAAAAAAGTACCAATCAGAGTACCAATCCAATATGATCGAGGTGCAAGGTAATATCATTAATCAACATGTTGCTATTTTAATTGATTCAAGAGCAATTGATCCTAAAATAGTGGATAGATTACGTTTGGAGAAAAGGAAGCTTGAAAAATCAAGTTTGATTCAGCTAGCCACTGGAACCAAAAGGAAAATCCATGATATGGTCATAGGTTGTTCCATAATTCTTAATGGTGTGAATACTAATGCTGATCTAAATATTATACCATTGGGATCTTATGATATTTTAATTGGAATGGATTGGCTGGGCAAGCATCATGTTGTCCTATATTGTCATAACAAGACATTTACATGTCTTGATGAAGAAGGAAAACATAGCACTGTGAAAGGAGTTCCAAGACTCGTCTCTATAATGGAGATTTCAGCCTTACAACTGAAGAGATATTTCAGAAAAGGATGCCAATTATATGTAGCCCATGTGGAGGATCCAAAAAAGACAAAGGGGCCAAGCCTTGAAGAATTTTTGGTACTTCAAGAATTTGAAGATGTATTCCAAGAAATACTGGGGTTTCCACCAAAGAGGGAGATAGATTTCTCTGTTGATTTAGTGTCAGGAGTTGCCCCGGTATCAAAAACACCTTATAGAATGAGTACACCAAAATTAAAAGAATTACAAATGCAGTTGGAAGAATTGTTGAAGAAAGGGTACATACATCCAAGTGCTTCACCCTAGGGAGCACCAGTACTTTTTTTCAAAAAGAAGGATGGAACTTTGAGGTTTTGTATTGACTTTTGATAGTTGAATAAATACACTGTAAATAACAAGTACCCTCTATCCATAATTGATGACCTCTTTGATCAGCTAAGAGTGGCAAAGACATTTTCAAAGATAGACTTGAGATCAGGATACCATCAGGTAATAATCAAGGAAGAAGACATCAATAAGACAGTCTTTAGAACCAGGTATGGGAATTATGAATTTGTAGTGGTGCCATTTGGATTGTCCAAAGCACCAGTTGTCTTTATGTGCTTATTGAATGGCATATTCAGAAATTACTTGGATAAGTTTGTCATAGTATTCTTGGACGACATACGTGTCTATTCTAAGTTAGAGGAAGAGCATGAACATCACCTGAGATTCATATTGCAAGTGCTGAGGGAACATCAGTTGTATGTCAAGCTTAGTAAGTGTTCTTTTTACCAAGAACAAATCCATTACTTGGGGCATATTATTTCAGAACGAGGTATATCAATGGATCTAGAGAAGATTGAAGCCATTAGAGGATGGAAACACCCACGAATTTTCAGAGTCGGATATTTTATGGGTTAGTTATTTACTAAAAAATATTTATAGGAGGGTTCTCTAATATTGTTCATCCCATCTCATCTTTGCAAAAGAAGGGAATTAAATTTGAATGGACAACAGAGTGTGAAGAGAACTTTAATCTTTTGAAAGAGTTACTTATTAGTGCTCCTATTTTAAATATTGTTGACCCAAATGAAACTTTTGTGGTATGTACATATGCATGCAAGGAAGGACTTGGTGGAGTCCTCGCTCAAAATGGACATGTCATTGGTTATGATTCTAGAAAGATTAAAGAACATGCGAGGAACTATGCCACACATGACTTGGAACTTGTTGCCATTGTTCACGCATTGAAGATGTGGAGGCATTATCTCATGGGGAAGAGATTTGAATTAAGAACAGACCATAGTGGTCTGAAATATCTTTTTGAACAGACAACTTTGAATGCTAGGCAGACGAGATGGATGGAATTTTTAAGTCAATATGATTTTGACATCAAGCATATCAAAGGAAAAGAAAATAAAGTTGTTGATGCACTTAGCAGAAGAGTACATCTCATGCATGCTACAGTTGTTAGTATGCATCAGTCACATTAAAAGAGAAGAATTTTAGATGTTGTTGTCATAGATCAGCATTACCTATAGGTAAAAGAAATCTTACAACAAGAAAATGTACAACAGAAAATTAAAGAATATGAGATGAAGGAAGATGGATTACTTATGCATAAAAATAGAATTTATGTTCCTAGTTCTGTAGAACTTAGGAATTTGGTATTAAAAGAAATGCATAATGTTTCGTATGTCGGACATCTTGGTTACCATAAAACAATTGCAGAAGTAATAAGCCAATTATTTTGGTCAGGAATGAAAAAATATGTTGTTGATTACATTGCCAGATTTATAGAATGTCAGAGAGTGAAGGTTGAGCATAGGCACCCAACGGGTTTGCTACAACCATTACCAATTCCAGAAAAGAAGTGGGAAGTGGTAAGCATTGATTTTATAATTAAATTTCCCAGGACAAAACGACAACATGATTCAATAATGGTAGTGGTTGATAAATTGACAAGGGCTGCTCATTTTGTTCCTGTAAAAACGACTCATACAATAGCTAATATTGCATAAATTTACATGAGGGAGATTGCTAGATTGCATGGGATACCTAAGACAATTGTCTTAGACATGTAAATCTGTTGAACCTTCACAGAATAGATATAGCTAGAAAATGCCACACACATTTGCAGAGAGAAATTGAGAAAGAAGAAGCAAGAGAGAAAGAATGGAATAATTCTCATTAACCATTGTGAATAATGAATAATTTACACATAATATACTCTATATAAATCAATCAATGTGCACTAGAGGAGAACCAATGTGCTATAGTGGTGGTCTAGAGTGATTTGGACACACACCAGCAGTTACGGGAGTGAACTGCCACCTAGTCTAGTCTCTCAGGCAGTTACGGGAGTGAACTTCCACCTAGTTGAGTTAGCTAGTCAACCAGTCTTCAGTTAACTCACTGAAACAGAGTATAGTGAGGAGTAGGTCAAGGAATCAAGGGTAATGCACCAGTCTGGTGATGAAACCAAGGCAAGTGTGAATTATCATGGTGATGATCCCAATGTTGCATGGTGACAAGACCAATGAATCATCTAGAATCAACTCAACTAATCAAACTGAAGTGTCAACTGAAGAGAATATTCTCCAGGTGGAATATTCTCCCCTAAAATATAGGAGATTGGATAATGACTAATAATGACTAATAAACAAGGAAAAACCTCAGGAAAAATAAATCCTAGGTGTGTGTGAAGTAACTCCAACACCCCCCCTGAACATCATTGTGGTGAAAATAAAGAATGGGTCCTCACAATGAGGCCATGATAGGTACCCAAATACAAAAGATAAATTGAACTAAAGTGAGGAAAGAGGGAAAACATCATGGGAAAACACCCCTTCAAGGTACAATGTATGTAAAAAGAAGAATTGACAGTTGTTATGCAACTATGTCCTTCACTCCAAGACGACTTCGTAGAGAGTGGAACTTCTACTCAGTGAAGGTCTTGGTGAAGATGTTTGTCGTCTGTTCTGCTGAAGGATAGAACTGTAGGTCTATGATCCCCTCGTGTACTAAGTCTCGGATGTAGTGCATGTGGATCTCGATTTTCTTCGTTCGTTGCCTCTAAACTGGATCTCTTCGGAACTTCAGAGTGCTCTGGTTGTCACACCAGATGATGATCGGTCGATGAAACAGAATTCCCAACTCAGTGAGAAAATGTTGTAGCCACATAGCCTGAATGGTTATGTTAACTACCCCTCTGTACTATGCCTCGGATGAAGAAAGAGAAATAGCAGCTTGCTTCTTGCTCGACCAACAGATAGGCCCAGAACCAAGACTAAGTGAGTAACCAGATGTGGACTTAAGATCAGTGCTATCGCTAGCCCAGTCAGCATCAGTAAACCCGATGAGATCTAATGTAGAGTATGCTACATAATGAATCCCAAAGGTGATGGTGCTCTATACGCATCAAAGGATACACTTTGCAGCCTTCCAATGTAGCTCATGCAGCTCCTGCATGAATCTGGAAACTGTGTCAATTTCATAGGAGAGGTCTGGTCTGGAGTGTGTGAGATACAACAAGCTCCCCACTAGTTGTTTGTACAGTGTGTTGTCAACCAGTTGAGTATCCCCACCATCCTCAAGTTTGACTCCTGATGGGAAAGGAGTTGAAGCAGAATTGCAGTCTATCATGTGAAATCTCTCAAGAAGATCTCATGCATACTTGGCCTGAGACAGTTTGATGCCTTATGCATCCTAACCGATCTCGAGTCTAAGGAACAAGTGTAGCAGACCCATATCCATCATCAAAAATCTATCATGTAAAATCCTCTTGACTGCATCAATCGCTGAAGTCGAGCAACCGATGATCAGCATGGATGATTTTAGGGGCTAAATTTCTCTCATGGGCTAATTTTCCATGGTTTTTACAAAAATGAGATTCGCTATTTTAAAAATGATTCGCCCAAATTCTATAGGATAAAATTAT
>JZKD02S1768834.1:617160-634659 GCA_000966675.3 Picea glauca | reverse complement strand
GCAACACAAACTCTCCATATGTTTGGAAGAGTAACCAAACGGTGGAGGACACAACTCTATATAGTGAGAAAAAGCTTCCTAAGGTCGTACTACATCCCATAGTCTGATGATCAAATGGACAGATGTGCTTCATCCAAGGGCGACTCATTATGCTACCAACAAAGAAAATACTTTTCCCATCCTCTTTTTGGGGTATATTTGATTTTTTTTTTTTTATGAGTTTGAAAAAGAATAAAGGAATATTACGTTACAATGGAGGAACGAGTACTGCAAACATACAAGATCGAGGCACAAGTACAAGACTGATGTTCTGGTGAAATGATACTCGGAAAAAATCCTCCAGCGGCCAAAGGTGTTAAGACACAGAAGCAAACTGCTACAAGGCTGATGGGTAAGGTATGCAAATGCGGTTGATAGAACACACAATGGTAACGTCCTTCGATGTAAGTTTAACGAGCCCAGAGAAGGTAAGCTCGGTGGTTTTTCATATTTAGAGAGTTTGAAAAAGCATGAAAGGAGACTCCAGTGGGGTACCTTTTTCGACAATAGTCTATTCGGTTCGAAAAAGGGATAAACTAGCACCGATTAGAAGTCAATTCAAAACCATTTTAACAAGTGTGAAAAGGACAAGATCACTTGGCTATTTTTTCACTTTTAAGGAGTCTGAAAAAAGCTTAATTATGGAATTCGTCAGGAATGTTCTTCTGGACCATTTTAATGAGTGTGAAAGAATAAGGTCACTCGACGATCTTTTCAATTTTAGGGAGTCTAAAAAGAGCTTAACTATCGACTCTGTGGGGGTTTCTTTTTCGTAAATTTAGTCTGTCAGGCCCGAAAAAGGAATAAAATTATACCTGAAGATACTCTTCTAACGAATGGGAATTCAATAGAGTATTCCTTTGTTCATATAGTTGACCGTCCGGACCGAAAAAGGGGTAAACTACCGCCGGATAGACGTGACTTCAAATTTCATTTTAACGAGCGTGAAAGGTCACAAGATCGCTCGACAATCTTTTCATTTTTAGAGGGTTTGAAAAGGGCTTAAAAGGAGACCCGTTATGTTTTGGGAGCCCGGAGAGTAAGGAAAAGAGTGAAAAAGACCCATGCAAATGAGGCTCAAACTCGTATTCAGGAAAGACTATACGGACTCCCGAGCCTACAGTGTTGTGAGAAATGGCATGGACACCATAATGCAACCAAGACCTACCTAGGGCATCCATGTTTTGGTAAGCTCTACCACCAAGTCGCGACACTTCTAGAGCAGATATGACGGTTCTGTGTCACAACCGGATGGGATCAATCCTATAGCATAAGAAAAAGGCAACGAGATGCAAAAGTTGGGGTGATATCCTAACCTATATGCTCAAGTTGATTTTTGAAAAAAAAAAAAATTATGGACCGTCAATATATTTTTTTATTATTATTATTCGAAACTCAAAAAAAACGTGTCCCAATACTTGATCAAATCCCTCCCATATAACTCCTGGATCACTCTAAATGGTTTTCGATATAAAGAAACTGATAAGGGGGGCCAAAACAGTGACAAAAAGAGGCCAAAAAGTCTATAAATAGAAGCTGGCAGCTCATTATCACCATTGTTGATTTGGAAATTGACTCTGGAGCCAAAAGACCCCTTTTGCCAAAGATCGTGAATCTGGGAGCTACAGTGGACGAAACGGACTTCTGCTTGGACCAAGTAAGTACAAACTCCCTTATCTAGCTATTCAATACTTCCATTTTAGCATTTAGTTTATTTTTTGGGTGGGCGTCGACCTCAAAAAGATCGGCCCTAGGTACACGCGTGCAGAGAAAAGCTTGCACGCGTGTACACGCGACTGTCACCTCTACAGGCCGTGTGTACCCCTCCCAAGTGATGAAAAAAGAAAATGGAAAAAAGTATTGACCCTCCTTTACCTTGTTGTGTTGGCAGGATGTATGTCCAGTGGAGAGAAAGGGAGCACGAGGCCTCCAATGAGTTAGTTGCTGCAGATCCGAATGCTGTGGCTGTGTTGATGCAGTGTGGTTTTTTGAAATTCTTTTTATGTCCATTCATGCACGCACAACCAAGGCTACTGAACGCCTTGATTGATTATTGGCACCCTGACGCAGAGGCGTTTATGCTAGAGGGGCAATCCTTGGTGCCCACCACCGAGGATATTTACTTTCTGACTGGCCTCTCAAGGAGAGGGGAACTAGTCAACTTTCAGACTTTTCCTGTGGGGCCGAGCAAGGTCTTGGAGATGATAGATGAGTACTGTGAGGCTGGGACCGATCGTAGAGGATCTTCGATACCGATTAGCAGGATTAGCAACCTCACATTACAGACTATCCTATTGCTTATTGGGCGGATTACCGGCTCAGCAGCCGTGCACCAGGCTTCGCGCGCACAGATGAACTGTGCTATCCAATGCATGAATGCACAAATTTTTGATTGGAGTACCACACTACTGGAGTGTATGAAGAGGCAATTGACAGATTGCCAACAATGGACACAGAGGAACTTTGGGTTCGAGACTATCTTGTGTTCGTTCTTCTTCTTCGAGAGTTCCATGTTTCAGTCCCCGGCTTGTAGTACGAGGAAATCTGGCCACTTTCCCCGCAGTATGCAGATGGACAGTGTTATTGCCACGACAGGGTGGCGGAAGGACCATTGAGGCCTTCGACGATGAATTTTTTTCTTGGATGTCACGACAGATCCCTGCTATAGAGGACTACCCATATGCGGGGATCGACTTTTCGAGAGATCCAGAGATACCCGTGCCTCCTGGTGAGGAGCGAGGGGAGATGGGTAAGTCTCCACCTGTATAGTTCTTTTTTTTTGTTTGCATATGTAATTTTTATGTCTTTTTTGATATATATATATCATGTTTTTGTATGTCAGAGTATTTGATGGGTAAACGTTTGTTGCATGCAGATGTGGGACCCGTGTGACCTGCCGACTATGCACGGAACAGGCATCGCCCACAGCCAAAAGCTGCGGCTGCTGCTGCTGGGGGAGCAGTAGTAGCCGGGAACCTCCCAACATGAGAGGCCAAGAGAGTCCTGAGGTGAATTGAGCGGAACTTCACTGCGCTCACTCGCACAGTCCCGATGGTAGAGATAGAGGACCTGCCGCCATCCATGCAGCCTCATGTTGTGGGGGCACCTCGGACATGGGTCCGATTGTTTAGGTGTTTAGCCCGTGCTGTAGATGACTATAATAGGGCCCACAGTCCCTGAACAGACTTTTAGACTTTTTGATGTGCCACGAGCACTTATATGTATATATATTTTTTGAGGGCATAAGCCCAGTGACTCGTTATTGTTCCAATTTTTTAGGCGCTTGCGTCCATCTATGTACTCTGAGGATTTTATGATGTTTATATATGGTTTTTATCTCTTTTTGTGTCTTATGTATTATGTGTGCCAAAATGTATTTACATGTTTATGTCCATGATCTTTTTATATGTGGGCAAGATGCCAATCTAAAATGTGATTAGCTAGCGTATCTGTGATTTGGTTTAATCTCCTAGGAACATGAAAATATGTAATATAATCAAAGTTGCGTTCTAAGAGACGTACCCTAAGGAATCGTCGGTGTAAAGTTGGATCGTGAACCTGGTATATTCTGTTTAGCTGCGACACAACCAGTTGAGCGTCTGGATAGATTCGGAGATGAGAGATACCCAATGACAAGGCGTCACAAAGCAACTCAATAACTGCACTATACTCGGTGACATTATTTTTGGTGTCACCTAAGCATATCCCTCCGAAAGATAACAACTGACCCTGTGGTGTAAAAATTACCCAAGCTACGGAGGCAAGCCTCCACGTGTGTCGACTAGCACTGTCCGCATACCCAACGAACACCTCAGACTCACTTGACATCAGCCAAATTGACGAAAGATAACATCAATGACACATCCATGACACTTTTTAAAAGAAACGTAAAAAGTAATAGTACAAAGACTATACATATGTTACAAAAAGTTACCCACAGTGACCTCTCTATGAGTAATACTTCTTGAGGTAGAGCCCATTTTTAGGCTCCGCCAAAGCATTCCCTTCAAAATCGACCAAACGATAAGCTCCCTTTTTTAATACCTCTTTGATAATGAAGGGTCCGAACCACATGGGTTTAAACTTTCCTGCCCCCAGGGGGTCTTTGTCTTGGTCATAGACCAGGACAAGGTCGCCCTCAGAAAAAATCCGAGGACGAACGAACCTATCATATTGACACTTGACCTTATGTTTATGAGCCTCGTTGGCCAGGGCCACATCACGACGCTGCTCATCAAGCTGCTCAAGGTGTACTAATCGTTCTTCAAGTGGAGAAGTGTCTGGCAATAAATGTACTGCCAATTTTAGAGATGGGATTTGACATTCGATGGGCAAGACTGCCTCCAACCCGTAAATGAGTTGGAAAGGTGAGAAACCGGTTGCAGTCTTAACTGATGTTCGATAAGCCCATAATGCTGAGTATAACATCAAATGCCAATTTGACTTGGCTGAGTTGATAGTTCACTGTAGAATAGTCTTAAGAGTTTTGTTTACAACTTCCACCTGCCCATTGGCTTGGGGGTAGTAAGGTGAGGAATGTTCTTGCCATAACCCAAGCTTTGATGTTAATTCAGACATCATTTGGTTCTGAAAGTGACTGCCATGGTCAGTGACAATCTCTCTCGGGATGCCGAACCGTGCTATAATCTGGTTGAATAAGAAGAGAGTTGCAGTCTCTCCATCATCTTTAAACGTTGGCATAGCTTCGACCCACTTAGTGAAGTAGTTGACAGCTATGATGATATAGCGGTGCCCCCTTGCTAACGGGGGGTTGCATGTAGTGTAATCAATCCCCCACTTAGTGAAGGGACCAATTGTGATGACAGGAAACATGGGAGCTGGATGTGCCCTCATCTTCTGAGAGAAGATTTGGCACGGATGGCACTTCTTGACCGACTCGATACAATCTTTGATAAGTGTGGGCTAGAAGTATCCTGCTCGTAAAATATTTTGGGCTATTGCCAACCCAGATAAGTGACCGCCACAAGCTCCTGTATGACAATCGTTGAGCACTATGACGACCTCCTCATGAGTGAGACATCGACGCAAGATGCAGTCTACACCTCTCCGATACAACGTATCATCGAGTATGAGATAATTCTTAGCCTGATGCGTATCCGTCGATGCTCGTCACGAGTAGCAGAGGTGGGGCACTTCAAAGTCTGGAGATAGATCAATATATCTTCATACCATGGGTCTGAAGATTGAATAAAAAACATATCCCTCCGGATAGGCGATTCCTCAGGCACAATGTCACCTGACTCAACTAGAAGTTCCGAAATAAGTTATGCAAAGACCAATGACTTCTTGGACTTCACTGAAATGAAGTCTAAGTCAAATTCTTGGAGGATGACCATCCATCTATTGATTTTACCGCCGATAACTCGTCGTGTCAACATGTACTGGAATGGATTCATGACAGCAATGACGGTGGTCTTGCGAAACAGAACATAGTGATAGAACCGTTGAACAGCATGAACTGCTGCCAACGCAAGTTTTTCAAGATGGGAATAATTAAGTTCCGGTCCTATGAGGCCTTGGCTCAGGTAATAGATCATGTATTCTGAAAATGAATCATCTTCCTGAACTAAAACCATGCCTATAGTTGACTCTACGACAGCCAGATATAATAAGAAATCTTTGTTATAATTAGGTGGTCGTAGCAGAGGTGCGGTTGTGAGGGTGCATTTTAATGCGTCGAAAGAGCATTGAGCAGCTTCGTCCCAGAAAAAGGGAACATCTTTCTTAAGTAAACGCATAAATCCCTTGGTGATTTCAGCATAGTTGGCGATGAAGTGTCGTAAGAAGTTCGCCTTGCCTTGAAGACTTTGAAGTTGTAAGATTGTGCGTTGGGGGGGCAACTGGATTATTTCCTCCACCTTAAGAGGATCCACCATGATCCCTGTTGTTGATACGATGAAACCTAACAAACGCCCTGACGTGACGCAAAAGCTGCACTTGTTGGGATTCAAGCGAATCCTGAAGTAGCGACAACGTTCAAAGATTAGTCTGAGGTGTGTAGGATGATCCTTTCACTTGTGAGAGCGTGATTCTAAATCATCTAGATAGGCCTCGACTATATGTTTGAGGTCATGAAACGCAAAAGACATGGCCCATTGGAAAGTGGCTCCAGCATTTTTAAGGCCAAAAGGCATCTTACGATAAACAAATGTACCCCACGGACAAATGTATGCCGTTTTGTGTTGGTATTCAGGTTTGATTTGGATTTTATTATATCTCGAAAAACCATCCATGAATGAAAAGGCTTCACAATCGACACATTCATCAATGATCTGGTCAATGAATGGGGTTGGAAAATTATCTTTTGGACATGCCTTGTTCAAATCACGGAAATCGGTACATACACGAATCGTGCCTTTTTTTTTATTGACCAGCATGGGGTTTGACACCCATTGAGTCAAATGAATAGGGTAAATGAAACCTGCCTTGAGAAATTTCTCAACCTCAAGCTTAATGGCTGTTTCTTTCTTAGGATTGACTGGACGAAGTTTTTGTTGAACAGGCTTAGCATCAGGATACGTTGTGATTTCATGTTCAACTATTTTCAGATCGATACCTGGCATTTCCTCATAAGACCAGGCAAAAATGTCGTGGAATTCTTTGAAAAGATCCGTGTAAATATGAATCTCTTCGGGGGAGCAATCCGCTCCGACGAAGACATTCTCCATGACACAAGGGTTTCGGGAGATATCGATTGGTATAGTTTTAGTGATAGTCGCCATATTCCCCTCAGCATAAATTTCCTGTGTAGCTAAGAGGTTAATAGGACATGGATGATCTCCCGTCATGGTGATAGTGAATTCTCCTGCCTCGATTCGGCTTAACTCTAGGAGGAAATATGATCTGTGATGAAGATCTTCCCAAGGTTTGTATAGACTAGTCATTGCTCCGATTACTGCCTCGTCAGAAGGAAAGACTAAGTCTAATGAATCGGTGGTAGCAAAAGAACCCTGAGCCCAAATAGGCTCTAGAAGTGGATCCAACTCTTGTGCGGGAGTCAGATCAGGGTTAGCTGAAGCTTGCTGGACTAAAGAGTACGCTACTTCAGCGACTGACAAGGGCATGGACATGCCGAAGTGCCCTGTCTCATCCATCGTGGCTGATGGGGAAGGAAGAATCCACAGATCCACAAAGTAAGTCGTGCAGAACGACGAAACGTGAAAAATCTCAGCCTTATGGTGATTAGATATAAACTTGGCATCATCATGAGGAGGTGGGTAATCGAAGGTACCCATCAAATATGGGCACAAACCAACTCCTACGTTAACGACACCAGCTTGAGGATTATCAATCATGGGAATCGTGGATGCCCCTAAAGCTGGGTCAGGTCTAGAGAAGGACAATTGATCGATGGTCACTATCCGACCCTCGTGTGGAAACAACAAGACTCGGAAAACTATAGCAACCATAGCTAGCATAGCATAAGTCCAACTCCGACCTAACACGAGGTTATAGTTGATGGGAGCGTCGACTACCTCTTCCTCGATGCACACGGTCTTCCCTCCTAACTGCACAGGAAAAGAAGGAACGATGCCATGCGGTCGAAAAGAACGACCGTCGAACGCAGTGAGGAGAGTAGGTGATGGAGACAAAGCGGGCTTGCCAATGGCCTTCCAACATGCTAATGACATAACACATGTCGAGGCACCCTCTTCGACCACCGTGCGAAAGATATTGTGTGTAAAAGTTTTCGTGGGGTGAGCCACTACTATCTGAAACACGACGTGGTAAGGCAGACGAGGTTTTAAGTCGGTTGTATCTAACATGATGGTACCTGGGTTACAAGTCTCAGTAGAGCCTAAAGAATTTAACAAGGCTTTCCTCTAAGCAGGGCATCTTTGGAGGACTTCCAAAGCAGACATTGCACAAGGGGTTTGTGATAAATCCTCCACCACAGAGTAATTCTGGGCGGCCCTTGCGTTTGGGTTGTGAGAAGCTTTCTTAAATGTACCCTTTGGAATGCGTGTCATTGTTTCGCCCAGCCTCTTCTCAATCTGTAGAGGAAGAGATGGGATCTCAGCTTCTTTGCCCTTCTCAAAAGTGCTTGGTTTACTATAGTCGTGCGCTCTAGTCGTTATGAAAGCATCACCCCTAACCATATATACGTTTGCGGATGAAGGGTTTTTTGGAGGAGGGCAGGTATCTTGGCTGCCCCCTTTGGCACTTGTAGAGGCTTGAGTTAAATTTTGCCCATGCTGAAAGGGATTAGTCAACACAACTTGCTGTTGTTGTGTGACAAACTTTTGGGCCTCTGCAAGTCGAGGACAAAGATGGGTTGGGTGGTCTTTTGCACACAAGTTGCACGGATACCTCGCCTTTCGTTTTTCCGTGGTGCCCTCATCAATATTATCAGTGGGTTTTTTCTCCCCCTTACCCTTTTTACGTTGTTTTTTCTGCCCTTCAGGCTGCTGGGTGGCCTTTGGGTTAGTCGTCTGCACGGAGTGTACTTCCGACGTTTGGGTAGGAGGAGCAACCAAAGTAGTAGTCTGGATGGCCGTTGAGTGTTGTATAGATAACTGTTGCAATTGCTTTGTCAATTGCTCAACGGGCTTGGTTTGTGCTGAGCCAACAATACCATTGGCATGTGGTCCATCTCTCTGTCTAGTTTTATCCAGTATCGATTGTGGTGCATCTGACAGGATGTTGTATAATAAACCAGACTGAGAATAGATGAGCTCAAACTGTTGAGCCCTCATGATGGCATCTTCTTCGGAGAAAACTCTTGAAGTTGCGATGTCTTTGGATAATTGTGGGACTAAAGACTTAAGGAACCACTCAAGCAAGAATGCTGGTGGGACTGGTACTTTGATTAGACTCTTTTGGCGTCTCCACTCTTGGATATGATCAGAGATATGGTCCGCTATTGTCTGTTCGAAATTGGCAAGCAGCTCTGTGCCAACATCGTATCTCACAGGTAACTGGAAATGGTTAAGGAAGGCCATCGCTAGTTGGCCAAAAGAAGAGTATCTTGAGTGATCGAGCTTGATGTACCATTTCGCGGCACTCCCGATAAGAGTGCGTTGAAACAATCGCAACTGGACAGAGTCATCTTTCAATGAGTTAGATGAACACCAAAGATGGAAAGTAGTCACATGATCACCTGGATATTCGTTAGGCTTGGCCTCGAACTTTGGAATGTTCGAAGGCAACTTCGTTGGCATAGGAGGCCAACGTGGATCGTGACAGATAGGATCATTTAACAACCTTGTCAAATATGGCAAGTGTAATTTCGCCAGGAATGGTAGTTTGGGTTGCTGTTGATAGCCTGGGAAAAAGGGTCTTGGAGTTTGACTGGCACCAGGTTGCCAGGAAAAGTTTGGCTGCTGGCCCGAATTCTGGTAGAAACCATGAACCTGACCAGCGTAAGGATTTTGCATCTATGGAGACATCATCGACTGATTCCCCATAAAGGACATATGATGTTGGGCATTCATCATGTTTGACGGACTTTGGGAAGGATTACCCCATGCCGGTCCTGATGGGAGAGGCATAGTAGTCTGTCCAGGGTTCCATTGACTGTGAAAAGAATTACCCCAGAATGACATTCCAGAGGAGGGAATGGATCCTTGTCCTGAGTTCCAAGGTCCTTCTATATGTGCCCCCGACGCAGGAATAGTACCCTACGTCGGAGTAGACTGTCCAAAAATGGGAGTGCCCCCAGACGGGAAAGCGGTGGATGCGAAAGTGTTGTTACCAAATGTCCCGTTCCAAACAAACAGTGACGAACCTACCAGCATAGTGTGCGCAGGTGTTCCTTGACTCCCGACTCCAAATGAATTCGTGTGTGCAGGCTGCCCGACGGACTGCTGATGTAGACCACCAAGCGAAGGGGACGAAGGAGAGATATGACCTCCAGTGTAAGGAAAAGCGTTAAAAGGGACATGAATGCCCCCAAGTTGACCTTGCAGAGGAGTGGTAGAGCTCCCTGCCCCTAGACCCAAAGTTTGTAAAGTGAAGTGAGTGCAGGACTTGTACTCGAACTAGGCATACCATATGAAAATTGAGGGTCTGTCGCACTAGGTGTGAAGGGAGTTGTGGCCACCGCGATAGATGGGATCGGTCCACTATGCGACGTAGTTGCGACTGAGACCATGGTGGCCCGGACCGACGATGGCAAGTTAGGAGATGCTTCTCTTGTGGTAGCAACGGTGGTGGGAATGGAAGAATTCCCAGAGGAAGTAACAACATTTGGTTCCATAGCTGTGTGAGGCACTGACAGGCGTTCGTAAAATTGGATAGGTACAATGACCGATGGTCAAGTATTAGTGGTTGGGGTTTCAACCGAGCCAAGATTGGTGGTTGATTCCTATGAGAGTTGTTCAGGCACAATGGTTTGTAACCCGGTTGCTTCGAAAGACCCTTGTTGGTCTAGCTTCCGCCTCACTGGTGGCGGGGGTGGCTCCAGTATAACCGACGGAAGGCCTAGAAGCCTTCGTGACCGGCAGAGCTCAGGATCCTCCACTGTGTGAGAATATCCAAGACACGCTAAGGTATTCTACACGTTCAAATAGTAACACACACTAAAAAAGAAGCCCCTAAGAGATAAGACAAGCAAACACTAAACTAGTCGGAAGAACAGTTACAACAACCAACACTAGAGCAACTTATTGGTGCAAGTGAAAATTGAAAATGGAAGCACCCTCCAGGTATACTCTGCAAAGCGTGGCCCAATGTCTATCCTAGGTACCGCGGTATACCCCCGCAGTCACCTGTGTATGTCCCTAACAAGATTGGCAACTAGTTTTCCAGCACGCGAACAGTCACCAGGCGGGTATAGTCGAAAGTCGGGTAGACCACAATGAGTAGGGTATCAAGCCCGAAACCTGTCAAGGGTATCGAGAGAAAATGGTCCGGAAGACAACTGAGGACCTCGAATAGATTCAAGACCCATGAAGCCCTATGGAAAATGCAAACGATGGAATCCCAAAACAAGCCCTCGATATGTGTTCTCCACTATGCTTGGTCCGGCTTTGGAGGGGTTATCTCCACTACCTTTCCTTACGCGACCTCGTTTTTATCCCCTGTGTTAGAGGGGGGTCCCGGATAACTTCCATGAAACTGGACTTCTACACTCCCTATCATAGACTCCAATGTTTGGTTTTGAGTGGCCTTGGAGAGTTTCCTCTCCAACCTAATCCAAGGCCCTAGTCCTGAACTAGTGTATGAACCCTACAAACAAAAAGTCTAATAGATTTTAAATTAGCATTGCTTTTAATGGGATTTTTTACATCACGGGGTATGAAGGTGAAACTGATGATGTGTAAAGACTCAAAACAAAAACAAATGAAAAAAGCTGGAAACAAAAGACTTTTACTAAATGCAAAAATCAACAACTTTTCACAAAGAAAGACTTCTTTTTCTTTTCAATTTTTCTAAGATTTCATGCAGCAAACATCAAGGAATATCGCTCGACTACGAGCTACTTATGCTCTAAATGCACTGCAAAAAATTATGAACAAAAAGACTTCTTCCTAGCTATTGATGCAAAAACACAATCTTCAAACAAAGAAGAAAATGAAAAGTTTTTATTTTTTTTATTTTTTTTATTTAAGTGCTAATCAAGCAACAAAGGGAAAATACCGACAAGCACAAAACCAAGAAAGACAAATTCTGGCTTAAATCGTAGATCACAAAGAATCAAAGTAAAGGCACACAATGGCGATAAAGAAAACAAAGACTCTTAAGCTTGCCTAAAAACCATAAAACAAAATTTTTCCTTTTATGTTTTCTTGTCAACTATCAACTAAGAAAAAGCAGGCTAAAGGTAAGAGGACCTAACCTACTGACTGTTCAACCCCTAGACTCAAACACCTGAGAGGAATGCTTCTCGTCAAAGGAGGGGATGACTGCCCCAACCTGATTAAAAAGCAGCCTGTCAAGCACGCTACTGTCACTAAAACAACACGCGGGCAAACGCGTGCTGAGCTGAAACAGGAAGCGTGTACACGCGGTCTGGCTTTGTACAAGCCACGTGTATGTATAAATTCTAAGACAAAAATAAACACAGGCAACCCAGACCAGGAAAAGGCCTCTGGTATTGATAGCTAGGGTCTCTTGAAGGCTTAGATGCTTCTTCTAACATAAAAGAAAAATGATTGCAAGAAATAACAAAACACAAAAAGACAAACTGATACAGGACTGTAAACCAACAAGACTCAGACAGGATCCAGAAAACCCCCTGAGAATGTATAATTATGATAGGGAAGAGGAGGACTGACTCTTAAAGTTCTCTAAACCTACACGCTACTGAAACCTCTACAGCTAGCGTTCACACGCGGGCTGTAGGATATTTGGGCGCGGGTACATGCGTGCAGGCCTTTTGCAGGCCACGTGTACCTCTGTGTGTCCCGATAATTACCGTCAATCAACAGTCAAGGAAAAACTGGTATAAAGAACCAGGTTCCCTGCTAGCTTCGACCTAACAGAAAACATACAAACAAAGAAACAAAAAATCTAATCTTTTAAACTACCCAAAAACCTCAACTAAATCCGGAAACCCTAAAGAGTTTCTTCCCCAGTATGGTCGCCAATTCTGTTGTTGGGAAAAATACCCTATAGACTAGCAAACTAGGGTCAGACTTGCATGCAGATTTTGACCGTAAAGAAATGACTTTTTAACCTACCACCCAAAACTTAAAGCCCTCTTTCATGATACATGCATGGAAAGGAACTACTAACCTTTTTACTGATGTTTGGTGTAGATCCTCCATTGCACTTTTGACCTCTTGCTTGCGCTGCTCCTTCCAAAGTTATCTTGCAATCAAAACAAACAACAACGCATGCATACTACTTTTCTACTTGAGGGTTAGAAATTAAGCATAAATTACACAAACCACATATAACTCATACAATGGGATGGGAAAAGTATTCTTTTATTATTTTCAAAATGAATCAACTTACAATCAAAGTCGAGACCGGCCACAACTCCTTGATCCTGATCCTAGGCTCCTCCTCTTCTTTTGTCCTCCAACTACTTTGCGTTAATTTTCCTTAGGCTTGAGGAAAGGCTAAAGGGTTGGGACAATGGATTCGGCAAATGGGCAGAGTTTCTTCGCTATAATTTTTCCTCCTCCAAATGGTACCCCTACCCCTTCTTTTATAGGCTAGAAGGAGCTAGGGTTTTGGATGAACCCTCAGCCATGCATGGCCGAGAGTTTCAGTTAACTGACCCATAGCTTTTTGTCCCGTCGAAAACTTTCCTATTTTTGTGTTTTGTTAGGTACACGCGGGCTGTAGTAGGCCTGCCAGCATGCACTCGTGTGAAGTAGTGGGTTAGGGCGCATGGGCCTTGACCCAAGATGATTTTCAAGAGTTTGTTCAACATAGTTTTGGCAATGAAGGGATATGAGTTGGCCTGATGCCAGGTAAGCATGTGTGGGGAAATTTAGGGTTGTAACAACACTTGGCAAACATATCTACTGGGGAATTGATTTCATATTAAAACCGATCACCATAGTCTCAAGTATTTCCTCGAGCATATGTTGTCATCTGCATAAAAAAATAAGTGGTTGTCCAAAATGTTGGGCTATGATTACGAGATCATCTATAAGAAAGGAAAAGACAATGTAGTGGCAGATGCATTGTCCAGAAAATATGAATATGAAGGTTCCCTCTTTTCTCTATCATTACCAATCCCCCATTGGATTTATGAAGTTCGATGTGAATGGTTCACCCATCCCACAATCTCACAGATAATTCAGCACCTTCAAGATGACACTATCCCTCCCACCGACTATACTTGGAAAGCCAATGTACTCAGATATAAGGATCACTTGGTTCTATCTCTAGATTCAACACTCAAGCCCTAGATATTAAATGAGTTGCATTCTTCTTCTCTTGCGGGTCACTCAGGCTTCCAAAAGACCTATGCTTGTGCTTGCCACTATTTTTTTTGGGAAGGTATGAAGAAGGATATCCTCACCTTTTTCACCGGATGTGATATTTTTCAATGCCATAAAGGGGACACTGTCAAGATCCCAGGAGCCCTCTGACAGTTACCCATTCTAGCTTCTATTTGGACTAATATCTCCATGGACTTTATAGTGGGCCTTCCCAAAGCGGGTAAAAAATAAGTGATAATGGTAGTGGTTGACCGCCTCTCCATGTATGCACATTTTTGTGCCTTACCACACCCTTTTACGCCAACCCTAGTTGCACAAGTTTTCATTGATCATATTTTCAAGATGCATGGCATGCCAACATCCATTATATCTGACCGTGACCCGACCATGACCAACACCTTTTGGTAGGAATTGTTCAAATTACAGGGCACACAATTGAACATGAGCACAACATACCACCCAAAGATAGATGGCCAAACTGAAGTGGTCAATAAGTTTTTGGAAACTTACTTGCATTGTTTTTTTTTTGACCAACAACATCAGTGGGTGTAATGGTTACCAATAACAGAATGGTGGTACAACACTTCTTATCATATAACCACCAAAATGACACCATATGAAATGGTGTATGGCCAACAACCCCATACAGTAACTTCATATCTTCCGGGCACATCAAAGGTCTAGGTTCTTGACAAGTTGTTGCAAGGTAGGGTAGTTACCCTGACGACTTTAAAGGAAAAACTCCACATGGCCCAAAATCATATGAAGCAACAAGCTGACCAACAATGCTTCGAAAGGGTTTTCCAAGAAGGTGATTAGGTGTTTCTCATACTCCAACCTTAGAAGCAAACATCACTCAAATCTCAAGGCCACCAAAATTTGGCACCCAAATTTTATGGTCGTTATCAGATTCGCAAACACATTAGTCCAGTTTCCTACAAACTTGCACTTCTAGTTGCCTCCAAAATATACTCGGTGTTCCATATTTCATGTTTGAAGAAAGTGGTGGGTCAGAATTGTCGGGTTCAAACCATTCCACCTGGACTTGATAAAGAAGGCTCCATTTGGTTGCAAATCAAATATGTCCTCAACATGCAAGAGCGTCACCTGCATTGTCAAACTATCAAAGAAGTGTTGATCAAATGGAAGAACACATCTCCAGAGGACACAACTTGGGAACTAGCCTCCATCCTGCAACAATTTCCACATCTTCAACCTTGAGGACAAGGTTGCTTTTGAAGGGGGAGGGCATGTTAGGATTCACCCCTAACCCCTTTTAGATAACCATTAGTTAGTTGTCATTGTAATAAGTGGTCAACCCTCATTATTGAGACCACAAGTAGTTAGAAGGTTGGTTAGTGGAGTGCTATAAATTAGTTAGGGTTCAACCATGGTATTGGCCCGTGGTATTTTTGGTTGTGAACAATATTTAAAGAATACATCTCTCCATTGTAAGTTGTTGAGGATTATTTTAAGAGAGCTATGGTCATTTGGAGGTTTCCCCCTCGAAGAGGCAAGTGAAATAAGCTTTCTTTGGTATCAATATTATATTTATGCTCTATATTTGATGTTCTCATTACTTGCGTAGTATATTTTCTTTTTTTGATAACTGTTCCAGGTATACTACAAAAAAACTGGTGTGACAAAGAGTTAGAGGAAAAAAGAAAATTAAGGTATTATAAGGATGTAATCAACCCTAATCTAGAAGATCAAAATTATCTCTTTGCTTTGACAAGTGTAAAGGAAAAAATAAGCATTGCTAAGATACGAACAAATTCTCACGAGATCCATAGTGAAATTGGGCGTTGGTCAATTCCTGAAACTTCATGGAATGAAAAAGTGTGTCTCCTTTGTGACACTAAGAAGGTTAAAGATGTACATGAAAACCATTTTCTCTTCGATTGTCTAGCCTGTACCTAGATTAGATCTCAATTTCAAAATATTTGTTGTGCACTACCAACCTTCTTAAACTCTTAACTCAACAAAACTATGGTGGTTTTGGAAAGCTTCTCTTAATGCTTTTCGAGCACATAAACAAAATTATAAAGAATTGCAAGTAATCCCTTACCCTCTTAAGGTTCGATAAATCATCATCATCATCATCATCTTATACATCTATTATCAACATAATTTTAATGAAATAAATGTTTAACTTTTAAATAAAATATTACATATTATTATAGATTAGAATTGTTAGAATGTGGATGGTTTTTACTGGGTTTATTTTTTAAATTGTAACTAAAATAACACATATTATTGTATATTAGAATGTATACAGTTTTTTTTTAAGGTAACCTTGTATGGATATATAAAATTATGCTTTTCCAACGAGTACATATAATGTTATAAAGCTTCTCTTATAGATTATATTTTGAATTATTTTCCAAAAAAGACATCAAAGTAGTATTCTAAGTGTTCCTACTTGCCTATAAAACTGTTCCAAAATACATCTAAATCTAAAAAAACATGCATAATGTATTAAACCTGCATGTTGCCCCGGTCTTCGTGCTCTTTATGCTCCTCCATGGTGCATTGGTAGCTTAGAGTTGGTTTTGCTCCTTCTATATCTATTGGAATTTGGTTTTGAAAAACAATATTTGTTTCAATATCCCCTCGGTGATTAAAGCTTTGGATTCCTTGATTGTTAGATGTCAATGAGAAATTCTCCATCCTTTGTAAAGCCACTAAAACTCTCAACCTACCACACTCTACTTGCAAAATATCAATGTGGTTTTTTTTTTGGAAAAAATAACGCTACAACTTTACATTCCAACACGGACGTTCACAAGGTGGTCAACGTGGGATAAATGCACTATCATATTCAATCAAATTGAATTGATATAAATGTAATTTGTAATTTTAATAATCTCAAATTTATAATTTTTTATTTATTAAATTTTAACAAATAAAAAAAATATTTAAATTTTTTATATACAAACAATTAAAAAAATATTTATAAATATTTTTAAAATTTAAAATAAAAAATAATTAAAATTCAGCCCAACACCTTTAAAATTTCTCAAACAACATAAAACTACATCCCTTTCCTTGATGAGTTGAATTAAAAAATTATATTTCTATTACCATATCCACATATAACACACTTGTAAATTATGCACTTGTGTGTCCCTCAAGCTTAAGCCTTTCCACCTCTTTGGTCGTCCCTCATTACCAACACCTCACTCCCATCTTACGTCTTTCTTCTCTATTCTATATAAATTAAAATATTATTGTAATGGTATAAATTAATTAATAAAATATTAATACATTATAAAGTAATATATTAATAATACAAAATGTATTAATAAAGTAATAAATTAATAAATTAATAAAATATTAATATATTAACAATAATACTTATAGATATTTATTAATATAATTAATGTATTAATTAAATTAATTATGATTGATTATGGTTGATCAAGAGTATGATTGGTTATGGTTGACCATGACTATGGACATAGTTAACTTCAATTGACCATGACCATGATTATGGTATGACAAAAAATGACCACTTTTGCTCACTAGGGTTTATTTAGTTGTTGGTGCTAGGTAGTGAGTATCTACAACCATCTTTTGCAAGTATCCAATCATATAT
>JZKD02S1768834.1:569486-594167 GCA_000966675.3 Picea glauca | reverse complement strand
CTTCAATTCACTTTGTCATCTTCAAAAATTCATTTCTCCTCAACCATGAGGATCCACGTGACGTGACACATACCACCAGAAACAACATGATGTATACTATCCATCCATGGGTTTTTTATCTGCAGGTGCATTTTCCTTCATGTCCAAATACCTTCATCAATCTTGCGATCCAAAACCCATGACTAGGGTTGACATCAATGACAACAACCAATATTCCAACACAATCCTCTCTTTCTCTTAAATGATCCCCAACTTTTCATGTACTGCGCACTAGGATCACAGTGCTGGACCTGCAAAAAAATTCTTTCTAGGATCCTGCATCCACTTATTAGTCCAAAAATTCTTTCTATGCATAGGAATACCATATATTTCACTAACTGTATCATATCTATTCATATCAAATCTTCTTTCTTCTATATGTGCCCTAGTTGTGAGGCTAGCACAACATCTATCAAACATACTTAGATCCATTCTTTTGAAACATAATTTTCCACTTATTTTACCTTTATCAGAGAACAAAGCTTTAAGATCTTACCTCTTTTCTTCAGATCCAACTCCCTTCTTAGCACAAAGATTTACAAGTCAAGTAGAATATTGTGCACTACAACAACAGATCTACGCACAAATATTTCTCTTTTCTCCAGTTCCCAGCAATCACAGTTTTAGTTCTGACAAATGAACCATTTGTTGGCACAGGGGCAGACCCAGGGTTCAATGCTTCAACAATGCACCAACAAAACCCTAACTACCAACCCTTTTGGCAACACCTACGAAGCAGATGAAGTATCACCTGAGGTAGAGGTAGGGGGGTTGTAGGACTCAAGTGTCTACAACCTGATGTAGGAGAATCACTCCATGTCATCCAACGCCATCCAACCAACACACGTTCAATGGAGAGGAGAGACACAACCCTCTCAGTTTCAAATTTTAAATTTGAATTTAATGTATTAAATGTTTGTAAGGCTGGTAGAGCCAAGTGGTGCCTTCGAGCATGATGTATTTGGTTTCTCCTTAATGGCTGATAGGTCGATGGGGATCTAGATCCGATTTGGATTTGATGGCCCATTCAATGTAATTCATTGTAATTAATGAGAGTTGGTGAGGATGGAGGGAAGCACTCGAGGAACCCCTCTTTTGTAAAAAGATCTTCTTTTGTTTTTTAGTTAGGGGAGTTAGAGAGGTGGAGGTAGAGAAGAGTAGAAGAGAGAATAGGTTATAGAGGAGATCTGAGACTCTATTGCAGTCCGAGCTCGAACACATTGTAAAGAGGCATTTCATTTTAATACAATCATAAGCAGTTTTTCCTGCATGTTATTCTGTGTATGTTGATGAATGTCTTTATGTGCTGATGATATGCTGTGGATGTATGTGTTTTTTACATTTGCAGGTTACAGACAGGAGTAGTTTTCTGTTGAAGTTCTTTGATTTCAGGTTTGGGTTGTTTGAGGCTTCATGCAAGAGGTTGCATGGCAAAATACTGCGGGTTCTGCAAGCTAGTGCAAGGAGTGCACTTCTGAATTCCGCGGAGTTCAGATAGAGATCTGCCAAGAGGGTTCCCCAGAGGAAGTCATTGACTCAAGGAGGAGTCCTAAAGGTTGCTGAATACCTTAGAGGTAAGACTGTGCAGAGGAAGGCACATAGAAAACATAATCATTGAAGGTTCTGTGGAAGCTCTGCCAGGAGGGCATTGAGCAAGTGCATAGAGCACACAGAAGAACTCTATTATGAGTTCAGAGAGAAGAAGTGTTGAGAGGGAAGACATAATTTCTGAGAATTGTGTGAGACTCTGCCAAGAGGGCATTGAGTGGATGCACAGGGTGCACAGAAGGAACTCTATTTTGAGTTCAGTGAGAAGACAGAGTCACTGAAGATTATGTAGAAGTTCTGCCAGGAGGGCATCGAGCGAGTGCAAGGAGTGCACCGAGAAGAACTCTATTTCAAGTTCTGAGATAAAGAGAAGTGTCAAGGAGAGACACTCATAGAGTTGCTGAATACTCTGTTAAGCTTAGTAAGGAGTGCTTAAGTAGGAGGCTACCAAGAGGGCACCAAGTTTCCCTTTGAAGGAAAAGACGAGGGTTGAGACCCTTAGAGATTGAGCAAGTTTGACAAGCTCAAGAGGAACAACATTTCTATAATGCAGAAGAGACCCAAAGGAATCGGTCTTGCAAGAGGAAGAATCAAAGGTCAAGACCTTTGAGACTTAGAAAATCTTCTAAGTCAAAGAGCCAAGAAAGCTCAGGAGGAAGAGCACAACTGTTGTTGGATCAACACTGGGAGAAAAGACTTGGACCATTGAATCTACATCTAGGCAGCAGGAGGAGAGTGCACAAGGAGGACAGATCTGAGCCGTTAGATCTAGCGCCCATACGTGACAACCGTTAGATCGACATTTTGGAGTTTAGGGTTTGGACCGGCAAGGGGATTTGGAGTCGCTGCATCGTGAACTCCCAGTTCATGAAATTGCATCAACCATTGGATCTCGTGGATCTGTAAGAAGGAAATAGACTGAGTGTCTTTTAGTATTTCTCCATTCCAACATTTCGGGGTTCGAATTTTCGGCAACTCCGATGACAAGGAGCCGGGGCACTTGGTGTTGAAAACCCCGAAGTCACAAGGTTAAGGCCGAGTGTCCTTTATAATGAACATTTTGGTATTTCAGGGTTCGGCCTTTCGACAATCCTGATGAAAAGGAGTCGGGGCTCTAGGCGTTGAAAAACCCGAAGTCACGAAACGCGACGAGTCTTTGGAGTAGGGTTGTGGTCTCGAAGGAAGCAGCCATTTTGGCATTTTGTCATTTCGGCATTTCGAGGTCTGGGAGGTTGAAGGACCAAGAACAGTCTGTAGCCAGATTCACGAAATTGCAAATTTTGGAATCCTGAAAAGTGGACCATGGTCACAGGAGAGATTTCGGCATTTCAGGAACCAGGGATTTGAAAGACAGAGGACTGGGGGAACGATTGCATCACGATTTCCCAAATCGTGAAAGACGGTAGCACTTCTACGTCAATCCCTTTTGGCATTTCGGGAACCGGTTGTTCAAGAGGCCAGGAGTCCGAAGACAGGGAGTCTCGACTCGCGAAATCGTAGAACGCGAAAACCCGAAAGCATTCAAAGGCTAAGGGAGGACCCAGAGTCATAAATCCCTTTCGACGTTTCGGCAACCGAGAGTTGGAGGGATAAGGAGCTTGGGAGAGCTCGCATGCAGGAGTCCCGAAACCTCGAAACATGAAAGGTGGGGTTTTCATGGAAGGACCCGTGGATCGGATTCGTGGGGTTCTAGTGAGGGCCCGAAAGAACTATTTCAATTATGTGGATTTGAAGAAGAGTGATCCTGTGTGGATCTCGGCCTGAGGGTCGGGGGTCTGCATCAAGTGTGGTATCATAGCTAATATTTTTTGTTTGCAGATCGCAGACAAAAGGAGGACTGTGAAGGGATACAGTCTGACACCATCAGTGTGGTAGCAGAGCTTGATTTTGTCTGTAGATTTCAGGTGAAGGAGATAGAAAAGGAAGACAGAATGTTGAATCTCTATGATGATTGTTACAAGGTGCACAACAATCAATAGAAAGTCAGGAGGACTGTAGGAGATGCTGGAAGTTCTCTCAGTTGCAGAGTGACAACAACAAGTTTTCCAGGAGGGAAAATAGAGGATGAAGATGGCTATTGAAGGCCATGGGCATGGTCACAGGGAAGACCACAAACAGAAGAAAAATCCAGAGATGGATCTGGATCTTTCTGAGGTGAGGGCAAGAATAGAGCAGCTTGCATTGCGGATGCATCAGGCTGTAAAGCTGCATTGGGTGTATGAGTGGCCCATGAAAACAAAGGTGAAATGGCTAGTCAAAGAATTGTTGGCTAGAAGGCATCAAAGGTTGTTGAGGAGGTGGCTGAGGTATGTGGAAAGCCTCAGGGCCATAGAGGAGATGGTTCATGCTTGTGAAACAGAGACTGGGAGAAATCTCAGTGACATTGAGGATGAACTGAGATCATTGGATGATCTCAAAGACTGCTAGGAGGGCAGGGATGAATTTTCGAATTGCTAGATGGGTAATGAAATGAGATCATTGGAGGATCTCATAGACTATTAGGAGGACATCCATGGAAATTCATATTTCCAGGAGGGAAATGGTATGAGATTAACATAAGATCTCATGAACTACCAGGTGGGCAGAAGTGGACTTCCAAGTTGCCAGGAGGGCAATGGAAAGAGATCAGTGGAAGGTTTCATGTACTGCTAGGGGAGCAGTGGTGAAAGTCCAGATTTCCAAGTGGGCAATGAGATGGGATCACTGGATCTCATAGATTTCCAAGTGGACAATAGAAAATTCCCAAATTTCCAAGTGGGCAGGGGAAAGGAGATGAGACTGTCTGAGAGTCTCATGAACTCAGAGGAGAGTTTAGATCAACAAGGAGTGCTGACAGGTGAGGATCAAAAGAGCATTTTGATGATTGGGGGAATTTGGGTATTCCTACCACATAGCCTAGTTGAGGCCAACGAAGGTGTTGTGGATGGAGCAAAAATAGAAAGACAACCAACAGAGACTATTGCAGAAGAGGAAGAAGTGGAGCAGAAATTGATGTTTGGCCAAGGAGAAGAAGAAGAGCATTCAACCGAGTTTCTCAATTTTTTCAGCCAGGAAGTTGAACAGGAGATGACTGTAGCACTGGAGCCTGGAGAAGAAGAGGAAGCAGACAACATGGAATTTGTTAATCTATGTGAAGAGTTGGAAGCCTTGGAAAGGAGGGTGATGGTGCAAATATTGCACATCCAACAGGCTAAGTTGGAAGCAGGTAGTGGAACATACCAGCTTGGGGAGAAGCTGGAAGAAGCTGGAAGTATGCCAGTAGGAGAAATGGTAGTAGTAGAGATGTCATAGGAAGAAGCTGAGTAGCCACTCAGTAATGAGACTACAGAGCTGGAGTCTGTAGCAGAGTGTCCACTTAGTGCCACAAAGAGATATGAAGATAGCATGGGAGATCTAGTTGATCTACCCATTTGCAGGGAAGAAGTGCAGTGGAGCAGGCTGCAAAAGGAGAGCCAGCCATAGGAGCAGTTGGACGAGGAGATTGAGGAGATTAGAAGGCTGATGTTGAGGTCAACAACAAAAAATGCTAGTGAGGAGAAGATGAGTAGAGGAGAACCTACCATAGCAGCAGAGAAACAACAACATCATCAACAACAACAACAAAGCAGAGGAGTAGATGGACAGCTCCAGAGAACTGTTTGGGATCTAGGTGGATTTCAACAACAGTGCTGGGAAGCTCATGAGTAGGAGCTCATGATTTTTACAGCTGAGGAGTATGATGCAGGAGCATCACTCCACATCATCCAGCACCACCCAACCAACACGCGTTCAATGGAGAGGAGAGGCACGACCCTCTCACTTTCAAATTTTAAATTTGAATTTAATGTATTAAATGTTTGTAAGGCTGGTAGAGCCAAGCTATTCCTTCAAGCATGCTGTAGTTGGTTTTGCCTTAATGGTTGACAGGTTGATGGGGATCTAGATCTGATTCATATTAGATGGCCCATTCAATGTAATTCATTGTAATTAATGAGAGTTGGTGAGGATGGAGGGAAGCGCTCGAGGAGCCCCTCTTTTGTTTTTCAGTTAGGGGAGTTAGAGAGGTGGAGGAAGAGAAGATTAGAAGAGAGAATAGGTTAGAGAGGAGAGCTGAGACTCTTTTGCAGTCTGAGCTCAAACACATTGTAAAGATGCATTTCATATTAATACAATCAGAAACAATTTTTCCTGCATGTTATTCTGTGTATGTTGATGAATGTCTTTATGTGTTGATGATATGGTATGGATGTATGTGTTGTTTACATTTGCAGGTTATAGACAGGAGTAGTTGTCTGTTGAAGTTCTTTTATTTTAGGTTTGGGTTGTTTGAGGCTTCATGCAAGAGGTTGCATGACATAATATTGCGGGTTCTGCAAGCCAGTGCAAGGAGTGCACTTCTGAATTCTGCGGAGTTCAGATAGAGATGTGCCAAGAGGGAACCCCAGAGGAAGTCATTGACTCAAGGAGGAGGCCTCAAGGTTGTTGAACACCTTGGAGGTAAGACTGTGTAGAGGAAGGCACAGAGAAAAAAGAATCACTGAAGGGTCTGTGGAAGCTCTTCCAGGAGGGAATTGAGCAAGTGCATAGAGCGCACAGAAGAACTCTATTCTGAGTTCAGAGAGAAGATGTGTTGAGAGGGAAGACATAATTTCTGAGAATTCTGTGAGACTCTGCCAAGAGGGCATTGAGTGGATGCATAAGGTGCATAGAAGGAACTCTATTTCAAGTTCAGTGAGAAGACAGAGTCACTGAAGATTATGTAGAAGTTCTGCCAGGAGGGCATCGAACGAGTGCAAGGAGTGCACCGAGAAGAACTCTCTTTTACATTCTGAGATAAAGAGAAGTGTCAAGGAGAGACACTCATAGAGTTGTTGAATACTCTGTTAAGCTCAGTAAGGAGTGCTTGGGCAGGAGGCTACCAAGAGGGCACCAAGTTTCCCTTTGAAGGAAAAGACGAGGGTCGAGACCCTTAGAGATTGAGCAAGTTTGAGAAGCTTAGGAGGAACAACATTTCTATAATGTAGACAAGACCCAAAGGAACTGAGCTCACAAGAGGAAGAATTGAAGGTCAAGACCTTTGGGACTTAGAAAATCTTCTAAGTGAAAGAGCCAAGAAAGCTAAGGAGGAAGAGCACAACTGTCATTGGATCAACACTGGGAGAAAATATCCGGACCATTGAATCTACGTCTAGGCAGCAGGAGGACAGATCTGAGCCATCAGATCTAGAGCCAATACCCAACAAATGTTAGATCGACATTTCAGAGTTCAGGGTTTGGAGCAGCAAAGGGATTTGGAGTCGCTGCATCGCAAAATCCCAATTCATGAAATTGCGTCAGTCGTTGGATCTCGTGGATCTATGAGAAGGAAACAGTTCGAGTGTCTTTTAGTATTTTGGCATTTCAACATTTCAGGGTTCGGATTTTTGGCAACTCCGATGACAAGGAGCCAGGGCACTTGGCGTTGAAAACCCCAAAGTTGCAAGGTTAAGGTTGAGTGTCCTTTAGCATCGACATTTCGGTATTTCGGGGTTTTTTCCTTTCAGCAATCCTGATGACAAGGAGCCGGGGCTCTAGGCATTGAAAATCCCGAAGTCACGAAACGCGACGAGTCTTTGGAGTAGGGTTGTGGTCTCAGAGGAAGCAACCATTTCATCATTTTGGCATTTCGACCTTTCGAGGTCCAGAAGGTTGAAGGACCAAGAACTGTTTGTAGCTGGAATCGCGAAATTGCGAATTTGAAAATCTCGAAAAGTGGACTGTGGTCCTGGGAGAGATTTCGGCATTTCGGGAACCGGGGATTTGAAAGACAGAGGACCGAGGGAATGCTTGCATTGTGATTTCTCGAATCACAAAAGTCGGTAGTGCTTCTATGTCAAGCCTTTTCGGCATTTCGGGAACCAATTGTTCAAGAGGCCAGGAGTCGGGAGACATGGAGTCCCGACTCGTGAAATCACGGAACGCAAAAACCTGAAAGAATTCGAAGGATAAGGGAGGACACAGAGTCGTAAATCCCTTTCAGTGTTTCAGTGACTGAGAGTTGGAGGGATAAGGATCCTGGGGGAGCTTGCATGCAGGAGTCCCGAAACCCTGAAACACGAAAGGTGGTGTTTTCGTGGAAGGACCTGTGGATTGGATTCGTGGGGTTCCAGTGAGGGCCCGAAAGAACTATTTCAGTTCCACGGATTTGAAGAAGACCGATCCTGTGCATATCTTGGCCTGAGGGTTGGGGTTTTGCATCACAACCTAGCTAGGACATAGATCTGCGATCAAAATACTTAACAAAACACTTAGCAATTAACATTCATTAGTCTTTGACCCTTATTCACATCATAGGTAAAAACCCTAATTACAGGACAACGCAATATTAATCAATATCTAACAACATATAACCATTCAACACATAACATCAAAGTGGATCTAACATTCATTCATATTATTAAGCACTAAGATACTACATCATATGATTCTAACATACATAAAGATTACAACACTAAGCATAAATCACATCAATAACATATTAACCACATCCCACAAAACAATCACAACATAGGATATACGTGGTTCACCCCCAACGTGGGGCTACGTCCACCAAATCTTCTCCTCTTTTATTAGCTTCTTATAATATTCTTACATGCACAGAGCCACAAAGACAACTTTGCATAGAAAAAGAGATCTGCGCGCACCTCGCTAGATCCTCCTTCCCCGAGTTAGGTCCAAGAACCAAGCCTTTACACAGTCTGCACAAAAAGTCTCTTACAATCACTTGCACTTAGCTCTGAAAGTCTTAACACATAGTATGCACAAAGCATTCACAACTATTTTCACTTACCACATTGGCCTACTAGGTCTTGAGATCAAAACATATCTCCTTCATACATTGGATAGCTACTTATTTATACATTACAAAATGGGCCTAAACATGGGTAAACCCATGGGCAGACATCCCATACCCATTACATAAACCCTAAACCCAAAAATCTAGCACAAGGGGGCGAGATCCCTTGATCTCCGCTTCACCCCGACGCTCCTTCTTCGACCAGCCTGTCGAAGTCCCAAAAATGGTAAAACACGACCAAGGTTCTCCAAAACTTGATCGAGGGCCAACAATGGCCCAGATGGCACAACATCCCATCCTAAAGATGGAAATTAGTGACAACTATGTTTGTGCCCAACATCTGGTAGGTGTTAGTGAAGTCAAGATCTATCTCATAGAGGTGGGTCCATTTGGAGGTCTTATGGCTGCAAGAATCTAACACTGTGGTGAGTGACGCAACTGGAGGTCGAGTGAGACAATCAATGAATCAGTTGGCACTTCATGTTTTATACTTTATGTTGAGGTGGAATTGCTGCAAATATGTGGGATACTTCTGATGGCAGTCATTCTGCAATTTTCCTTGTGTTTGCATGAACTGCAACGACTTATGATCAATGTGGATGCTTGTCTCCTTCCCGAGAATGTAATGCCTCCACTAGAGACAGGATTTCACAATGGAGTACATTTATTTTTTGTAAGTAGGGTACTTACGAACGACATCTGATAGTGTCTCATTACGATAGGTGACAGGGTGGCTCTACTGAGTGATAAATGCATCCAAAACATAGTCTGAAGCATCTGTCTCAATCTCAAAGGGATTTTGTAGGTTAGGTAATGAAATCACTGGGGTGGAGCACACACAATGCTTCAGATCATTGAATTCTTTACGTTGGGAGAGGCCCCACACAAATTTTCCCTTACCACCACCTCTGTTTATTTGGCTAAGGGCCCATGCATATGGGAGAATACAAACATGAACCTGCAATAGAAATTGGTAAGGCCTAAGAAGCTCCAAAGCTCAGTGAGTGTGGTTAGGGCTGACTAGTTATAAATGAATTGGATATTGGATGGATCAACATGCACACCATGCAAATCAAACATTTATCCTAGGTACTGGACCTTGTCCATGTTGAAGGATCATTTTTCCAAGTTGGAATATAGCTTGTGCTACCATAGAGTGTGCAGAACCTACTGGATATGTTGCAAGTTTTCTACCCAAGTCTTTATGTAGATGAGGATATCATCCAAATACACCACCACAAAAGAATTAGTGAAATTCCACATGTCCATCATCCTCATGAAAGTTGTTGGGGAATTCATCAAACCAAAGGGCATGACCAACCATTCAAAAAGACCTTCTTTTGACTTGAAGGCAGTTTTCCATACATTTGTCTATTCTATTGGGACCTGATGGTAGCCAGACTTGAGGTCAATCTTACTAAAGTATTTTCCCCCCTTGAATTGATCAAGGATATCTTTGATTCAGGGAATCAAGTATCGGTTCCTGACTACGATTTTATTTAAGACCCGATAATCAATGCATAATCACCAAGCCCGTCTTTCTTCTGCAACAACACGATTGATCTTTCACATGGTGATGAGATGGGTCAGATGTTTTTATAGCAATATTTACCTCACCCTATGAAAATTTCTCATAAGGCCTTTCCATTTCCCTATGCAGACTTGAAGTCCCTTGATTGTATCTTCCAGAGCCAAATAATTATATTTTTCCACATATACATGCCCTATTAGTTATACAACATGCGTATACGCAGGTTGCACCACTACAACCTGCGTACATTAGTTTTTTTGCCCAAAATTAAAAATTGTGTCAGGTTTCCATGTCACGTCATGAGATCCATTATCCTTGACTCTCCATATACTGGAAACGTTCTTACTCGACCCTTCAGTTCCATTGAAAAACTATAATTTTGGCCATATGCAAGCCGTGGAGGAGGAGAGAATTCAACTTTTGAGAGAAAAGATACTTTGGAGAAATTTCACTTCACATCGAGTATGCATCCCTTTGTCCTTGAAAGTATGAACACATTGTTCAACCCCCAATCTCTTCCCTCTTTGATGGAGAACCTCATTGTCTCTCATATATGAGCTTTCCTTTGGTGGAGGATTGAAGTGGTGGAGGCCTAGCTGCAAGGGACTTAGTTTCTTGGTTCCGAGATGTGTCGACACAAATGTTTGTCACTTGTATAATTATATTGATTATCTTAATAGAAGTACTCTTTTCTTGTCCAGTTGATATCTTGCAAATATTTTAATTATTATTCCATGGGCGTATTTTTCATGAATGTTAATGGATTATGCTATTTTATATGCTAACATTATATATTATCACCATATGCTTGCACATCTTGGTTGTTGAGGACAAGTTGTAGGTATAGAGATTTGAGTTGCATTCTCAACGATGGTATTCATTGAACGTCCAAACGAGGTAGGCTCTTTATCTTGTCTTGTTAGACTTTTCATTTATATAGTATACTTGGGATTAGAGTTGATATCTGAAGTCATTTTGTCTGTTGTGGTTTACCCCATGCCATAGAGTGATTTTCCTTGTAATAGATGTGCCCCTTGTGGAGTATTTATTGGATATGACACTTGATTTCCTCATTTACTAGCAGCGAGAGAATATAGACTGGACCATTGGGTAGCGACGCACTTGGGGTCATATCGATGGGATGCTTGAATTGACAGTGCATAGGTACCCCAATAGGTGATGATAATATGTCTCTATATTCTTCCATGACCTTATCCACTTGGAGGGGTCGGCCGCTGAGGCCATGGATTTGGTTGCAACCTTTCGCTCACTCTAAGAGTGAATCACGAAGAATACAAAATTCCTGGTCTAAGAAATGACCTTCCTGCATTGCTTGGCAGAGATCAAGGAAATAACACTAGGTGGGACTACCTCGGGAATCCTGTACAATTTCCTATTCAAAGTAATAATAACACTACAAGGCATAGAATCATATAGAACATGATGTTTCGATAAATAAGGTTGGCCCAAAATAACATCACAAACTTCAAGGGGAGAAACATCACACAATACCTCATATTTGAATGGCTTGATGTTGTATGAAATGCGACATTGTTGGCTAGCGCGAAGATCGCTTCCTTGATGAAGCCATCCGATGGTGTATGGTTGTGGGTGCAATGTTGTTTACATGGATAACCACTTGATGAAATCTATTTAGATGAGGTTCTTATAGCTACCGCTATCAATGATGAAGTGCAATGGAGTGCCTTTTACCCACATCTGTGAATGAAAGAGGCACTCACCTTCTTCTGTCTCATTAGGTTCACTGGGCTAGATATTTGTGGTAAAAATGGTGGCACTAGGTTTCACAACAATGATCCATCTCCCCTTTTCTGGTTCTGACTCAAAGTTGAATCCCACATATGATTCAAAGGATTTACTTCATCCACCAATGAATGCTTTGAGCGAAAATCAACAATGTTATGCTAGGGGATCCTATGGAAGTCACATCACTTCCCAGTAGCTTTCTTTGTCTTCCCATTGACCTTATTTGCTTGTGGATTGGACTAGTTGTCCTACGGTTTCCCATATTTTCTTTGTCCTTTTTCCTATGGGTTGGGGATGCCCTTGCTTTGCTTCTTCTGTGAGGGGTTCCTAGACCTAAATTGCCATGTCTTTTGTTTAAGCTTCTACTCGATTTTGATGGCATATATATAGGTCGCACCCAAGGATGAGATGTCTAAAAAATCCATTTTTGTATGGATGTATATATGGAGACCGTCGCAGTTCTTGAGCACCAGATGTTGCTCAGAATATTTGATAACTATCTTGGTGCGCAAGGTATGGAGAAAATTAGTGAACTCTGGCACTGTTTGGTTTGTTTCCTGCCGCAATGTGTTCCATCTTGTATACAAGTCATCATAACTTCCAACATGGTAGTATTGTTGCTTAATATAATTCCTAAAGGAACTCCAAGTGGGTGCAACTGCAATAATGTGGATCCCTCTATTTCCTTTTTCTCATAGAAATTTTCCCACCAATCTTTGACATGGGGGACGAACTTGAGGAGTGCAAATGTAATCTTTTCTCTCTTGGAAAATTTCTAGACAAAAAAATACCCATCTAGAAGGTTTAACCATTTATCTACGACATCCACATATATTTGACCTTCAAATATAGGAATATCAAAATTGATCTGTACCTTGAAGGGGGCAATGCCTCCACTTAAGGTGGATGTGTCGCTTGTCGGCAACCGTCGAAGGATTTGTGCAAAGTTGTTCATCATCTTGTTCCTCTTTTTCTCAAGGGATTCCTCAAGTAACATTTTGAAAGGATCTCATGTCCTATTGTATTTCTTTTCACCCACCATGGATGATTTCTTAGGAGTGTGAGAGCAGTTGTCCTTAAGAGAAAAAATCTTGATACCCAACTCTCTATACCCTGACCGTGTCAGGGACATGCATTAAAATAAACGACAAGGAGCAGAGCACTCTGATACCACTGATCCATATTTATGAACGGAATGAAATGAAACCACAGATTTATAATATTAACATAGAGACATAGTGAGAAATAACAGAGATACATAAAACCTGACTTCTATTAAATATGAAATATCTCAAAAACTGTAAAATGCAGACTGAAAACAAACTTGCTAGAATGGTGACAACTTATCTATAAGTAGCAATGCGACGACTACGCTCATTCGCAAGAAGATGAGTATAATGAGGATCTAAAGGAATTTTTACAATAAGCATGAATATGAAAACCCTAGAAATCCAAAAACCTAACCCTAGGAGATGAAGCGCCAAAATTCATGTAGGCCCCGTTGGGGTAAGTTAGTACATCAACTTCTCAGGGTCACAACATTTGCATACTATCCCCGTTTTGGGTGCACGATAGCTCGTTGGAAATGTATTGATGACAAAATTCATTTAGGGAGCTCAATCAGAGCGTCCAACCATCATTGAGGTGTCTGATCATGAAAAAACATCATTTAGGCCCTCAAAATGGCCCAGAAGTTTAGGAACTGAAAATCTGCTAAAAATAGTAAGTTGCCAAAAAACAGTTTTGAGCCTGTTGGAAAAGATGGGTGGGTACCAAGATCCTCCTGGATTATTAAAAAAATAGGAGAGTAATGGACAAGATCTATTGTCGTGCAACCTTGCCTCCTACATTCAAGTTGTGAAATTACTACAAATTTTTTCCTGTTAAGAATTTGGACATTTCAACATTGTAATATTATTTAGATCGGAGTACGACTCCATGAGATTAAAAAAAAGAGGAAAAGAGAAAATGGGGTCGAACAACACCCTTATTTGAGACCTATCTCATTGGATTCCCTTTTTTCCCCTGATCATTGTGATACTTATCAATTTTTTTTTTTTTACCTATATGTACCCTTACTTGAGACCTATCTCATTGGATTCCCCTTTTTGCCCTAATCATTGTGATACCTATCATTTTTTATTTATTTTTACCTGCCCACACCCTTATTTAAGACCTATCTCATTTGATTCCCCTTTTCTCCCTCATCATTGTGATACATATCATTTAAAACCTTTTTTAGTTTTCTGCACCCTTACTTGAGATCACCTATCTCATTGTATTCCCCTTTTCACCCTGATCATTGTGATACCTATCATTTTTAACATATTTTTTTACCCCGTGGATCCACCCCTCATCCCCTCACAACTCCCACCCGCTAAGAAGAAACCAACCAAAAAAGGAGTACTGACCTTACTGTCCTTTAGGCCCAAGTAAATAGGGACATTCTATCCATTCATGCGAAAATGGACCACATCCAAGACCAACTCAGTAGCCAAATTGTTGAAATCCATTCCACTCTCAACCAATTCATGAACAAATTCTAGGGTCCTTCCTCATTTGACCCACCTCTCTATACTGAAGGCATTGAATCCAACCGACCCTTTACACTCTCATTCCAACTCCTTACTTCATGGCCCATGTCTCCCCAAAGTCGAAGTCAACAAATTTGATGGATCAAATCCATAATCCTGGGTTACTTAGATGGAACACTATTTCTTCCTGCATGGTATCAATGATTAGTTAACCAATATTCGTTATGGAATTCTCTATTTGGATCCAAAAATATGTAAATGGTGGCAATGGCATTGCAATGCACACCAATGGAATGATGCTCGGTCATAGTATGTTGTAGAGCTATATGAATTCTTTGACACATACACCCACCATTTAGGACGTCTGACCAAGTTGAAACAGTTTGGAACAATGGAAGATTTTATTACTACCTTTGAGCACTTTTCTTTCCAAACAGAGGACATAAAATATGATTTATTTAGGGAATTCTAAATCAGTTACCTCAAGGATGAAATTAACACCCAGGTCATCATGGATCATCCTCAGACTTGGTTAGGAGCCAATAAGTGTGCCAAGGAGGCACAACATGTAATCTTGGACTAGAGAAGAAAACCCACTTTTATCCCCCTCCCTAAACCCAACACCCCTTCCCCTTAGGCCACTCCTCTCAAGGTCCACAAGTTAACATGGGAAGAAATGGATGAATGCCAACTCAAGTGTATTTGCTATAATTGTGATGATACATGCTTTCCTAGGCACAAGTGTAAATACCATAAAATTTTTATGGCCATTTATGAGGATGTTTCTGATGAATATGTTGAGGTTTCACCTGAAGAAACACTTCCCCCAACCAATGATATTATTCCACCCTATGAACCTTCCAAAGTTGAACCATTGATTTCACTACATTCTCTCATTGGTTTTTTTTCTCCTCAAACCCTCTAATTGATTGGTTACATTAAGAACAATAAATTCATCATCCTATTTGACAATGGAAACACTCATAAATTCATTCATCATCGCCTTGCCCAAGAATTCAATTTTTATATCCGTGCTATCAATAATTTTCAAATCATGATTTCCAATAATGGTTCCATGAAATGTGGAGGGAAAAATGTGCGCCTACAAATTGGTCAATATAACTTGAAATATCACATGTTTTCTATTGACATGGGTGGTTGTGACATTGTTCTTGGTGTATAATGGTTACGCACCCTAGGACCCATACTCATGGATTTTAAGGAGTTAACCATGCAATTCCAACAAGAAGGCCAACAATATAAATTCCAATGCCAATAGGATATCTGGAGATCATGAGTTCCCACCGCATGGAAAAGTTACTAAAAAAGGTCATTTTGGCATCACTACCCATCTCCATTCCATTCAAGTAGTTGATACACCCTCAATACACCTTGACCTTCAATCTATCCTTTCATGCCATCACACTATTTTCCAAAACCCCCTATCCTTCCCCACTCCCTTAGAGACCATGATCATTCCATTCCTTTAATACCGGGTAGTATTCATCCCAATGTTTTCCCTTATTGTCATCCCTTTTCTCAAAAAAATGAAATTGAGAAAATTGTCCATGAATTTTTAGAAGTAGGTGTTATCTGTTCTAGTACCATCCCCTATTCTTCCCCTATTTTCATGGTCCTCAAGAAGGAATGAACTTGGTGCATGTGTCTTTATTTTCGTGCCCTCAACAAACTTACCATCAAGGACAAATTCCCCATTCTTATCATATATGACCTTCTAGATGAACTCAGTGGGGTTCAATACTTTACCAAACTCAACCTCCATTCTGGCTACCACTAGATACATATGAAAGAGGAAGACATCCCCAATATGACATTTCACACTCATGAGGGCCACTATGAGTTCTTGGATATGCCCTTTGGTATCTCTAATGCCCCCTCCACTTTTCAAAGTTTCTTGAATCACATATTTCATCCTTTCCTCCATCACTTTGTGTTAGTTTTATTTGATGATATTCTCATATATAGTAAAACGTCGCCATCCCATATCACCCATGTATATCAATTTCTCCATCTCCTTTCCAAGACCAAACATTTTCTCAAACAGTATAAATTTTCTTTTGGAATCTCTGAAGTTGAGTACCTGGGTCATATTGTTGGCAAGGATGGTTTAAGGGTGGATCCTAAGAAAATTGAAGCTATGAAGAATTGGCCTTGACCTAAATCTCTTAAAAGTATATGTGGTTTCCTGTTTTAAAGATATATTATCACAATTTTGATCAAAATTATGACAAAATTTCATCCCCCCTAACCACTCTCCTTAAAAATACTGCCTTCAGTTGGACTCCGGCGGCAGACCAATCCTTCCAAGCCTTAAAGGAAGCTATGTGCACTGCTCGTATATTGTCCATATCTAATTTCACTAAGACCTTTTTTCTGGAATGTGGTGCATCATGGATAGGAATCGAGGCAATCCTCGTGCAAGATGAATGATCTTTGGATTTCACCAACAAACAATTTTCAGAGCGACATTTGGGCCAATCGATCTATGAAAAATAAATGATGGATATTTTGCATGCAATGGATATATGATGCCCTTATCTATTGGGACAACAATTACAAATTAAAATGGACCATCAAAGCCTCAAGTAATTCTGGTAACAACGAATTTCATCCCTAGAGCAACAAAAATGGGTGACCGAACTATTTGGATATGATTATGAGATCATTTACAAAAAGGGAAAAGAAAATATGGTGGCTGATACTCTTTCTAGGAAATATGAAGAAGAAGGGTCTGTTTTTTCCCTATCATTCATTGTCATCGACTGGCTTCAGGATATTCACTAGGAATGGTTGCAAGATCCCAAAATATACATACTCATCCAAAAACTGAACCAGGATCCCGAAGATTCTCTAGGGTATTTTTGGCATAATAAATGTTGTTTATATTTAAGCAAACAATCGACCCTTAAATCCAAGGTGCTATCTGAGTTTCATGCTTCTCCTACTGCAGGGCATTCAAGTTTTACCAAAACTTATGAAAGGGTCAAACACTCTTTCATCTAGGATGGTATGAAATATGATGTCCACACCTTTGTGGTAGAATGTGATATAGGTCATTTCAATAAGGGAGAGGCTATCAAAACTCCTAACACATTCCAACCGCTTCTGATTCCACCTATTATTTGGATGGACATTTCTATGTATTTCATTATGGGATTACCCAAATTAGGAAATGATCCAGTCATCATGGTGGTAGTGGATATTCTCTCCAAATATGCTCATTTCTGTGCACTTCAACACCTGTTCACAACATCTACAGTGGCTCAAATTTTTATGGATAATATCTTCAAACTCCACGGAATGCCTCATTCAATTGTTTATGATCGTGATCAAAAATTTACTAGCAATTTATGGAAAGAATTATTCAGACTTCAGGGAACCCAATTGCAACTTAGAAAAACCTATCATCCCCAGGCATATGGCCAAAGGGAAGTGGTCAACAAGTTTGTAGAAACATATTTGAGGTGTTTTTCATCCAATTGAAAACATCATTGGGTTCAATGGTTACCCTTAGCTAAATGGTGATACAACAACTCTTACCATATGACTGCTTGCATGACTCCCTTTGAAGTAGTCTACAGATAGAAGACACCATCGATTCTTCCATACATGACATGCATCTCCAAGGTTCACAAGGTTGACCGTAATCTTACATCCTACCATTCTCCGTACTGTCAAAGAAAATTTGGTCATGGATTAGATCCACATGAAGCAACAAGAAGATAAGGGTTGTTCTGAATTTTTTTGTTGTTGAAGGGGACTAAGTGTTTCTCTATATTCAACCGTGCAAGCAAAATTCATTTAAATATCAACAATGTTAGAAAATCCCCCCCAAATTTTATGGTCCTTATACTATTCTCAAACGTGTGGGGCTAGTGGCCTATTAGTTAGATTTTCCCAACAACATCATGTTTTTCATGTCTCTTGGTTAAATAAAATGTTTGGCACCAAATGACATGCTCATAACAGTCTACCAAATTTGGATGAAGAAGGTTCCATTTGGTTTCATCTAAAATATGTATTGGACTAGCAAGAGAATCATCTATGTCAAAAACCATCCAAAAATTGTTAGTTCAATGGAAGGATACTCCACCAGAAGATGCCACCTAGGAGTCAACTACTATTCTGCAGAAATTTCCTCATCTTAAGCCTTGAGGAAAAGGCTCTTTTTAATGGGGATGGAATGTTAGGGACCTAACCTTCCTAACCCCTCACATATATATAATAATATATTTTCCATGTAATAAAGGCCAACATTATTTAATAAGGACTATTTAATAAATATGAACAAACCATAAGGGGAATGACTTTGCCGCCACATGGTTGAAACGATGCTGTAACTGACAGAGCTTATCCTGAGTATGGATGGCCTATTTAAAGCTATTAAATAGGTGCATGATCAACACTTATGATGCTTCCAATTTACAATTACCTTCTTGTAACTTCCCTGATTTAATTCCTGAATTAAAACTGATGATGATGCCCACAAGTTAGAAAACAATGCCATTTACAAATATGATTATACTCTGTGTGGATTCATTGTGAGAGCCAAGGACTATGATGCAATTAGGGTGTGTAATATTACACTTGAGAGGTTGAGGGGGATGGATTCAAGGATTTGGGCCTATTATGAAGGGAATATCCCACATGAGGTCGTCATATCGCATGGGGATGAGTTAATTACCAACACGTATAGATGAAAGATTAAATGGTGATATGAAGTAAGTCCTCTTGTCCTAAGTACAAGCCAACCTCTTGATGTGGTGTGAGCCTTAGTGACGTAATGCATTCTGATACAGATGGGAGGTGGGGCCACATCCCCTCCTAGTTGTAATGACCCAAATGCTTAAATTATCATAACAGAACAAAAGTACACACCATGTACAAAATGTGAGTGTGGAACACAACTCCAAGATATATAAGTTACACAATAACTCCTTAAATAGTAGGAGAACCTCCTCCACATAACCAAATACCTTTCTCCATCACAATATCCTCTCCCTAATAATGAATACATGATCTCTATATATACCTATTCACACTTTCACATGAGGCCCCTTTACTATTAGGTTGAACCTATTACATATATGTTTACACATTACATGTACATTTATCCCCATATGTTGGACTTGTAGCCCCATATATTTACACAGTACATGTACTATTTATCCTTTAATCACAAAGCTTCAAAGACAAAGATTTTTGAAGGTGGGTACTATGTTATGAACCAAGGGGGGATATATCAGGTTATATGATATAACCCCAAGGGGGGAATATACTGGGATAAATCTATATGTAATGTGTAAATATATATGCAATAGAGTCAACCTAATAGTAAAGGGTCCTCATATGCAAGTGTGAATAGGTATATATAGATATCATGTATTCATTATTAGGGAGAGGGAATTGTGATGGAGAAATGTATTTGGTTATGTGGAGGATGTTCTCCTACTGTTTAATGAGTTATTTTGTAACGTATATATCTTGGAGTTTTTCTCCATGCTCACATTCTATACATGGTGTGTACTTTTGTTCTGTTATGATAATTTAAACATTTGGATCATTACACTAGTTCTTTCATTTCAGATTTTAATTCCTTGAGTCGACGTTGGTCCATGAAAAACAGAAAAAAATTGGAAAGTTGTATGATAAGATTATGGGAGGTAAATTTGAGAGCATTTACCATTGATTTAGATTGTGCTTTGCTACTTTGGCTAGAGTGTTTTCCTTCCCATTTTTCCTTTTGTAGATGTGTAAATAGCTCACAGTGTTGGAGTTACTTCACACACACCTATGATTTCTTTTTCCTAAGGTTTTTCCTTGTTTATTAGTCACAATTAGTCATTATCTAGTATCCTATATTTTAGGGGAGAATATTCCACCTAGAGAATATTCTCTTTCAGTTGACACTTCAGTTTGACTAGTTGAGTTGAGTTTAGATGCTGCATTAGTTTTTTCACCATGCTAATTCAACCTTTCCTTGGTATCATCACCAGAATGGTGCATTACCCTTCATTCCTGGAGTTAACTCCTCACTACTCTCTGTTTAGTCAGTTAATTGAAGACTAGTTGACTAGTTAACTCAACTAGGTGGAAGTTCACTCCCATAACTGCCTGAGAGACTAGACTAGGTGGAAGTTCACTCCTGTAATTGATGGTGTGTGTCTAGATCACTCTAGACCACCACTATGGTGCATTTTTTCTTCTCCAGTGCGCACTCATTGAGTTATACAGAGTATATCATGTGTAAATTATTCATTATTCACAATGGTTAATGAGAATTCTTTAATTCTTTCGCTCCTCCTTCTTATTTCTCCACTTCTCTCTGTAAATCTGTGTATTATTGTTTAGTTAGATATATTCTGTGTATTTTCAACACTTTTACTTGGTATCTGAGCCGACAGACTACTAAGCAAAATCTACACCAAATTGTTTTGCAGGTACAAAAGATTGAAGACAAGGGAAAGATGGATTTCCAAAAAGAATTCATTCTTACACGTTACAACTATTTTTCATGGAAGGAGAAAATAGCCATACATCTCCAAACCAGAAGGTTGTACAGGTTAACCTTGAATACAGATACAAAACCGACATTATCCATAGAAAAATCCAAGTACTTAAATTGCATGAATGAGGCACTCAGAACAATTTGCAGTCTTATTTCTCACAATCTCCTTTTTTATATATCTTCCTATAAGACTCCCAATGAAGCTTGGAACACCTTGGAAGGGATATTTGGAAAACATGATGAGATGAAGGGACACATGTTGGAGGTGGATCTGCTCACATTAGATCCAAAAAGCTTCCATAATATCCAAGATATCTTTACAAAATTCAAGGATTTACTGTCGCAACTCAAAGCTTGCGGGGTTGATAAATCGAAGGAGGAGAAAAAAATGGTTCTCACAATTCTCTCCAATCTTGGTATTGAATTCTCTATATTCGTATCCACATTCCATACTATCATATTCGCCTCTGGAGCCACCTGGAATATGCCTTCTCTTGAGGAATTTATCGAATCCCTGACACAAGAGAAAACCAAGCTCATCAACATGGGAACAATCAAAGGCCCAAGGGCACATGCACTCACTGTGCATGATGGAAGCCAAAAATATCAGAAATCTAAAGATAAAGATAAAATAAAATCTCATGCACATATGAAGAAGGAAGGGTACACAAAACCTTTCACTGATGCCTCCGGATCCAAAGGAGAAAAAGGGAAGAAAAGGGGAGAAATGCACGCATTGTCACAAATGATTCCATTCATAATCCACATGCATGAAAAAAAAAAAGATCTGATGTCTCAAATAATTCAGAAAATCAACCTTGGAGATCACATCCCTAAAGGTGCAAAGAAGAAGAATCCAGAAGATCCGAATTCCAAGAAAGGAAATTCTAGCCATTCCTTTATTGCCATCAACTCCTCTCCCGATGCTTGGATCATAGATTCAGGAGAATCACATCAAATGGTTGCCTCAAAAGTAGTATATTATTCTTTGGATGCATGCAAAGGTCCTCCTATCATAATGGGGGACAACTCTTTTATCGAAGTCACCGACAAAGGAAGGATTGACCTCACCAATGGAAGTTTGGAGAATGTGCTGCAGGTTCCCAAACTTTTTGTCAACCTTATATCTGTGTATTAGATGACGAATTCTGACACCAGAAAGAAAGTCATATTCACACTAAATTATGTGGAAATATATGACATGCAAACCAACTCTAGGGTTTCTACCGGTGAGGTAAATCATCAGTATAGATTGTATACTTTTTTTGAATTCATTGAACCTGATTCTGGTTTACTACTTACTCATGCTGATGAAAGTAGTAGGATATGGAATGAAAGGTTTGGACATTTGAATTTCGTATAAATGAAACAAATTAGCAATAAAATATTGGTTTATGGTCTACCAGACATCCATTTCTCCAAGGGAGTGTGTGAGGGTTGTGTTCTCGGAAAACATCCTCAAGAGAAATTTGACAAAGGAAAGTCTTAGAGAGCTTCTTCACCTTTAGATCCGATCCAAAGTGACCTTATGGGTCCCTTTACACATCCATCCATCAACAAAGTGAGGTTTGTTCTCATTTTGGTTGATGATTTCTCACGTTTTAGATGGATCTACTTTCTCAGGCAAAAATCTGAGGTCTTTCAACACCTCAAAGATTTCAAAGCCCTAGTTGAGACACAGTCCATAAAGAAGATCAAATTTCTCTGAACTAATAATGGGGGAGAGTATGTCAATCATGAGATCCATAATATTTATCATGAGGCAAGGATTCAGTTGCAACACATAGTTCCCTATACTCCGCAACAAAACGAAGTTGCTGAGCGGAAAAACAGATCTCTGTGGTAGAGACTTTGCATGTTGCATGCAAAGTCTCTACCACATAGACTATGGGCCCAATCACTTAATTTTCAAACATACATCCAAAAAATATCTCCCCATAGATCTATCAAGAATAAGACCCCCTATGAGGCTTGGAGTGGCCTCAAACTGGAAGTGACCCACTTTCGCATTTTTGGTTCATGTGCATGGGCCCAGATTCCCTCTAAAAAGAGGAAGGTACTTGATCTATAGAGCGCTGAGTGCATTTTTGTTGGATATCCTGACGGTGTGAAGGGATATAGGCTTATTGTTATTTCCTCAGATCGACTCATCATTGAGTGAAGTGTCAAATTCAAAGAAAGTGTCTCGCATGCACCTCAACAGCTGCATGTAAACACCTCCATTCCTCCACCTATCAGAGATGATGAGAATGCACATGCAAAATATTATTCAAACAAGAGTTCTCATTCAGAGGACTCAAATGATTTAGATTCAGAGTCAGTACCATTAGATGCAGTGTCAGTGCATCCAGATACAGTTTCAGAGCCAAAGCATAGGCCCAAGTGGGCACATACTTCTCTTCAAGCTATAGGGGATCACGTTGGTGATCCAACTGATACTAGGAGGACTTGATCTGATTTCGAGGAGCATCCTGTTGCAATCAATTCCACTAAACCATTTTCCTCCAGGCATCTTTTCTTGGTTCAGTCTTCATATCCATAGTCTTATGGCGAGGCTGCTGGAAATCCCTTTTGGGAATCCGCCATGCAGGAGGAGTACGACTCCCTCCTTGAGAACTAGAATTGGGATCTAGTTCCCCTTCCTTCTGGGAGGAAACTGTTAATGTTTATGCCATTATTATAGTTCTTTGCATTTCAATAGATAAGAGCAACATAAGAACAAGATTACTGAGAAATACACATTCACAAGAGACACAACATTTATCCTGGGAAACCCTCTAGGGGAAGAAAACCCTACAAAAACTTCCTTATCATAAATTGCCAATACAATGTTCAAGAGATAACTCAAACCAATACAGATAGTCCTCTCCAAAAGATGTTCCACTCTTCTCCCTCTCTCTAACTGGTAAGTTGCAGCTTGCCTCTTAAGAAAATGAGCAAGTGAGTTGTGTGATAAAGTGAGGTGCTAGCCTCTCTATATATACAAGACTGGCACATGTGAAGGGTTTGAACTGGTGTTTATGGATAAATTTGTTAGTGCAGACACAGACCAATCTCCCCAGATCCACCTGGATCTGGAACAAAATGTGACAGAATATACCGCTTTCCCTAGATCTAAAGTATTGAATGGACAAGAGAAAAGGATGATGCACTTACCTTGTGAAAGCTTTCCTTTATTCTCTGTTGTTCCTCGCTCTGCTACGATGCTCTTGCGTCGTCCAAACACAACAATGCAAACCAATCACAGCAAAGACATTAATATATTCAAAACCCTAGACTATANTAATAAAGTAGATCTAACTTTATGGGAAAGAAACATATTACTGTATCATATTAAATGTGAAAGAGAGATTACAACCAATGCCTTGATGTCATAAGGTCCCTTCCAACTGTCCTTCGTTCCCCACACACTTCTTACTCCAAGGATTCTGAAACCATAGATCTGATACACTCTATCTTGACAAAGAAAATCTTAAAACCACTCCAATCAAGCTAATAATTCCAAGCTCAATCTCATCCAAGCTAACTTTCTCCATGAGAACTCTTCTCCTTTTATAAGCTGAAGAAGATAAGGTGAGGAGGTTAGGATGATCCCACTAAATCATGAAAGCGAGTAAGATCCACACCATTTGGATGCCACCTCACCCAAGAAGCTTCTCCTTCTAGAAAATTCGAGAAACCGTACGTTTTTCCTACGTGCTGGAATGTACGCACCATGGCTATATAGCAACCTGCGGAAAGTTCGCACCCTGGCTATATAGCAACCTGCGGGAATTTGTCATTTCCGCACCCTGCCTATATAGAAACCTGCAGGAATTTCTCTTTATAAGGTTTTTACATAGGAAAATGCAACTTCTTTTCTCAGGAAAAGTTCTTCTTCCTTCTCTCTTCAGGAACTCAGGCCACTGTGACCCCTCTA
>JZKD02S1768834.1:554584-569476 GCA_000966675.3 Picea glauca | reverse complement strand
GTTGACACTTCAGTTTGACTAGTTGAGTTGAGTTTAGATGTTGCATTGGTTTTGTCACCATGCAACATTGGGATCATCACCATGCTAATTCAAACTTGCCTTGGTATCATCACCATACTGGCGCATCACCCTTGATTCCCTGAGTTAACTCCTCACTACTCTTTGTTCATTCAGTTAACTAAAGACTAGTTGACTAGTTAACTCAACTAGGTGGCAATTCACTCCCGTAACTGCCTGAGAGACTAGACTAGGTAGAAGTTCACTCCCGTAACTACTGGTGTGTGTCCAGATCATTCTAGACCACCACTATGGTGCATTGGTTCTCCTCTAGGGCACACTCATTGATTTATATAGAGTATATTATGTGTAAATTATTCATTATTCACAACAATTAATGATAATTCTTTCATTCTTTCTCCCCTTCTTCTTCTTTCTCCAATTATCTATGAAAATGTGTGTATTATTGTTTAGCTAGATCTATTCTATGCAGGTTCAACACATTTACATAGATATTTGAATTTTTTCTCCATATTCATGTTTTGTTGATAGATCCACATGAGATTAGGATGCACATTTTTACTTAATCTCCTAAGCCCCTTTATAATCATATCAGAGTCACCAAAGATATGGACCTGAGCAGAATTGTGTGCTAGGATGAGAAGAATTCCCATATACACTTCGAGAACCTCTTATTGGTTATTGGTGTTGTTCCCTAGCCCTTAGGAGTATTCAAAGATATGATTTCCTTCGGAGTCAAGGATGACTCCCTGCACACCTACCTCCCTTGGATTCACCTCCAAAGCCCCATAAAAAAAAAAATTGATTGATCCTTACAACTGTTTGCAATGGCTAAAATCCTGATAATAAAGTCTAAGATTCCAGAAGTTCTTAGAATTATTGGGAGGAGGAAAAGGAGAGAGCTGAAAAAAGAAAGCATTGAGGATTCCTGTGACCCATACCTGTTCAACTTCATCAAGAGTTGAAAGAGAGTCCGACTACCTTGATTTCACACAAAATACTTCTGATAAAAAGATTTAGGCTATTGATAGCACCCCAGATGATGAAAGAATCTTGTTTTTAAAGATGTCCTTGTTTCTTGTCAACCAAATCTCTCAAAAAATGAATTGAGGGATCATTTTCAACAAGCTCGCAAAGAGAGGTTTTTTAATGAAGACGCCGACATATCTGTGTTTCCAATTTTGAACATGTTTGTCCAATTTGAGGTAGGGTTATATCGAGGGAGGAGTGGAGCAGATACTTGATCCCAGATGTGCTTTGATAATGGAAATTCAAGAAAAAGATGCTGAGAAGTTTCTGTTGTCGATTTGCATAACACACACCAAGATGGGAATACAATTCGTCGTTTTTGAATATTTTCCATAGTAAGAATATTTCCTTGAACTAATACCTAGTAGAACACATTAAATTTTGGAAGAGAGGGACCATGCCAGACGTAGGACCAAATCTTAGAACTGGGGGGTATGGGCATATCCACCACCAACTGCCGATATCCTCATTTTAATAAGTATGAAGAGGTCACCCAACTGCGTGTATCTTTCATTTGGGTTGCAGTAGGAGCGCATCCTACAAGTGAATTATATAGTTTGGGAACCAAAGGATTTAATTGATCTAGTTGATAGAAAATTTTTCATCTAATCAATTTCCCATTTTCTGACCAAAGTGAAAAATTGGTTAGCTTGGTGAGGCCAGATCTGAGGTACCAGATTTTGAGGGGCATAAATTCTTCAACTTTTCCTAGAGGAACCCTTCCCATTAGTTTCTCAGTCAAAATATTGATGGATTATCCATTCCTCGAGGCCAAAGAGAGATTGGATTGGACAAGTGGGGCTGGACCTTTGAAGAGTTTCCAAATATGTGATATTTTTGAGTTTGGGAGAGAGGTGTCGAGACTGCGAAGCCTGGGAGGAATTAGATATTTTGAGATGAGGGAACATTTCCACCAGTCCGTTGATCCTGTAACTAATCGCCAAGCTAATTCCCCCCCCAAAGTTTCATTCACGAAATATGGGTTTATATTAACTAAACCCCCTTTATCAATAGGTTGGCATACCATGTTCCAGTTTATTAAGTGAAAATTCTTTGTATTTTTTTTCCTCCCTCCCATAGAAAACTTCTTATATTTCTGGATATTTTATCTAGAAATCCTTTTGGTTCCAAAAGGACTGCACATTGGAAAATAATTAGAGATAAAAGGACTAATTTTGGAAGGACAATTTTACCTGCTAGGTTTAACCACTAGGCTCCCTAACTCTGAATACGAGATGACATTTTGTTGAGTATTTCTTGCCATTCCTGGGAATTGGAGGAATTGAGGAAAATTGGCATTCCCAAATATTCAAAATAGGACAAGTTGATCACCATTGGGAATCCAAATATTATGGAGATGGAAGCTTGAAGATGTCATGTTATATTCTATCCAAATATTTTTCTCTTGCTGCTATTAATTTTTCCTCCTAATGCTGTTAACAAGTCATCCATAATTTTGAATCTTTTCTGAATGATTGTTGAGGCTGCCCCTAGTAGAAGGGTGTCATCTACGAATTGGGAATGATTGATTTCCTTCACTCCGTGGGAAATTTTGATTCTTGGAAGACACCCCAATATGCGTGCTGCTTCTAAATTCCATCTAAGGGAGTTGACTATTAATATGTATAGGTATGGAGAGAGAGGAAAACCTTGTCGAAGAAATCTTCTTGATATACATAAATTGGTGGGATTTCCATTTATCATTGGAGAGATCCAGGGGGAGTCGATGCAAGATCAGATCCATTATATAAATGCTTCCGAGAATCCAAAATTTTGAAGAATTGATAATGGGAAGGAACGCTTGACTTCATCAAAGGAATTTTCCATGTCTAATTTTATCACTGATCCTTACTAATCCTGCTTGAGTGGACTGCTTCTTGCACCAGACTTATACTATTTGTGATTTGTTTATTCTCCATAAAACCTCCCTAATTTTTTGAAACAAGCTTATGGAGGAGTGGCTTGATACAACTGGCTATAATTTTTGTTAGTATTTTGTATGCTGTATTATAGAGGGAGATGGGCATGAATCTAGAGAAGTTAGAGGGATTAGTTTCTTTGGGAATAAGGGCCAATAATGATGAGTTGGTAGCACATCCCACTTTATTTTTCTTCAAGGTATAGTTAAGCATTCTCTTCAAATCAAATGTAATTGTGTCCCATAAGTGTTCAAAAAATTGAGTAGAGAATTCATGAGGTCCCATAGCTTTATCTCATTCCAATACCCAAAGAGCTTGAGATATATATTCTTCACTAATTTATTTTGTAAGAGAGTTATTTTCCTGTTTTATTATGAATGTGGAATATGATCTAGCAGTGCCTGCTCACAAACTTCTTCTCAGTCAGTAATATTTTGAGTATATAGATGTTCAAAATGATGAGCTGCAACCTCCTTTATTTGAGAAAAATTTTCAAGCATCTTCCCTAATTCTGATTGCATTTTTGTGACAACATTTTTTTCTTTCTTTGCTATGCTTGCTTATAAAAGGAGGCGTTTGAATCTCTTTTTTGAAGCCATAGGCTACGATATTTCAACCTCCAATGTTCTTCTTATTTCTGTAGTGTTGAGTGAATATTTTGAAAGGATTCTTTTTCATTTTTGAGGGTGTCTTCTGTGATTTCTTCACTTTCCATTTCTTGTTGGACTTCTTCTAATTCTGATAAGTAGGGTAGATCTCTCCAAAGAGGCGGGGATGTAAGCAATATTTTCCAATTATTTTAGAGCATGTTTCACTAGTCTCAATTCACTTTCCCAAATAAAATTTGGGGAGCCTTGAATAGGGGAGGACCATGCCTTTTGCACAATGAAGTTAACTAAATCTGATTCTAGCAAGAGGGTGTTGAAACTAAATGGAATAGGGCCAAAGTTCTAGGGTGGGGAGAGGGATAGGGTGACTGAATTATGATCAGAAAGGGAAAAGGGTAGGATTCTAGAGGAGATGGTAAGGAGAAGGAGAAGGATATCACTGCGGATAAGAAAGAGGTCAAGACGTATGAAAATATGAATAAGACCAGATCACTTATTGCTCCAAGTGAATTTGATTTTGATTGTATTTATATCCCAAAGATCCCAATTTGAGATGATATCTTCCAACTTTTTTCTCATGGGGTTGCAGACACAACTCCTGCCTATTTTTTCCATTAATGGAGATGGGTGTTAGGTTACTTGCTACTATGAATTTTTTTATATCTAGGGTTTCCTTGACAACAAACAAGGATCTCCAACATTCTAGCTTCTCTAAATATCTATTTTGCATATATATATTAAGAATAGAAAATTTAATAGTAGATTATTTTTTCCTAAGAACAATAAGAATCTAATGGTTTGCACATAAAGATAACTCTAGTTCCCATTGATGTGGATCCCATAGAGTCATAATTCCTCCAGATGCTCCTACTGAGCTCTTAACTATTCCTTCTCCATTTTTCATATATTTTTTTGCACTTGAGAGTACCGCTGATTCCTCCATTTTTGTCTCCTAGAGGAGGATTAGAGAGGGATTCTATAATTTGATGATTTATATAAGAGATTCAAAATTTGAGTTTTTGTCGAAGCCTCTACAATTCTAGGAGATAAATTTCATTGTCTAGGGTTTGCAGGGATCCTCCCACTAGGGACAGACATATCTAGACCCTTATTTCCTCCTTTTCTTCCCATGTTACTCAAAGATATTTATATGGAATGTTGCTTCCCATAGAATTTTTCTTTGTTGGTTGTTTCTTCTCTGGCATCTTTGGTGTGATCTCATCCTTGATATTCTTGTTTTCTCCTGTGTTATTTATCCCTCCTCAACTTCCTGTCATGATGACCATTTGGGAGGAACTTGTTCCACTAGAAATGGATATTCTATTTTTTGCATAACTTCTTGAGTGAATTCTTGACAATTTTCCTCTTCCCCTAAGTCTTCTTCCTCACCTTCTAATTTTTGAGAATAAACTTCCAGTGGAAGACTGGTTGTTATATTTGGGTTTGGATCCAGACTCGTCTCATCTTATTTTCCCATAGAAAATTCTCCTAAAATAGCGTATGGGTTCTCTGTGGGTGATGGCACCTTGGCCTATTTCTATGGCCACCAACCTATTCCAACTAGCTCAAAACAATCTTCTCACAATTTACTATTTTTAGTAGTTTTTTGGTTCCTAAACTTCTGGGGCCATTTTGAGGGCCTAAATGATTTTGTTTTGCGATAGGGCACTTCAATGATAGCCAAAGGTTCTAATTGAGCCCCCAAAATGAATCTCCTCATCAATACCTTTCCAACGAGATATCATGCACCCCAAACAGATGTCGTATTCCAAAGTTACGCCCCCGAGAAGTTGATACACCAAACTATCCAAAACGGGGTCCACAAAACTGTTGGCTTTTCATCTTCCGGGGTTCGGGTTTTGGATTGTCTTTATGTTAAAAAGGTATTTGAAGTGTCATTTTAATAATAATATTCTTACGAATGAGTTTATCCATCACATCTCTTTTCAGAGATAAGATGCCACCATTCTAGCGAGTCTTTCACTCTGTATTTCTATAGTTTTGTACATTTCGCTCATTAATAGAAATTATGTATTACTGTATCTCTGTTTTTATGGTTATATCTCTGATATATCTCTGTTATATTATTGGATATATTTTATATATATGTACATTTATTTATTACATCTCTTCTCTCATTTCGTGTCGAAAATAATCTGGATCAATCGTATTAGAGTAGGTTGATCTTGATCGTTTTTCAGTGCATGTCCCTGACGAGGTCCGAGTATAGCTAGTTGAGTCTCGAGCTTGTCTCTCTTGAGGAAAATTTCTCTCGCGTGCCCAAGAAACCCTCCATGGTGGAAGAAAAGAAAACATTGGAGCATAAGATTATATTAATCTGTTGCTTGAGAAATCTCTCACGCGATAGAGGGACAAAATGATGGAGAATTTTTCCCACATCCTTCAACACCTACCAATAACAACATGAACATCTTCATCAAGTAAACATTTTGGAGCCACCTCTCCTTTCAAGGTACATGTTATTTTTGATATTCCCATATTTGAAGGTCAGTTAGATGAAGATGCCCTATAAAAATGGTCAAATCTGTTAGAAGTTTATTTCTCTGTTCACAATTATTCTGACATCAAAAAGATCACTTTCGAACTCCTTAAGGCTCTCTCCCATGTCAAAAATTGGTGGGAAAATTACTGGGAGAAAAGTTCCACAAAGGAGTCTGGAATATATGGGGCCGAGCCCACTTGTGATTTTTTTGTGGATGCATTCAAGGAACAATATTACCCTGTTGGTAACTATGACAAACAATACATGATATGGATCACTCTGCATCAAGAGAGGGGCCAAGCAGTGCCATATTTTACCAATACCTTCAATACCTTGCAGACCAAGTTGGGTATCAAATATTCTGAGCGACGTTTGGTTTTGAAATATCATGGGGCTCTACACAGGTACATCCAAACTGAAATGGAGTTTCTGGACATCTCATTGTTGGGAGCTACCTATTGATATGCTGTCAAAATCAAGCTGAAATTTAGGCACCAGAACAAACATGAGTTCAGGTATGAAAATCCACAACAACCAAAGTATGATAAATATGACTCTAACAAACAACCTCCCAAAAACTATTTTAAGCCACAAGGAAAGAAGGGTCATGAAAAGATGAAGAAGGACAATGGAAAGTGGTGCAATTTCCACAAAATCCCCTGGAACAACACCAATGAATTTCACTCAAAATAGTTATTGGTGGTCAAGATCAAAGAAAAATATCCAAACCTAGATTCATAATCTGATTCAAAAACTAATTGGAGAAGACAAATCATCGATGCAGACCCCACTGTTATTGTCATGACTACAACAATTCAACCAGAGGAACCAATAGATCCTGAAGAGGGGGAGTGCCTATTAAATTCACACATGTGGGTGAAGGGGACCCCGTTGAATTTCATTGTTGATAGAAGAAGCCAAAAGAACCTCATCTCAGCGGAGGTCATCAAAGAATTGGGATTATTGACAAAACCACACCATACAACATAGGGTGGCTTCGCTAGGGATGAGATATCTGTGTCAGCCAGTAGTGTCGATTGCCATACGACATCCAACCCTTCAAGAATGAGTGTTATGTGATGTTTCCCCACTGGATGTCTTTGATGTTCTTTTTGGCCAGCCATATATGTGGAAGCACCATGATATTTATGAGTCTGGACCCCGTAGTGTCATTGTTACTCTGGGGGGTCATCTCTACAGGATACTAGAGGTAGTTCCAACTAGTTAGAAAAATAGGATCGTGGAGCAGTAAAATAAAACAAATGAGGAAATAAAACAAATAAGATACATAATACAATAGAGACATAGATATACGTGGTTCACCTAGTGTGGGCTACATGCACTAGAGAAATTTCTAGGTCCTTCTTTTATTATTATCCAACAAATGAAGGGATACAACCTACAACACACCTGCTGTAACTTCCTCTTCTATCTCTCACAATATCGTTACTCAAAATACAATATTTGCAATGATGCATAGCTGCAATACATTTCCCTCATAAAATAGGGTTTCCTTCTAGGGAAAAAACCCTAACATAACTTCTACCGTTAGATCTGGGACCTTATAATGAACGATCTAGATTTACTATGAAATTACAATATACATTTACACAACAATTTTTCCTTTAGGGGATTCACCCCCGAATCCCCATCGGGGAACTCTGTCCCCTGAACCCCTATCGGGGGTCCATTTCCCCCAGACCCCCCAGTCGGGGGGATAGCCCCATAGACCCTGCAAGGTGGGTAACTCCCCCTGCACTCCCCCACGTGGAGGAGTGTACATTCTTCTGGGGGTGTAAAGTCTTCATGGATATAAACACGGCTGAAAAAAGAGACCTATGAATCATGAAGATAATCAGGCTCTACAACCAACACTACTATCCCACCTAAACAATGCCATAAGGTAGTATCTCATACTACAAAATTTAGCTTCTTCATAATCTATTCAAAAGGTGAATAGAAGGAAACTGCAACCATTGCAACCTCAAGCCAAACACCTTCTATCCAACAGAAGCAGGTCGACAAGATTTAAGGAAAGCACAAAGATTATTTCTACACACAGTCATCTCATGTATCGAGACTGGTTACAAATTTCCAAACCTTCCAACATCAGGTTCTCAACAACCTTCCACAAGCCAAGTGACACAACGTATCCAATAAGACAAGCATCCCACCAAGGTTCAGATTCAACAAACACTTCCCACTCTCCCTCAAAAACTCAAAAAAATGGATACCATTGCTTCCTAAGGAGGGAGGATTGATCTAGGTGGATATCGGTGGCCACCCACCTATTCCAACTAGCTCAAAACAATCTTCTCGCAATTTACTATTTTTAGCAGTTTTTTTGTTCCTAAACTTTCGGGGCCATTTTGAGGGCCTAAATGAGATTTTTTCATGATCAAGCACCTCAATGATAATTTAAGTCTCTAATTGAGCCCCCAAAATGAATATCCTCTTTGATACCTTTCCAACGAGCTATTGTGCATCACAAATGGATATTGTATGCCAAAGTTACACCCCCGAGAAATTGATACACCAAACTACCCAAAACAAGGTCCTCAAAACTGTTGGTTTTTCATCTTCTAGGGTTACAGTTTTGGATTTTCTTTATGTTAAATAGGCCTTTGGAGCCTCAATTTAATAATCATATTCTTGCGAATGAGTGTATCCGTCAGATCTCTTCTCAGAGATAAGCTGCCACCATTCTAGAAAACTTGTTTTCAGTCTGCATTTTATAGTTTTCAACATATTTCTTGATTAATAGAAGTCAAGTTTTATTGTATCTCTGTTATTGTTCACTATGTCTCTATGTTAATATTATGAATCTGTGGTTTCACTTCATTCCTCTCATAAATCCAGATCACTCTCTCTTCCCATCTACCCTTCTCTCTCTTGTCAAGAAATGCAGGATGCTTCCACACTAATCCTAGTACAAGAGAATAAGAATTTAATCAAGAGAGAAAATGAAAACAATCAATCACACAATACACCGAGATTTTACCCTGGAACCCTTAACCGGGAGAAACCAACATTCCTTTGATAATTATTCTCTCTTGTTGTCTTATTCAATATGAATAAAAAGTTACATGCCTAACCTTGGTCCACACATAAGACACAATCAACATCATACCCTCTTGCACAAGAAAGAACAACCATGTAGCCAAATCAGATTACATATGCATGACCAAAAACCTATACCTACACATGCATTAAAATGCATAAGTTTATGACATGATTATTTCATTAGCTTTTACGTCCTTACAACAAGCCTATTTATAGGATTTAAAACAAGAAAACCCCCAAAGATTAGCACCCAAAAATGGTTACAGATCCATGTATATCATTGGATACAAATCCCACAAATCCAGAGATTATGTTACAATCGAATCCAAGTCAGGTTTACCAGTCAACTACCAATATACCTTCATTCAGTCTCTAGTTGGTTGTCTCATGCTTGCACTTCGACCTCTTATTGGTTGACTTTTCCATCGATATCTTTGACTTTGACTTTACTCGATTTACTTCCTCGACCTTCGAATTACTGTCTATCTACCTCGAATTCGACCATCAGTCGATTCACCTCGACTAGACTTTCACTGCAAAGAGTATAACAACCCAATATTCTCCCACTTGTTGTATTCTTTGCTGAAACATGAGATTCTTGAACTTTCGTTCACAGACCTAGGGAAACAATTCCCATTTCCTCTCTACACTGAGAGAACTTCACAACACTCACAGACTTGGTTAATGAGTATGCTATGTTTTTCTATGTGTCAACTTTCTCTAGTATCACCTTGTTACTTTCGACCATATCTCTTATGAAATGGTATTGTACATCAATGTGATTAGTCTTTGAATTATAAGCATGATTCTTTGCCAAAAATATTGCACTTTGACTATCGTAACTTACCTTCATAGCTTTCTTCCCAAACCCGATTCATGAATACAACCTTTGAAGCCATACTTCTTCTTTTCTTCCATGAGTGGCCACCATGTATTCATCTTCTGTTGTCAACAAGGCTAAGACCGCCTGTCGCTTACTCATCCAACTTATTGCTCCACTGAACATATTGAAGACATATCCGCTGGTCAACCTCTGTCGATCTAGATATCTAGCCTAGTCTATGTCAACAAATCCACGTACATCTAGTTTACCACTATCACCTCCAAGTATTCCTTGGTAGCATATAACATATTCATTTGTGCCACAAAAATACCTGAATACTCTCTTGAAAATTGTCCAATGCTCCTTTCTAGGTGTCGACTTGTACTTGCTCAACACTCGCACTGCATGGGAAATGTCTGGTCAAGTGCATAACATCGCATACATTAGACTACTAACAACACTTTCATAGGGAACACATGCCATGTCCTCTATATCTTCATGTATCTTTGGAAATTGTTCAACAGTAAGCCTTGCTCCCACTGGAATTTGCACCTTCACCGATTTGCAATCCCGCATGTTGAATCGTTTCAAAACTGTTTCAATATATTTTGTCTGATTCAACCAGAGCTTTCTAGTGGCTCGATCCCTCGTAATATCCATTCCCAGAATGAATTTAATTGCTCCAATATCCTTCATGTAGAAATTGAAGGATAACTATTTTTTCACCTCCTTTATTGCATCCATGTTGTTTCCAATCAACAACATGTCATCGACATGCAAAGATACATATATGAAATGCCCACCTTCTTCCTTGGAATATACACAGTGATGAAATTTTATTCTCACAAATCCCAAAATAAGGATGTAAGTATCAAAATTATGATACCACATCCTTGGCTATTTCTTTAGACCATAAATGTATCTTTTGAGTTTGCACATCAACTCTTGCTTGCCCTTTACTACAAATCCTTCAGGTTGTTTCATCTAGATTTCTTCTTCTAGGTCCCCATGCATGAACACTTTCTTCACATGCATATGTTCTATTTCCAGATCGAATGTTGCAACTAGATACATTAGTACTCTAATGGAAGTTATTTTTGAAATAGGGGGAAAAACCTCACCGAATTCGTCTCCCTTGACTTAGGAATATCCTTTCACTACCAGTCAGGGTTTGAACTTCTCAACTTGTCCCGTGGCATTCATCTTCTTCTTGAACACCTGCTTTCTACTGATGAGATTTCTTCCAATAGGTAACTTGACTAAATCCCATGTCTCATTCTTGTACAAGTATTCCATCTCTTCGACCATGGTGTCCTTCTAGTGTTTATCCTCTTCCAAGTTGACTGCCTCATTGATCAACTTAGGCTCATCGTCAATGGAAGTTATCATGAATACATAACAAAATTCGAGAGGAATATAACTCTGAATTGGTTTCCTTACTCTCTCCGACCTCCTTAGCAGCGAAGTCAGTTACTCCACCTCTTCCTTAGATTTAGTTTCTCATCTAAATCATCTTCTTTGTTCCTCAATTCAAACCACATCATATCAGGATTATTCTTGCTCTGAAAAACTTCCTCAGGATCAAATTTACCTATGAATTCTCTGAAGACCACACATTGACTGTACACTATTATCCTTGATGCAGGATCCCAGATCTTATATCCATTCATCCCTTCTTTGTATCCGATGACAATACATTTGACTGCTTTCTTTTCTAGCTTGCTCCTCTTTTTCTTGGTAACTTGCACAAATGCATCACAACTGAGATGTGCCACCAAAGGCTTCTTACCCGACCATACCTCATTTGGAGTCGTGTCAACTAGCGCTAATGAAGGGAACATGTTTACAAGATATCTTGTAGTCTTGACTGCCTCTGCCCATAATTCTTGTGTGAGCCCAACACCTCTGAGCATGCTCCTTGCCTTATCCATCAACATTCTGTTCATTCTCTTGGAAGCTCCATTTTGTTGTGGGGTATATGGTGTGCTATGCCACACTGCTTATAGAACTGATCAAATTACTTTCCATATAATTCACCACCATTGTCAGTCCTCAACACTTTAATCCTTTTCTCTATCTGTTTTTCCACAAGCGAGTTAAACTCCTTAAATCTCTCAAAAACCTCTAATTCCTTCCTCAAGAAATATATCCATGTCTTCCTGGAAAAATCATTTATGAAGGAGAAATAATATAGGGATTCACCAAGTGAAGGCACTATAACTAGGCCAAACACATCACTATGCATGAGTTCTAGAATCTCATTTTCCCTTGTTGCTCCAGATGGGAACCTCACCCGACTTTGTTTCCCATATATGAAATGTTAAAAAAATTGACTTCTAAACCAAATTCAGTAAAACCTTCGACCATACCTTTTCTTTTCATAGCTTGAAGTCATTTTTCTCCAATGTGTCCCATCCTCTCATGCCATAACCTGGTAGGGTCAAGTTCATCATGTCTTGTCGATTTGAATTGACTTGGCTCATGTTGAGTCGAGTTGTGTCAACATAGAGTTGAGTCAAGTCGCAATTGAATTGATTTCAAGAGCAACGATGCTGTTGCATCCAATAGAGTCAAAATTCCCTAAAAAATTGTATTGGGTACCAATCCAAACTCCTTTCATTAAGACCATCACACCTTTGACCATATTATATGAATCCTTCTGAAAAATTTTATGCACATTTGCATCACTCATGTTGCTGACAGATACCAGGTTTCTTTCCAAACCTGGAATGTGTAGCACACTTGGAAGGGTTCTTTTCCTCCCATCCTATAGTGACAGTTGGAATATTCCTTGTCCAACAATTATGGTTGTCGAGTTATCCCCCAAGAACACATCACCCCCATCATATTGTTCATATTCATAGAACCATTATTTATGTGATGTCATATGATAGGATGCTCCTGGGTCGACACCAGATACACATCACCTCCCTTCTATGAGGTTTCCTTTCTCTCAGTCAACTACTTCTTATCAGATCCATCATTGACTTATGTTTCCTTCAACATATAGTCCTTTTTATAATTCCCATCTTTACCACATTTCCAGCATCTCCGTGCCGACTGAATTGAGGATTTAGATATACCCTTTGAATTAAAATTTCTACCAAATAATCTACCTTTGTCTTTGTCTACCGATCGACCTCTCACTACCAGAGCATCTTTGGTCAATCCTTCCATGTTCTTCCTTCTAATTTCTTTCGACAAAAGAGAAGCAACCATGTCCTCTAGCACTAGTGTGGTTGTATTACTCCCATTAGCCATGACTAAGTTATCCCAGGAGTCTAGAAGAGAACATAATAGGTTGATACACTTCTCCTCATCAGTGATATTAATATCCATATACAATAATTGGATTAACACGATATTAAACACATTTAAATGCTCAATCACCAAACTTCCATCACTCATCCTCATAAGATACAATTCCTTTATGAGAAACACCTTATTTACTAGAGATTTCGACTGGTATAAGCTTTCGAGCTTGTCCCACAATTTATTATCTGAATATTCACCCAAGACATTCAACAACACCGAATATGAAAGACAAATATGAATCATACTTATTTCTCTTCTTTCGAGTTTCTCCCATTCTTCCATCAACATTCCTGTCGATTGGGTACATGGACAGACCACTGTCCATTGTTCTTGATCCACAAGAAGATCCTCCATTTTAAGCTTCCAAAGATCAAAATTCTGGCTATTGAACCTTTCTATATCTATTATGGAATTGATCGCCATTATTTACTGTGATATTTAACATAATTTATGACTTAAGACTCTTACTGTACCTAGGGTTTAGTTCTCAGATTCAAGATTAGAAAATCAAGATCTGATAAACTCACCAAAGCATTACACCGCTCTGATATCTCACTTGTCAGGGAAGACCTAAGCTCTGATACTACATTTTAGGAAATGCATGACACTTCCACACTAATCATAGCAGAAGAGAAGAAGAATTTAATCAAGAGTGCAAATGAAAACAAGAAATCACACAGTACATCGAGATTTTACCCTAGAACCCTTAACCGAGAGAAACCAACATTCCTTTGAGTGTTATGTTCTCCTATTTTCTTATTCAATATGAATAAAGGGTTACATGCCTAATCTTGGTCCACACCTAAGACACAATTGACATCATACCCTCTTGCACATGAAAGAACAACCTTGTAGCTAAGTCATCTTACATATGCATGACCAACAACCTATACCTACACATGCATTAACCTGCATAAGTGTATTACAAGATTCTTTCATTATCCTTTACATCCTTACAACAATCCTCTTTATAGGATTCACAAAACGAAAAACCCCTAAATATTGGCGCCCAAAAATGGTTACAGATCCATGCATATCATTGGCTACAAATCTCGCAAATCCCAGGATTATGTTACAGTTGACTCAAAGTCATGTTTACCAGTCGACCTTCATTCAGTCTCTAGTCAGTCATCTCACGCCCGCACTTTTACCTCTTGTTGGTTGAAAATTTTTTCGTCGATATCTTCGACTTCGAACTTACTCGGTCGACCACCTTAACTTTTGACTTGCTGTCGATCTACCTCGACTTCGACCATAAGTCGATTCACCTCGACTAGAATTTCACTACAAAGAATATAACAACCCAACATCTCTCTGCCCCCCCTCTCTCCCACATATACCCTTCTCTCTCTCCACTCCCTATACTAGTATCTCCCTCTCACTCTATCTCACTCACTCTCCCCCTATGCCAATATCTCTCTCCCTCTATTTGTCCCTCCCACCCTACCTATCTCTCTCCCTCCTTATCCCCCTCTCTCCCTCCATCCCTCTACCTTCCATTCTCTCTCTCCCTCTCCCTCTATTTATACCCATTCTCCCCCTCTCTCCTTCTATCCCTCTTCCCCTCCGACTCTTTCCTCCTCCCTCTTTATTTCTCTCTACCCTAGTCACTCT
>JZKD02S1768834.1:514106-533422 GCA_000966675.3 Picea glauca | reverse complement strand
TTATATTTTGTAATAATGGAAAATAGGTTGAGAGAATAGTGGATCTGTAATAATGAGATGGTTATCTTGTCTTCAAGGCTCTCATGTATAAAAGAGAGTGCTCTCTCTTCATGAGGATTCAAGTAGAAGAGGAATTAGATTATTCAATTAGGAGCAATTAGAATTCAATCAGTTGTAAGTAGAGAATTAGAGTAGTCATTAGGATTCGAAAGAGAAAAGGATTCTTAGCTTTGATTCGTGGTTTTGGTTTTCATGCTTTCATTATTATGTTATGAAGATTGATTTGGTTATTTTAATAATAGATTGCTTCATTGGCGTGAGCTCACATATGTTGTTGTGTTATTTAACTCTTCACATGTTGTACTTGCTTTTCCTTCATGTAGTTCTCCATTTCTAGATTAATTCCTTCACGCAATTTCTCATTCCTAGATTAATTTCATTTACGCAACTAGAATAATTCAATTCCAAGTCGTGTGTTAGATTAATGATTCTATTTCAGTCGTGTGTTATATTAATGATTCAATTTCAGTTGTAGCTTAGAAATTAGATTATATTAGTCCCGCTTCAATCTTGCATATACTTTGCGTGTGCTTCGTCAGTTTACAAACCCCAGGTTGACAAATTAGATAGTTGGGCAAATGCTACAAGGCAATTAATTCAATATTAGCTAGGCCCAATGTAGCGACTGTTGTTCCTTTTGCAGGTCATGTTGTTCCTTTGAATATAACAACTTTCGTTCCCTTTACAATTGTTGTTCCTTTACAGGTGTTGCATCTCTGGAGGTTGGGTATTGAAAACGAAAGGTAAAAACCTATGTAGGCGACAAGTAAAATGCTTGTGACAACACCTACCTTTGGTTGATGCACAGAGGTTGTTTTTAGGACATCTTTAGAGCCCAACATCCATCATCAAGCCTGGGACCAAAAGGGTTGGTCTCCCTTTCAAGACTGCCAAGTCACAACTAGGTTTCTTTGTCTATGTGCATAGGTCAAAACCGAGCCTAGAAGCTCCCATTTTTGGACTTGGTTACAATGGGTAAGACCTTCCTATGATTTCTCATGGTTTAGTATCGAGAAGGATTCCATTATGAGCCCAAGGATCTTATCCTATTAACCATTTAAAATTATGCCTAAAGCCCTATAAGAACCAAGACATTTCCCACGGGAAGGAGGAGGAAAGAACTATCAAGGTTACTATGGCATTTTGGTTGCAAGTCTTGGGAAAGGATCTTGGAAGAAGAAAATCTCTTCAGTTTACATCTGTAAGTTGTGATAGTGCTTATTTGATTAATAGAAGATATGTTAGATGTTTCCCTCTACTTTAAAAATGAATACACGTTAATAAAATTTACTAGACTTTTTCTTTTCTAAGACCACCAATAATAGTCTAGGTTTAGGGTCTTTGGAATAAGATAAGTGATTAAACTGTCCAAGACCACAAAAAAATCATAGAAAACTAAAGAGTGCTTAAATCCAACTTTCGTATATGCATAACCGGGAAAACCCTCTCGCATAGGGGCTACACATGAGGTCAAGTGCATCTAGGACACGGAGATTATCCCTCCGAGGCTTAAACAAATGTAGTGGAATGATAGTATATTGGGGATTCTTCTTGATAATCGACTATTTCCATTTGGTCTTAGAACTTCATGAATCTTGAACCCGTTCGGGGTCCTTTGGAGATTTTTTTGGTCCTCTTGTTCTCAGTCCTCTGGAGATTTTTCTGGTCCTCTTGTTCTCAGTCCTCTTCAAGAATTTTAGACTTGATATCCTTCCCATACTGTCGTACCTGACTGCCGACTGTACCCGTTGGTAGGATGACTATGAGTTGGTGACCTTAGTTTCCATAATATTTAGGGATTTTACATAAGGTGACAATGAAGGGGAGTCTTCGTTGTACTCAGATCAGATGTTGGTCAAACTCACTTGGGCTCCTTAGAGGGAAACCCACAGATAGACCGTTAGGGAGATTACACCAAGGTGTAAGTCTGTCAAGCAGGCCACCAATGTAACTAATCCACCCACTTATCCATTCCCCTTCTCACATGTTCCCACAATGTTGGATTTCATCACCAACTAGTGATCTCATTGAGAAGATTTGGTTTGTTTTATTGATTTCTAGATTTCTTAGTGCGTGTTGTTTATTTTCTTTAGTTGGAATTAGGACTGTCATTTTTCATAACTCAATCCTGGCTGAGGAAGAATACATAGGTCGTGAAGGATGAAAGGTTTTACTCCTCTACATTACAAACCCTTTCCTCCCAACTCACTTGAATACCACCTTCGAGAGGAATTCCATGAGGAAAATAACTCTGAAGATGGAATTATTGTTACCCTTTTGCTTGAACACCCAGAAGGAGACAATTTTCAAGAGGGATTTTTTTCCCCTACAAATCCACCCTTGACTGACCCCTTTGGTCCCTTCCTCTTTCAGGTAAAATCTATCAGAGATATTTAACTTGATATCAAGTATCCGCGTCTACCACTTGTGCCTTGCGAAGAGTCGTGATCATGGAAACCCAACAAATCCATTCATTCGAATGTTTCACCACACCACCATGGGTTTCTGGTCCATTTGACCCTATGCAAACCCTTGAACAACCCCAAAATATCCTCGATCGATTAAATACAACAATAGACTCCAATTTTAAACTCTTGCAATGAGATCAATCACATGGATCTTCACACACTCCTCATCCCCACATATCTTGCATCTCCCATATGTTTCAAACTTCTTTCCCTCATCTCTCCCCCATCCAGTCAACATTACAACAAACTCAACTAAACGTCGTCCGACCCAAAAATTGACATTGACATCTGTATCACATGTTGTCCCCACCATATTACCATCACCTTCAAGAACACAACCTTCTACACCCCCCACTGAAGGGGAACCTTTATTTACCCCGTTGTTCTTAGGAGGTGATCCCAACCTTTTCGGACAACAAATTTCAACGTGAGGATTTCCTCCCCAAGGAAGTCGAATAATGGGTTTCATACAACAAACATATATGATCCAACCTTTCACTAGGGGACAACCCCTATACTTAGGAAAAATATCCAGCCAACATCCATCCGAGGGGAAACCCTCAACTTCTAGATCTTTTTCAACGAGGGAATACCCTCCTATCGAGAGCCAAACTTTATTTGACTAGGGGAAACCACCCACTGGGGGGAAACCTCTAGGCATAGGGTCATATTCGCTCTGGGGAAAAAAATCAACAGGGGGGAAACCCCTAGCTATCGAGAAACACCCATCATGGGGAAAAACTATTCCTTCGACCACCAACCTACTATTTGGCCACCCTTACCCAGGAATAAAAAATACCGTATGGAACCAACCTCAACAACCTGCGAATCCTCCAATTTCCACTCAACCAGAAGGACCCCCTGGAGGACCACCTTATGGTGGTGGACCTCCTGGCAAACCAACCCATGGTGGAGGGGGACTACCTTGTGGTGGTGGACCCGTTGGAGGACCACCCCATGGGGGAGGACCCCCTATGGGACCACCCTATGGAGGAGAAACTCTTGGAGGAACACCCTATGGAGGAGGACCCCTTAGGGGAGCACCCTATGGTGGCGTACCTCCTGGAGGACCACCCTATAGTGGAGGACCCCTTATGGGACCACCCTATGGAGAAGGACCTCCTTGAGGAACACCTTATGGAGGAGGACCTCCTGGAGGACCACCTTATAAAGGAGGACTTCCTAGAGGAAACCCTATGGTGGAGGAACCCCTAACATACCACCTTATGGAGAAGGACCTCTAGACCAACATCCCCATGGAGGTGGACTGATCCGAAAAGATCTTTTAAAGACAATGGTTAAGTATTTTGCATGAGTTATTTTGACATTTAGGAAACTGATGAAAGAGGGAGAATTAATGAAGAAACATGATAGCCATAAAGAAATATACAGATATGAAAATAATCATGAAGAAACAACAAACCATAAACAACAAAGTAGAGAAAAGAGTTCGGCAATGTCGCCTATGTCTCTGAGCCTTTGTATCAGTGGGTGAGGCTTTATTATTTGTGTTAAAAGCTTCAAAAGTACATCATAAAAGTGCCAAATGGATTACAAAATGATTTTGTTGTGTTCTACCAGATCTCAAGAACCCAACAAAACTAACGACACTGAAAACGGATGAACGAAGCTCCCAAAAATGGCCCGCAAAGGTGCTCTCCTCAATGGATTCCCTGCATAATATTGGCTTTGGCTCAACAATTCTTCAGAATTTTCCTATTTTGAACCTCCTCCCTTGGCTTCAAGAACCTTTGGTTTATATAGAATTGAAGTGGGTAACAACCTCCCAACTCCCCCCCAAGATCTGGCCTAAATAAGGGCCCAAGATCCTCCAAAAATGGATAAAATCTATCAATATTAGGCATTAAATCAATAAAAATCTTATTATATAGTGGAAAAACCCACTTTTTGCAAATAATAGGGTGCAACCTCCTTCCTCTATGCTCTTGGGAATATGGGGCTCTGTCATATGGCCTTGGGCTAAGGCCTTGTGCGCTGCCCCCCTTACCATTCGACTCATGGTCGTGTGGCTTGGGCATGTGGCCTCGCCCTAGTCCTCCGCGTGCCCTCCAAACTGATGCATCCCCCTATTTTGCAACCCCTAGTCTCATGGCTTGGGCCATGTGGCCATGCTCCAAAACCTCCATGTGCATGCTGGTTTGTTAGACCCCCGGTTCCTAGCCCCCGGTCAAACGGGGCTGGCCCTTGCCGACTAGGGCTTATCCCCCATTCTATGCCACCATCAACACATAACCAATATGCGCCATTTTGGGAGTAAGCATCGCCTTTAGCCCATGTGGTCTGTCGGAGGTTACAAAACTGTAGGCTTGTCTGGGAGGTTAGGGGTTCGAATCCCCCTACCCCATAACAAATTTTACCTAGTTGTCATTGGCCATTTGTAGAGTTCCACGTGTCACCACCTGATTGGGCCATGTGGTGACCCAAGATTGGACCACATTATCTATCGTACATCCAGTCACCCTGCCACCTGTCCGACACATCATCTGTTGTATAACCAATCACCTTGCCACGTGTCTGCCCGTTCATCCATTCACCTACCCAGATGTTCTCCATACTCCATGTGTCCATCTATCATTAGGCCATGTCACTGTATGGAATTTCATGTGTCATCCATACAGTGACATGTGTCAAATCCGTATAGGTGCCAACTTAGCCTGAAAGTGACGAGACTGAGTGACATGTGTCACCTCCTGGTGGCACCACTTCATCATGATGCATGCTGACGTCACCTGCTGTACATGATGATGTCAACGTTGACTTTGACCAGGTTGACATTTTTCCTGTTTATAAAAATGAATAGAACGTGATATCTTTCTCATACAATGTTCGTTTGAGACCATTCAAGTTGTTTTGGGTTCGTATTGATGAGGCCTATGCATATGTCTGTTTTGAAGACATTATGAGCAATTTGATTTTTAGGCCTTCCTGGACCCATTTTGGTTCCTGTATCCATTCTGGATCACACCTCCCCACTAAATACCTTTTGGTCCTTCAAAAGGATACTAACCAGTCATCAAGTGCGGGATAGGCCACCCCACTTGTTCTCCGTCTTTAAACTCTATCCTGTGCACCTGTCTCATCAAGATCAACTGTGAAACAACCATGATAACTGAAAACATATTGTTAGCCACTTGTACTCTGTCACATCTTACTGAAGCCATTATCATCCATGTTGACAACATTACTAATGATAACATCAGAAATAAAATGCAAATGAGCTAATACGTTTGCAATACTTGCACAACATTAGCTTATATTGAAGCAAAGTGTGATTGATCTTCCATTCTACAATCATCTCTTGTTCTTGCTTAAGATCAATTACTTGATTTGAAACAATTATAGGTGTGTTTCTTGCATGATCCACCTTTCTTAATTGGTCCATTGTTTGAAGAGTTTGATTTTATTTTAAATCATGAGCATGTACCACATATTCTTTTCCTGCTTTGATTAAGTGATATTGATTCTGTTCCCTGTAGAATATTGCTTTGCGATCATACAAATAAGGGATGCCTAAGACCATTCCACATTCATTGAGTGGCACCACATCACATGTTACCTCATCCACAAACTTAGATGAAATTGCAAACTTTAATGTGCATTTCCTTGTTATGTGCAATTTATGTTTGTTGCTTATCCATTTAAGTGCGTAAGGCTTATGATGCATCTCAGTGTTTAATCCCAATTGCTTAACCAATTCCTATAAAATCAAGTTATATTGATATCCACTATCTATCAATGTGTCGACCTTAGTATGCCTCATAATGACCCTTATATGAAATAATTTACTTCTAGAATAAAATCCATCACCAATTTTACCTGTCAAACCAGCCAATGAGACTTTAGATTCATCACCTGAATCTGATCCCAAATCTGTTGGTCGTGTTGCTGCTACAACTTTTTGCCTCCCTTTTCTTTCTTTGAACCACTTTTGTCTCTTCTCGGGATGCAATTTACAGCATGGTCCTCATCATGCCCTTCTTTCTTGCAATGCTTGCAAGAGGGATTCTCTTCCTTTCTTGCCATTGAATTTGCCTTCTTTCCGTTCCACTTCCTTTTGTCCTATTTTCTCGAAGATGATTCCCATGATACACCAAATCTTGTTTTCCCTACTTCAATGTATGTTTCTTGAACATAAACCTCATCAATATTAGTAGGTCCAAACATAAATACAATGTTACAAATATGTGCAAGTAAACCTCCTATATACTTCATAAGAGTTTCTTGGGTATGTAAAGGAATATCTAACATCAATTCCATCTTACGAAATCCATCTGTGTATTCTTGCACTGCTTGTCCTTTTCTTAGTTTAAGACCTTGCCATTCAATTAAATCCTTATGTTTATAACCCAAAGGATATAATTTCTTTCTAAGTGCAGAAACTAAACCTTGCCATGATGGAAATACATTACCCACTTGTTGTGTGCCATTTTGAAACTTGATTTTCTACCAAATGAGTGTTGTGCCTGCAAGTCGAAGTGATGCCAATTTGATTTGAGTGGCCTCATCCTTGATTTGTTGCACACTGCAATAAACCTCTCTCTAACCCAGTTATCAAGCCTCTCTGCATTGACTTCACCATCATACATAGGTAATTCAAATTTCACATCAAGCTTAAGTAAAGGCATTTCTTGTTTATGTTTATGGGAATGTTTTCTTGCGGTGGATTTAGAACTTGAAATTGAAGAAGAAGAAGTTGATTGAGAAGGAGTTTGAGGAGGATCCTATCCTTCTTCACTTTTAACCTTTGAATATTCACCTAGAACCAGTCTCTTCTATTCCAAGTAATCCTCATATAGAACCTTCATCATCTCTGACATGGCGAAGAAAGTCTTTCAAAACTCTTTCTCCTCATGAGAAAGTCCCTCTTCCGATGCCATCTTCTCACTTTGATAAGTTCTCTTTCTCTATCCAATATCGGTATTCTCTTCAACAAGAACACCTTCACCACGATTTATCTTTTCCCTGGCAATCATGGAAACTCAAAAACCAACCGTCAACTAGCTCTGATACCACTTGACCCGAAAATATCTTTTAAAGACAATGGTTAAGTATTTTTCATGAGTTATTTTACCATTTAGAAAACTAATGAAAGAGGAAGAATTAATGAAGAAACATGGAATCCATAAAGAAATATAAAGATTTGGAAATAATAATGAAGAAATAGAAAACCATAAAAAAAATAATTTGATAACGGAGTTCAGCAATCTCGCCTACGTCTCCGGGCCTTTGTCTCAGTGGGTGAGGCTTTCTTATTTCTATTCAAAGATTCAAAAGTACATCATAAAAGTGCCAAATGGATTACAAAATGATTTGGTTGTGTTCTACTAGATCTCAAGAACCCAACAAAACTAACGAAACCAAAAATGAATGAACGAAGCTCCCATAAATGGCCCACAAAGGTGCTCTCCTCAATGGTTTCCCTGCATAAAAATGGCTTTGGCTCAACAATTCTTCAGCATTTTCATGTTATGAACCTCCTCCCTTTGCTTCAAGAACCTATGAATTATATAGAATTGAAGTGGGTAACAACCTCCCAACTTCCCCCCAATATTTCACCTCAAAAAGGGCCCAAGATCCTCCAAAAATGGCTAAAATCCATCAATATCAGGCATTAAATCAATAGAAATCTTATTACATAGTGGAAAAACCTAATTTTTGCAAATAATAGGGTGCAACCCCCTTCCTCCGCGCTCCTGGGCATATGAGGTGCTACCATATGGCCCTAGGCTAAGACCTGGTGCACTGGGCCCCTTACCATTCGACTCCTGGTCGTGTGGCTTGGCCATGTGGCCTCACCCTAGTCCTCCGCATGCCCTCCAAACCGGTGTAGTCCCCTGTTATGCAGCCCCTGGTCTCGTGGCTTGGGCCATGTGGCCATGCCCCCAAACCTCCACGTTCATGCTGGTTTGTTAGACCCTCGATTCCTATCCCTCGGTTGGACGGGGATGGCCCTCACTGACCAAGGATTATCCCCCATTCTACGCCACCGTCAACACAACCAGTATGCATCGTTTTGGGAGTAAGCATCGCCTTTAGCCCATGTGGTCCACTAGAGGTTACAAAACCATAGGTTTGTCTGGGAGGTCAAGGGTTCAAATCCCCCTTCCCCATAACAAAATTTACCCAACCGTCATTGGCCATCCATAGGGTGCCACGTGTCACCACCTGATTGGGCCACGTGGTGACCCGGGATTGGACCACATCATTTGTCATAGATCCAGTCACCTTGCCACCTTTTCGACATGTCATTTGTCATACATCTAGTCACCCCACAACATATCAATTCGTATGCCCATTCACTTTCCCAACTGTTGTCTGTATGCCACATGTTCATTTGTCATTGGGCCATGTCACTTTATATACTGCCATGTGTCATCCATACGGTGACACGTGTCAAATCTATACAATGCCAACTCAACCTGAAAGTTTCGAAATTGAGTGGCACATGTCACCTCCTGGTGACACCACATTAGCATGATGATGTCATCATGACATCATGTTGATGTCATTCTTACATCACCTATCGTATATGATGACGTAAGCATTGACTTTGACCAGGTTGACTTTTTGCATGTTTGGCAAAACAAATAGAACGTGATATCTTTCTCATACAATATTCGTTTGAGCCCGTTCAAGTTGTGTTGGGTTCATATTAATGAGGCCTATGCACACGTCTGTTTTGAATCCATTCTGAGAAATTCGAGTTTTAGGCCATCCTGGACCCATTTTGGTTCCTGGATCCATTCTGGATCAAGGACCATATAACCTACCTCCAAAGGTCAACAAACAAATCTCGTTCTTGGCCACTTTAGAATTTCCATATCTTTCACAGTTGACTAATGACCCCATACAAAATTCCCTTTTTTGTCCCCCCATTCCTTGCAAAATCCCATCCGATATTCCCAAATTCAATGGAAAGCCTGGACACGATCCAAATAATCATGTGATGACTTTCCATCTATGGCGTTCGTCTAACTCCTTGATGGACGATTCCGTTCGATTACGACTTTTCCAATGAACCTTTACATGATCAACAACTAAATGGTATATAGAACTGGTACATAACTCCTTTGATGACTTTAATTCCCTTGTCATGAAATTTTTGACACACTTTCAATTACCTATCCGCTATGAGACCGATACTGATCTCTTAATCTTGTTACTCCAATCAACTTCCACCCATATTTCAGATCACATTCACGAGTGGAGGCATCAATGATGATTAATCAAAGCCACAATCCCAGATCAACTATTAGCTGATTGGTTCACAAAGTCTCTTTTGCCACTTGTAGCTCGAGATGTCACCATGGGAGGCACTGTCACTGAGGAACAAGCCATTTGTCGATCCCAGTATTTAGATTTGGTATACTCTCAATCGAGCACGTTATACGACCTGATTCCTAATTCTCCTCGATCATTGAATGATCCAACCAAACCTCTACCTAGACTCCATGCCAATGGTATGATCGGTCCTATTTCTATTGATACAACTGGTCATATGACTGGGTAACAAAACCAATCGACTAAAGCTACCAATACTAGCTCATATGTCCATACAAGCACTCTAAGCAAGTCCCTTTCCTAAACCTTTGAGGTTAATTCGGTGCAATCAACCATGCCCAAAAACCTGCAACAATCCAGAGGAAAAAATAAGGGTGGTAATAATATGAAAACGAAAAACTCTTCTGAGCAGTTGGGCACCAAAACCCAAGAAAATAGTGTTGAGGGTAAGCCCAAACAAAAAGCCAAATATCCTTACATGATTTTTAAATAGGATCATTTCACTAAAGATTGTCCTCATCTCACTGAAATCCATCAATATCTCGAACAATGCCCATCCTATTCTATGCCTACAGTTTTTACAAATCCCCCCCCCCCCCCCCTCCAACAACAACAACTCATCCTGCAAACGTAAGCACCCCCACTAGGGGGCAACCTCGAATCCCCATATGTAAACATCTTGATGGTTACATTTGTGGCCATATCTACTAAAGACAAGAATTACAATTCTCCATAAAGTGATTCTTTACCCAAGGATTCCCCGCAACCACCCCACCCAATGGCCCTCTCACACTAGAGAAGACAACTATCGAACCTGCCTTATGTCCTTCAAAGGGAATAGTTCATTGCACTGCACATAATCCTAATGCTCGGGTAGCCCAACACTATATTATAGTAGAAGATCTTGCCCAAGCCCCTTGTGCCATGTAGACACTTGAAGTACTACAATCCTTCCCTGCACAATGTAAATCCTTATTATCATCCATTGGTGAATTGACCCTACATAATCCAATTTTATTTCCTTCGACACAAATTGCAATGATTCCCACCTCTCACACCAATTAGCATTACAAATAATTGTCCGATCTCTTAATAAAAATGTTTTCCGAATAATGCTTGATGAAGGCACCGCAAATTGCATATGTATTTGACATGTTGGAAATATCTTGGTTCTCCCCAACTTACCACATCATAAACCATCCTGAAATATTTTGACGACCATTTTTTCAAACCCCACAGAATTCTCCCCTCATTACCTATTGAACTTGTTGGAAAAACTTTTTCGGTAGAAGTCGAGGTAATTGATGCCACACTCAACTGTAATTTTCTTTTAGGCTGCACCTTGTTTTATGCCATGAAGGCTATTGCGTGTAGTGTCTTTCAACTTTTTAACTTCTCCCATCAAGGGAAGATCGTCACTGTCTACCAACTCAACTTTTGTACCCTAGATGTGCGCATCAATCATAATGTGGATGTCCCTTTTATAGGAGAGTCTTATTCAAGATGGGAAAACATTGGGGTAGGAATTTATCCCTCATTAATGGGAAATTTTCCCCTCCCTCCACTAGATATAACCCCAGCCGTCTCCATCAATATGATCTTTACGGTTACCGTTGCACCCATCGGTTGCAATGACCCCTGGGTAATCCCTCACCCATTCGATATAGAGTCTTATGGAGATACCATGCCACTCTCACCAATCGAGTTAGCATATTCAATAATACAATCAACAAGAGAATATTATGATTCTCATTCTAGTCTACTACTGGATGAGGAACTAGATCAATTTTCCTCTCCCTCTTGGGATACCACTGCTTCAATGTTCCATGAATTTCTCAACATCGTCCTTCCTTCAGACGAAGCCATTATGGAAGTCATGACTTTGCAAGATAAACCTTGGGAGGACTCTCATCATCAATCCTTCTTTCTTCCCTTTGGAGAGAAGAAATATACCCAGATACAAACCCTTGTTTCGAATGATATTCAAGATCCATCCCTTTTACCTTCTACATCATACCCAATTTTATCTGAAGGAAATTTGGTCAATATTTACAAAACCATTTTGATCGACATTTTAGTTAAACCCGGGGTTGTGGAAAAAATATAGATAAGCACAGATTGTTCTTCTGAAGAAATCGAAGCTTATACTTCTGTAACCAAATAATTCTGTGACATATTCACTTTCTCCTATGAAGAAACGCGAGGAATCGACCCACAAATTGTTGTACATGAAATTAAAACTTACCCCGGATCCTATCCAATTCGACAATGACTCCACCTAGTTCACCCAAGGAAAGTTGCAGCTATTAAGGCAGACCTTCAAAAATTATTGAACACTAGTTTTATTTACCATGTGCCCCTAATTGAATGGGTGTCAGACATCGTACTAGTTAACAACAAGTAGGGAACCATCCAAGTATGCATTGATTATAGGGACCTCAACAAGGCCTGTCCTAAAGATAGTTTCCCTACCCCTTTCATCGATCAAATCATCTATGATTGTGCCGAATGTGAAGTATTATTATTTATGGATGGTGTCTCCGACTATAATCAAATCAAAATTACTTCAGAGGACCAACACAAAACCTCTTTTATTTTCCTAAGGGGAACTTTCACATATCAAAAGTTATCTTTTGGTATTAAAAATGTTGGTGCAAAATTCTAGTGGGCCATGTATTACACCTTCCATGATATTAAACATATTGTACAACCTTACCTCGATGATCTCCATGCTCGGTCTCCTAAGAGATACAACCACATATACCACCTACGCCAAATCTTCGTACACTGCCGATATTACAACATTCGTTTAAATACACACAAATGAATTTTTGTTGTGGATTCCAGTCGGTTACTCGGATTCATTGTATCTAGGTTTAGGATTAGAGTCGATGCCCTCAAAGTCAAGGAAATCATAGACTTTACCCCTCCAAATTCCATCATCTAACTTCAAAGTTTACAAGGGAAAGCAAACTTCCTTAGATGCTTCGTTGCTAATTATGTTGAAAGAACCAAAGGTTTCATGCGATTATTAAAAAAGGGTGTACCTTTTATTTGGGATGAAAAATCCCGATTAGCACTCTGTAAATTTTGTCCAGCTGAATAGACAAATGACAGAGGTAACTGTTTCAACCAGCTTTAGAGTTGAGGCACTAGCCTTCTCAACTCAAAGAGGGCTCTCTCATGTCACTTGATATATCTAGGGAAATCAATGGCTAGATTTGGTCTGTTTTGGGGGTTTTTAATAAAATTGTTGAAGAACTGAAGATGAACTTTGGTCTATGGGGTCAGGAATGTAGGATGCATTGCCAAATCATGAAAACAATCAAGAGGAAAAGGCTAAATGAGGAAGTGACTTCTGAGTTTATACTTGAAAATTTAGGTGGTATCGGAAGAAAAGAAACACACAACTATTATCAGAGCATTATAGTAATGAATTATGAAATGGTTTAGAAGAGATAAACATAGTCTAAATCACCAAGCCGAGAGCATTGAATAATGAATTCTGGACTTTTAATTTCTCAATTTAGACAGAGGAAAGAAAAAATGAAATGCAAAATAACAGGAATCACACACTATGAGAGAAAATGAGACTCATAACACCTCCAGTTAGAATATTTTCATAAAAAAGCCCAAAATCTTCCTTTGCATTCATGTATTCATTCCAGCCCCAGAGATTTACAAAGTTTTCCTACACAAAGGATAGGCTCCTCTTTTCTCCATACTTTCTATACCCTTGAGACCAAACATATATAGAGGATTTTCTCGTAGAATTTAAAACGTTCCGACTTCCTCATAATTCTAAAATAGATACAAGTTACAAAAAAGGAAGAACAATTATCCTATTTAAAGGGACCATTAGTAACCGGCATGTCATATCATGACTCCCTTTTCTTAAGACACCATCTATCCAAACCTTTCTGAAATGCACCTAAATTTACCTGAGGATTTTCCTCAACTTGGAAATTCCCTTCTCCAGAGTACTCAACCAAGCATGATTTTCTCCAACGCTCTCTATCATCTCAGTTTTGGCCTCCATCTTCCACCTTTTGCTCCTTTTCCTCTTTGCGGATGGATTGTAGGTGTTGTCTGCATGCTCATTTATGACAAGATCCCTCATAACGGGGTTTAATTTGACCCTCAACTCTGTCTTAGTTACAGGTTCGGTGTTAAATTTAGTTGCCAGTATATGCAAGACCCATCTTTCTTTCTTACTTATAGACCATCTTTGCACATTAGTTGAGAACCTAGTCGCGCCATACACCATTTGATGAGTGTTATCCATACCTTTTAGACTTTGCAGAGATCGTGATTTTTCCACCCTTTGAATTTACAGGACTCAGGAAATCAACACAGGTCGAGCTTGTTTTTCTTATGCGTAAGACGACAATTTCTCAGAGTAGGATAAAACGATTCATATATGAGATTTGATAGTCTTTGCATTTTAATCACAAATTACTTTCATAGTACGTTGGTGTGCCACACTTCATAAATCCATTTTGAATGATGAGCTTTGAGTTAGTTATGTGATGACGTCCTTTTGATACATCATCTGGGAAAGTACCTGGACTAGTGATGTGGGGTGATTTGACCAACTGCCATCCTTCCCACGAGTTATTGATGTGACATTTTAAACCATGTGACATCGGGGCCATGGGAAAAGTGGTTTCAGGAAATCCACTATCTGCCCTGATGCATGTGTAAGAGCACCACGTGTTCCCCATCAAAACCATAATGGTTTTCCCTGGTCTGCCTTTGCGAAATTAAGTTCCGTGCTATTTTTCGACTCAATGTGGGCCTCAACCGTGGATCTGGGATTCTTCAAAATCGACGGTCTACCAAGCTACTCCCTTTATTCCTCCACTCTATTTGTCTATATGTCATGGGATATAGATTGACCCCCTAAATTATCATGCCTCTACTGTGGTATAGCATTTTGCTAAATTTCCAAAATTTTTATATCACGATATGAAAATTGTTAAGGTGATAACATTGGCTCCAACCAGGGGTGCTATCCTCCCTACAAGGTAGAAAATAAGTTGTAGACCCGGTGCCTGATCCATTGGGCTGCTCTTAAAACACGTGTGTACCCTACTCCTACTATGTCACCAGTTTCGGCTGAAAACCAAGCTCTGCGCATTGCTTTTGACTGGATGCTGGACATTCGAGTATATTATTGAAAATTGACTGTATCTAGTACTAGAAAACTCAAATTGAAAAATGCTTGATCGACAAGCTTATTTGCACACTCCTATCTATTGTAAAACCGCTGATATGAAATACTCAATCAAGTGATGTTGAAGTGCCAATGCAACCAATGAAGCAATTGGCCTCCTGATTTTTCCCCGATCACATCTTTCTTAAGAAGGCAGATAAATGTAAAAGATGGCAGCTGAAAACACAAGTTGAAACCAAAACTTGAATTTATGAATAAAACAAACTCCTCCTTCAATGATGACTATAATAGGATGACTACAGGATCTTGGAGACCATGAAAAATCATTTCTTCTTGATGAGAAAAAACATAAAGGCAATCCTTTTTCATAAGCGTTTGCTTCTCTTGCTCTATTTCTTTTGATTTGAGAACATTTTCAAATGAAATGGAAGCAATAGGTTTTTCTACTCTTCCATGCATATAAAAAAAAACATTCATACATTCTTAAACATCTTCAAATGTGACAACCATATTATGTGCATCCTCTTGTTCATCAAACAATTCTTATTTGGTTTCATTAAACTTCTGGAAATTTGCTTGAGGACTGTCATTTTGACTTTCAAATGAATGAATGGAAATAAGTTCTTGCTCATAATCTTTTTGCAAATGTGAAAAGCTAACAACATATACTATTTCACAGTCTGGAGTTCCCATGGATGCATTTTCAAAACCATGATTTTCAAATGAATCAAATAAAACCACTGCATCTTCATTATCTTTCTGTATTTCTGATTGAAAATGTTCGACAACACATGTATTCCAATAGAGGATGAACACCTTCAGTAACCACTCACATAACTAGATCAAATATCGACACACTGATGTTTTCACGTGGTAAAACCCCTACGGGGAAACATCCATGGCCCCAACCAACGCGACCACTTGGAGTAATTTATTAATGCAAAGAAAAAGATCACAGAGAGATTTTACAAGAGAGTTTCTCACAATTGATCATCGACAAATGACCCTCCATTCTCTTTAAATAGAGATCATGGACCAATCGGGTGCTAAGCCATGGATCAATGGCTGTTAAGATTGAGGAGAGTATGAACCATCAGATCAATTTATGTCGGGAACATATCGTGACCGTCGGATTTACTAACTATGAATTCATACTAATGCATACTAAATAAACACACTAGAAATCACACTTTTACCTAATGACACAATAGACCAAGTAGATCTTACTAACTCCTAAGTGTCTAAATATCCTAACATCCCCCCTTAAGAACAACTTGGGATAGGATTGAAGGATTTACAATAGTGACTCAATAGGAGAAGGAAGGAGGCATTAGAGCCTATCCCCCCTTAATGACAACTTCCTGAACTCCTAACATAGATCAAAGTTTGGAAAAATTCGCTTTTGTAAGAGACTTTGTGAAAATGTCTGCAACTTGATCTTCTATAGGGAAAAAGAGCACTTCAATAACTTGATCATGAATGAGCTTTTTGATGAAGTGCATGTGTATCTCGATGTGTTTTCTACGCTAATTTTGAACTGGGTATTTGGCGAGCTTGATGGCACTCTGATTTTCACACCAAAGGCTGGTTGGATGTTGGTGCTGGAATCCAAACTCTGAAAGGATTTGTTGAAGCCACAAGGCTTTCTAACTTGCATTTACCACTACTCGGTACTCTGCTTCTTCTGAAGAAAGTGCAATAGCTTGTTGTTTCTTACAGGCCCAAGTGACAGGTCCTGAACCAAGGCTGAAAACATAACCTGCAATAGACTTCCAATCATCAGGGTCGCCGACCCAATCTGAATCAATGAAACCAACCATTAAAGGAGTCCCCCCTAAACTGTAATGTATCCTAAACTGAACTGTACCATGAACATAGCGAAGTATCCATTTAGCTGCTTTCCAATGGCTTTCATGGGGTGTTTGCATATATCAGGAAACAAGACCAACAACAAAGGAAATATCAGGACATGTATGAGTCAAGTATAAGAGGCTACTAACTAACTGACGGTATAGGGTGGCATCAACTTCAGGAGAAGTACAGGTGGCAGAAATCTTGACTCCAGACTGGAAGGGAGAAGGGGTTGGTTTACAATCGTCCATGTGAAAGTGACGAACAAGGCCACAAGCATACTTAGACTAAGAAATAAAAATTCCTTCATTGGTTTGCAAAACTTGGAGGCCAAGGAAATAGTGCAAAAAGCCTAAGTTTGTCATTTCAAATTTCTTCTTAAGGCTGGTTTTCACATGGTTTAAAAGTTTTGAGTCACTACCAGTAAGGATAAGGTCAACAACATAAAGGACAAGGATTATGAGATGACTTTCTACTTTCTTGGTATAGACATTAGTATCATAATGGCATCTAGAGAATCCAGTGGCAATAAGAAAGCTATCCATTTTGGCATACTAAGCTTGGGGAGCTTGCTTGAGACCATAAAGAGATTTTTTGAGGTGACAAACAAGGCTAGAGTCATTCTGGACATAGCCAGGAGGTTGTTCCATGTAGGTTTCTTCTTGCAAATCTCTATGCAAGAAGGAGAATTTAACATCCATCTGATGGACCAAACATTTATGTGATGCAGCAAGGGAAAGAACAAGGCGGATGGAATTCATTTTTTCTACAGGGGAAAAGGTTTCATTATAGTCAATTCCTTCAACTTGGGAAAATCCTTTGGCAACTAACTGACCCTTGTGTCTTTCAACACTTCCATCTGATGCATAATTAGTTCTGTAGACCCATTTGCATATAACAAGTTTTATTCCTTTTGGAAGAGGTACAAGATCCCAAGTATCATTTTCCATTAAAGAATGATACTCTTCATTCATTTTTGTATCCCAATTTGGATGACCTGAAGCTTCTACAAATGTCTCTAGATCATGAATTTTTGAAACTTGAGCCAAAAGAGAAGAGGCTCGCTGGAACTGTGAACGTGTCTGACGTTGATCTGAAGGATCACCGATAAGGTCACCAGTTGCTTCTCGTGTTGAATGGACCCATCTAGGAAGTGGTGGAGCTGGTGTTGGTTCAGGTTCAAATGACTCATCTAGAGGAGAGTGAGCAGGCAGAGGTGGATTTTCATCCTCAATGTCATCATCTGATAAGATGATGCTCTTGAATCAATAAGCCACTTATAAGAAGAAGAAGTAGTAGTAGAATTTGAATTGAAGGAGAAACTAGAAGCAAAAAGTGCATGTTCATGAGAAGAAGAAGTAGAATAAATACTGATGTTGTGCTTCTTCATCTCTGCTTCTAAAGATGCCATCTTCATGAAACATTTGGAATCATCATGACCATCTTTATCACAAAAGTTGCAATGTCTGTTAGTATTCTTACTTTTATATTTTTCTCCTTTGTCACCAGTAGGAGCTGAAGCTATTTGAGCAGGTTTGGGACCCTTATGTTGTTTGTTGTTGTAGCGAGTATGTTGCTTCTTGGGATACTTGGGTTTATCTTTCTGCTAGGAAACTAAGGCTTTGTTGGAGGGACCTATAGTGTTGATCACTCCAAATTGTACAATCTTATCTTCCTCTCGAATCAAAGAAGCACAAAAGGACTCAAGAGTGGGTGTTTCATAAGATTCTTCCCCTAGAGCCTCTCTCATGGCATAAAAGGTAGATACAAACACATAATATGCACTACCTAGCTTAGAAAGAATAAGATAAATGCAATTCTCTTCTTCCATATTTATCTTACATTCTTCACATAAAATTTCGAGTGTTTTAAACCTAGATAGATAGTCTCCAAGGCAAGAAAAATCATTTGGACTCAAGGTTAGTATTTGATTTTCTAACTGTTGTGCTCGAATAATATTGAGTTTACCAAACACAGATTCAATCGTGTTCCAAGCTTATTTGGGGTCATCAATATCTTGAAGGTGGTACCTTAAATTAGGAGAGATGGAAATTCTAATTAGTCCATGTGCTTCGTCATTCCTATTATCCCACTTGGCTTTCTTATCAGCATTAGTGGGTGTTTTTTACTTTCCCAAGGTAATCCAGTACAAGCCTTTACTTCTTAATAAATCTTCCATATGAGATTTCCATTGGAAGTAGTTGTTGTTGGTAAGTAAGACAATACTTGTAGAATCCATATTAAATATGCAGATAATGTGGATTTAAAAACTAAAACTGGCAATTTGGATGGAAAGAGCTCGAAAAGTTATGCGGTTTTAAAAAAAATGGCACTTTTATAAAAAAAAAGGCACAATCAGTAACCAAATGACCACGTGATTGTGTAAGTTGCTTTATGAAGTGACCCACTTTTATAAAGAGAAGTGGGGATCACTTTTACAATGAAGTTACTTTATAACA
>JZKD02S1768834.1:445194-456270 GCA_000966675.3 Picea glauca | reverse complement strand
ACAAAAACTATTGATTATTTCTCATATATTGTGCATGGTGTATTGTGGTGTATTGGTGTAACTCTTATACTATTGTTAATTTATAATTGGATATAATTGAATGGTTCAAGTATAATTTGAAAAATGTTTTAAATTGTACTTGATACTGATTCACCCCCCTCTCAGTATCAACAGAGATGAGTGACCATGTCTAAACCCTAGCTTAGATGCTAGTTCTACCATCCTTTCATTATGAAAGTGACTGCCATGATCAGTGAAAATCTCACTTGGGATACTGAACCGGGCGATAATTTAGTTGAACATGAAGAAGGTTGCAGTCTTCCCATCAGATTTTACAGTAGGCATGGCTTCGGCCCACTTGGTAAAGTAGTCAAAAACCACGATAATGTGTTGATGCCCCCAGCTGAATTTGGGTTGAAATTAATGAAATATACCCCCCACTTGGTGAAGGGACCAACGATAATGATTGGGTGAAGGGGGGCTAGGTGCGAGTGCATTTTTTGAGTGAACACCTGGTAGGGGTGACACTTCTTAACCACTTTAATGCAGTCTTTAAAGATGGTGGGCCAGAAATAACCAGCTAGAAGGATTTTTTGGGCTGTAGCAAGCCCGGATAGATGACCACCACAAGCCCCTTTGTGGCAATCATTTAGGTTTGACTCCACTTCCTCATGAGTTAAGCAGCGACATAAGATACTATCTATTCATCGGCGACAGAAAGTGTCGCTGATGATGGTATACTTTTTGGCTTGGTATCTAACATGTCGTCGATCATCTCGCGAGAGATGCTGAGTGAACTTCAAGGTTTGAAGATATAAAATGATGTCTCCATACCAGGGGTTGGATGAAGAGACAAGTAAAATGTGTTAGTCTACAAACAAATCGACATGGATAACATCCTCATATAATCGTGGAAAACTAGATATTAAATCCGCAAAAACTAGTGATTTCTTGGACTTGGCCGAAGCAAAGTCGAGATCAAATTCTTGTAAGATGACAATCAATTTATTATATTTCCCGCCTATGATACGCCTAGTGAGTACATATTGAAACAGATTGACATCAACAACCACGGTAGTCTTGCAAAGCAATATATAGTGTCGTAAACGTTGGACTGCATGAATGACAACCAAAGCTAGCTTTTCAACATGGGAGTAATTAAGCTCAGGACCGAATAAATTTCAACTGAGATAGTAGATGAAGTGCTCATGGAGCTCATCATCCTCTTGAACTAGAACCATACCAATTGTCTCTTTAGACGCGACAATATACAACAAGTAATCTTTACTATAATCAAGAGATTTCAGCAGAGGGACCGATACCAAGTCTTTCTTTAAAGCATTGAAAGACTCTTAGGCTCACTCATCCCAGATAAAAGGGGTGTCTTTCTTCATAGGAATGGGGTTGGATATCCATTCGGTCAAGGGAACCGGGTAGATGAAACCAACATTAAGTAGCTTCTCCACCTCCGCCTTGATAGTGGGGGCCTTCCTAGGATAAACAACTCTAAGACATTGTCGAACAAGTTTAGCATCCGGATAAGTCCTAATCTCATGTTCGAAAATATGAGGGTCGATTCATGTCATCTATTTATATGACCAAGAGAATACATCTCGAAACTCTTTGAATATGTTGGTGTAGATCATAATCTCTTCTGGCAAACAATCTGCATCTATATTTACGTTCTCAATCTTTCTAGGGGTACGAGAGATATCGATCGAGACGGTAGGAGAAATACTCACCATATTTCCTTCGGCATAAATGTCGTGCGTATCAAGTGGAACTACGACGTGAATGACTATCTCACTCAAGGTAGACCGAAAATCATCTTGCTCGATTCTTTCAATACTTGGGAGAAAATAAGATCGATGATGCATATCATCCCAAGGTCTCTCAGAAACATTCATGGCTTCAATGATGGCCTCATCCAAAGGCAAAGTCTCATCTAATAAATCATTCGAACAAGATAATAACGTGGCCCATACAGGCCTAATAATGGGATCCTCCTCATTCGTCTGCGAGGTAATAGGATCGGGATCGTCAAAAGAGTCAAGAATGGCTTGATATGCAATCTTCGTTGCCGATAGTGTCATAGCCATGCCTGTATGCGATTGACCTTTGCTTGACGAAGTCGGATAAGGTAGGGTCCATGGATCACTAAGATAGGAAGTGAAAAAAGGAATGGACCTCCCTACTGAAGCATGCCTACTAGACATGGTGTAAACATGGTGAATCAGTATTGAGAAGTTAAAAGTACCCATGAGGGAAGAATACATTCTGACATCGATATTCTCAGTTGCCGGATGAGAATTGTCGATCACTAGGATCTACGGTTCAACATATGCATTCAGACTAGAGTACACAAAGGATAACTGGTCGACTGTCATGATCTCCCCCTGATGAGGAAAACAAAGTGTGCGGAAGACAAACAATACGACAATGACCATAGCATGATTCCAATTGCGACCTAGTAACAAGTTATAATCTAGAGGTGCATCAACTACCTCAACTTCCACCTCTACCGTCTTCCCACCTAATTGGACTAGAAAGGAAAGGAGAATACCATGAGGGTGGAAGGAATGACCATCAAATGTAGTCAACATGTTCGACGACTTGGAAAGGGTTGGAGAACCGATAGCTTTCCAATAGACCAGGGACATCACGCAAGTGACAACACCTTCATCAACGATCGCTCATTTGATAGTATACTTAGAATACTCCACGTGGATTTGTAAATCCACATGGTAGGGTAAGTGAGGCTTCACGTCCATGACATCAAACTTGATAACTTTCGAGCTACTAGGTTCTAGAGCTCCTAAGGCAGAGAGTAAGGCATTCCTCTGTGATGGACATGTCTGGATTACCTCCAAAGATGGCATCGCACAAGGGGTTTGGCCTATATCCTCCACGATGAAGTAGTTCTGGGTGACTCTAACATTAGGGTTGTGGGCAGAGCGCTTGAGTACTCCTTTTGGAATATGAGGCGGTGGCCCTAGTTTCTCAATCTATAAGTTCATCTCTGGGGGTGGAGAAGGAGCTTCTAGGCTGGTACTAGATTTTGAAGAGTTGTAATCTTGAGAGCGAGTGTCTATATCAATTTTTGTGTCGACCATATTGATACAAACACGGTCGCCATCTTGCGGTGGTGGGTTTTGACTTCCACCAGGTGCATTTCCGACGTTCGAAGAACTCGAGGCTAAGTGTTGGTTGTGTGGGAATGGATTCGTTAGCACATCAGGTGGTAAATTTAAAATCCTCACAGCCTCCACAAGTTTAGGGCATAAGTGTGTAAGGTGGTCATCGGTACAAAGTTTACAAGGAAACTTCACCTTACGCTTCTATTTCTTTCCCTCTCCAGCATTATCATTTTGTTTCCCATTATTATCTTTGTCCTTGGGTTTGTTATTATTCTTCCCACCCTTATGATTATTTCAACCTTTTCTTTTGTTCCCATATGGTTGTTGGTCACCATTTGGGTTCTTCAACGATTGCACAGAATGTACATCCGCCATCTGGATGGGTTTGGAGGATCCAGACGAAGCTGGTCCTCTGAAAGACTTCGTTGTCAAGTCTGTGGATTTTACATTGGTGGACCCTACAATGCAATCGACAAGAGTTCTGAGATTCTATCTAGGATTGTGATTTAGCCGCGGTGCATCAGGAAGAAGGTGGTATAACATCCCGGACTGAGCATATATCAAATCGAGTTGTTGGGCTCTAAAAATAGCTTCTTCCTCGTTGAAGGCCCCGGAAGTAGCAACATACTTTGAGATAGGAGCGTGCAAAGTGTTTAGGAACCATTCTATAAGAAAGGCTGGGGGTATAGGAGTCTTAATAAATCACCTCTGTCTACGCCATTCCTGGATATGGTCCGATATGTGAGTGTCAGTACCTTGGCGTAAAGTCGACAAAATTTCAAGGCCAACATTGTAACAGATGGGCAGTTGGAAGTGGTTGAGAAAGGATAACACCAACTGATGTAATGACCCATATGTCCCCCTAGGTAGCTCAATGTAAAATTGTGACACAAATCCAATGAGAGTGTGTTGAAACAATCGTAATCTAATAGAATCATGATTTAGAGAATTCGATGAGCACCAAAGGTGAAAAGTAGTGACGTGATCACCGGGGTCCTCGTCATTCTTACCTTCAAACTTTGGAATGTTTGACGGAAGTTTGGTAGGGACTGCGGGCCATGTGGGATCATGACTCACCAGGTCATTCATTAATTTAGACAAATCTGGAAGATTAAGCGTGGCTAGAAAGGGGAGACGAGGTTGTGACATCTGATCCCATCCTCCCAAGAAAGATTGTGTGTTAGGAACCACATTCCATCCAGGGTTCTGGTAAGGACCAAAACCTCGTCTAAAATTATAAGGCCCACCTTCGATCTGATTTGTAAAAGATGGATTGGACATCATTCTAGCAGGAATGTTCAGATAAGGGTTATGAAAATTGCCCCCAGTTGGATTAGATCCAAGAAGAGGGTTGTTAAAATTTCCCTCAACTGGATTAGATCCGGGTTGGGGAGTGCCCAAAGTGTAAGACTGACCTCCTCTAGGTGGGAACCCGGAGGATTGAAGTGTATTTGTCAAGCCAAAAGTATTGGTCAGAATAGGCATCGAGGGGATAGGGATATAGGGTGGAACTTGTCTATCAGATGGGTTGCTCCATCCAGCCGTAGAAGGATTAGACCCAGGGTTAATAATAGGGACACTTCCCACATTAGGATTAACTTGGGGAATATGAGAACCACCAAACAGGAAGGGAGTGTAAGGAGGTGTAGTTCCCCCAAGTCCAAAGCTAGCATTATGGCCAACAGCTGGGATGGAAGTTGAAAAATGCGAAGTGAAGTTAGGCATACCATAATAAAATGGACTAGAAGCCATAGGGATGGTCTGAACATTGTAACTCAGTGAGTGACCAAAACCCCCAAAAGGGTTTGAGGCAAGAGATGAAGCATTAACTATAGGTTGAGCCATAGTACCAGTATAAGCCTCCGACACTACAACTGTAGCGGCTGCAGGTGTCGAAGGGGTGCCATTAACTATAGTGGGATTGGGAGTTGAAGAACTACCAGTGTTATGAATACTAGACTCAATACTCATCCTTGTGGAACCACACATATGAACAATGGATGTGTGTGTACCACTCCTAATAACTCTACGCCTTTTAGAAGGCAAGAACTCGAAACCTGGTGGTAACTGCAACAATCGACGGGACCTGCGAGGATGATGGTCTGACTCCATGAAAACTTATGAATCTCCAACAAATAAACAATATATCCTAAGGCCAACTAGTAGTCAAAGAGAATACCAAAAGTCAAATGACCAATATGCATGCAAACGGGCTAAAGTGGTTGAGTGGCCTCCCTCACTAAAGAAGGTATGTCTCATCTAAGAGGGACTTGAGACTCCCTGCTAAAGTTTGGAGGTAACAGAATCAGTTATAAGGGCCCTCATAAGCTTAACAACCAGTCGGTCAGATCCCCCAGGAGAGGTAATCCTCCATAAAGGTTGTGTGTTGTTCGACCCATATTTGACTCAGGGTACAAGTAGAATAACCCTTGGAAGTAACCTATGAGATACCTAAGTCAAGCAACTAATAAACCACTGTATAACCGATGCAAAGGTGAGCAGTCGTTGTTATAGCAATATTTGCCTCACCATTGCTATCTTGCACAGAGGGCCTTTTTCCATTTCCCTATGCAGACTTATCAACCCCTTTTTGATAAATCCAGAGCCAAAAATATATATTTTTCCACATATACGATCCCTAACTGCTTTGCAAGATGCGTATACGCTTGATGCTCCACTATAGCTCGCGCATATCGAGATTTGTGCCAAAAAATACAAAATGAGGTCGGGTTTCCATGTCACGACAAAAGATCTCTGATCTTTGGCCTTCCATATATTGGAAAAGTTCTGACTCGGCCCTTCAGTTGCATTCTAGAGGCTATAAGAGCACAATTTCGAGCTATGGAAAAAGAGGAGAAAGAATTCAACTTTGAGAGCAAAGTTACTCTGGAGAAATTACTTCATATTGAGTCTACATTCCTTTGTCCCTCAAGTCTGAACATAGTGTTAAACCCCCAAGCTCTTTCCTTATTGTAGAGAGAACCTCATTACCTATTTGCTATGAGCTTGCCTTTGGTGGAGGATTGAAGTGGTGGAGACCCAGTTGGAAGGAACTTGGTTTCTTGGTTTTGAACCGTGTTGAAACGGAAGTTTGTAATGTTGATAATTCTGTTGATCAATTATTAATAGAAATACTCCTTTCCCATCCTATCAATATCTTGCAAATATATGATTATTATCCATGGGCATGTTTCTAATGTTTATTAATGGATTGTGCTATATAATGTGCTAACTCATTTTATATATTGTCACTATATACTTGCATCGCTTGTTTGTTGAGAACTTCTTATAGGTGTACAACTTTGGGTCAAAGTGCTCAACGATGGAATGGCATCAAACGATTGGATCGAGGTAGGATTCTTCCTCATGTTTCACATTATTTTATATAGCACATGTTGTAATTGAGTTGATTTCTGTAGTCATACCTGTCTGTTGTGGTTTACCCTTGGCCATATATATTTTTTCCCTTGTAACAGAATTGGTGACTCCACTAGGGATAGATCTTCCTTCTAAGGGTTGAAGTATTTTTTCTTCTTACATTGCTCTTTTTCCTTTGTGTTTCTTTTTGTATCATAGTTGGACAGAGTTTGTTCACTCTGGGTCTGAGTTTTTTATCCTTTTACCCTTGCCTAGCCTTGTTTTAAAAGATACACGCCCTTTTTGCCCTGATAGTCGCGTATACACACTTGATGTCCCACTGCAAGAGGCATATATACGCCCTTTTCTCTTGAACAGTCATGTATACCAATTCCCCTTGCTTGCTTTCCTGGTTTAGTGACTACTGGGTAGGTTTTGAGGATCACTGAGCCTTATTAGGTCTCTATGGTGCTTGTTGAGATTATCTGGGATGACAGGAAACCTGTTTGGAGGTGAATTTTTGGGCGGCGTCTTTCTCTTTGTTTTCCATTTTGGATTTGTCCTTGGTAGTTGGGTTGTTTTCTTAGCTGCTTGGTATTATGCTCGAGTGATTGATTTTATACACAATAGAAGTTATATATCAAGTCACTTATCAGTCCATGCATTTTCTTTTTAATACATTGAAAATACAAAAAAAATAGGTATTTTGAATTGGTTGGTATTTTTGTCTTGGAACCTTTATCATTAGCTTAGAACATCTGGCAAAAGATCACATTTCACTTCTGAGTTGCAGAGTTAAAATTGAAGATTGCACTATTTTTATTTAGCATATCATTCACTGAAAAGTTAAAGTTAGGCTTTTCATTATATCTATTTTTATTTTTATGCAGAGTCATAACACCATGAGTTTCATTTCCATACCTTTTTGAGTAATCACGACCAATAAAATTTACGCTTTAAACTAAAATTGATTAGTAACGATTTTATTGTTTAGGGTGCACAAACTAGCCTAGGATTTAGTGCCTTGGAATAGGATTTTGTGAGTAAACTTCTCCAAGGAAATTAAATCAACATGTGTGTCTGAGACAAGGAGTTGAGAAATCCATTGTATAATTGGTCATATCAAGAGGCTCCACTCACACCTGAGTTAAGCACGAGGTCGTGTGAAGTTTGTTGAAGGGATAACCCCTGGATACTCACCTAGCGTCAGAGATATTTCTGTGGATTTATTTGTATTTGGGGATCTTTCTAGTATCCATACCTCTGTGAGAGGCGGTACTTTCAAGGTTTCGAGATTTGCTACCCTACCCATACGGTAATCCAGACTTACGACTATTCGCCTATGCATTGGTTATACAGTGGTTGATTATTTGCTTAACTTAGGTTTCTCATAGGTTACTTGCAGGGGTTATTCTGCTTGTATCCTGAGTTAGATAGGGGTCAGAAAACACACAACCTTTGTGGAATATTACCTCTTCGGGGGGATCTGACCGACTGGTTGTTAAGCCTACGAGGGCCCTTATAACTAATTATGTTACCTCCAAACTTTAGCAGGGAGTCTCAGGTCCCTTCTGGACGAGGCATACCTTCTTTAGTGAGGGAGGCCACTAAGCCACTTTAGCCCATTTGCATGCATATTGGTCATTTGACTTTTTGGTATGCTCTTTGATTACTAGTTGTCCTTAGGATATCTTTTTATTTTTTGAGAGTCATAAGTCGTCGTGGAGTCAGACCAGCTTCCTCGCAGGTCCTGTCGGTTGTTACAGTTACCACTGGTTTTCGAGCTATTTCCTTCTAAAAGGCATAGAGTTATTGGGAGTAGTACACACACATCCACTTTTCAAAGTTGTGATCCCACAAGGATGATTACTGAGTCTAGTCTTCAGAACACCAGGATTTCATCAACTCCCAATCCCACTATAGTTAATTTCACTCCTTCGACACCTCCAGATGCTACAGTTGCAGTGTCGGAGGCCTACACCGGTACTATGGATCGACTCATAGTCAATGCTTCGTATATTGCCTCTAACCCTTTTGTGGGTTTTGGCCACTCACCGAGTTACAATGTTTAGACCATCCCCATGGCTACTAGTCCATTTTCTTATGGTATGCCAAGTTTCAGTTCGCAGTTTTGGACTGCCATCCCAACTGCTGGCCATAATGCTAGCCTTGGACCTAGGGGCACTACACCTCCTTACACTCCTTTTCCATTTGGTAGCTCTCATGTTCCCCAAGAGAATACTAATGTAGGAAGTGTCCCAACCATGGGTATAATCCTTCTATGGATGGATGGAACAACCAAGTTGGTAGAAAAGTTCTGCCCTATATCAATATCCCCTCAGTGTCAAATTTGACCAATACTTTTGGCATAACGAATCCACTTCAATCCTCTGGATTCCCACCTGGAGGAGGTCAGTCTTATGTTTTGGGCACCTCCCAACCTGGATCTAATCCAGTTGGGGGAAGTTTTAACAACCCTTAGTTTGGAGATAATCCAACTGGGGGAAATTTTCATAACCCTTATCAAAACATTCCTGCTACAATGATGCCCAATCCATCTTTCAAGAATCCACCAAGAGGAGGGTATTTTAATTTTGGACAAGGTTCTGGTCCTTACCAAAATCTTGGATGGAACGCAGCTCCTAATACTCAGTCTTTTGCAGGAGGATGGGGTCAGGTGTCACAACCCTAGATTCCCTTTCTAGCCACACTTAATCTGTCAGATTTGTCTAAACTAATGAATGACCCAGTGAGTCATGATCCCACATGCGCCCCTGTTCCCACCAAGATTCCGTCAGACATTCCAAAGTTTGACGGTAAGAATGGCGAGGACCCTGGTGATCACGTCACTACTTTTCACCTTTGGTGCACATCGAATTATTTGAATCACAATTCTATTATATTACAATTGTTTTAGCGCACTCTTATCAAGATTGCGTCACAATGGTATATTGAGATACCTAGGGGGACATATGGGTCTTTTCAACAGTTAGTGATAGCCTTTCTTAACATTTTCAACTACCCATTCGTTATGATGTTGGCCTTGAAATTTTGTCAACTTTACGCCAGGGTACCGATACTCATATTTTAGACCATATCCAGGAATGACGTAGGAGAAGATAGTTAGTTAAGACTCCCATACCCCCGACCTTTCTTTTAGAATGGTTTTAAAGTCTTTGCACGCTCCTATTTCAAAGGACTTTGCTACTTCCAGGGTATTCAGCAAGGAAGAGGCCATTTTTAGAGCCCAATAATTTGATTTGATCTATGCTCAGTCTGGGATGTTATACCACCTTCTTCCCGATGCACCATAGTTGACTCAAGATCCTAGATAGAGTCTTGGGCCCCATGCCAATGGCATTATGGGGTCCACCAATGTAAAGTCCACAGACTTGGAAACGAAGTCTACCAGAGGACCAGCTTCATATGGATCTTCCAAACCCACCCAATCGGTGGATATACATTCCGTTCAGTCGTCGCAAAACCCAAATGGTGACCAACAACCAAATGGGAATAAACAGAAAGGTCCAAATAATCGTAGAGGTGGGAAGAGTAAACCCAAGGAAAATAATAATAATGGAAAATATAATGATATTGCTGGAAAGGGAAAGAAAGAAAAGCATAAGGTTAAGTTTCCTTGTAAACTTTGTATTGATGATTACCTTACACACTTATTCCCCAAACTTGCGAAGGTTGCGAGGCTTTTAAATATTTCGCCCACTATGTTAACGAATCCTTTTCCTCACAACCAACACTTAGCCTTGAGTTCTTCGAACGTCGTAAATGCACCTGGTGGGAGTCAAAACCCACCACCGCAAGATGGAGACCGTGTTTGTATCAATATGGTCAACGCAAAAAATGATATATCCACTCACTCTTGAGATTACAGCTCTTCAAAAGATAGTACCAACCTAGAAGCTCCTCCTCCACCCCCGAAGACAAATTTACAGATCGAGAAACCAGAGCCACTGCCTCGTATTCTGAAAGGAGTATTCAAGCGCTTTACCCATAACCCTAATGCTAGAGCCACCCAGAAATACTCTATTGTTGAGGATCTGGGCCAAACACCTTGCACGATGTCTTCTTTGGAGGTACTCCAGACGTGTCCATCATAGAGGAATGCCTTAGTCTCTACCTTAGGATCTCTAGAACCTAGCGGCTCGAAGATCATCAAGTTTGATGTCACAGATGTGAAGCCTTGCTTACCCTACCATGTGTCTTTCCAAATCTACGTGGAGCAATCTAAATATACCATCAAATGAGTGGTTGTTTATGAAGGTGCTGCCACTTGTGTGATGTCCTTAGTCTGTTGGAAAGCTATCAGTTCTCCAACCCTTTCAAATTCATCAACCATGTTGACCGCATTCGATAGTCATTTCTTCTGCCCTCATGGTATTCTCCCCGCCTTTCCGGTCCAGTTAGGTGGGAAGATGGTAGAGGTGGAATTAGAGGTAGTTGATGCATCTCTGTTAAGCCCTAATATTGGCTCATTACCACTTAATTGGGGCATATTAGATTAGTAATGTTATTTTATTTATGTCGGCTTTAGGCCACTAGTTGTAATTTAGATTAGTAATGTTAT
>JZKD02S1768834.1:406487-421740 GCA_000966675.3 Picea glauca | reverse complement strand
TAAAGACTTACTGCCACTAAGATGAATGATTAGAAGTTAAAAATGAGAGAAATTGCTAATAATTTACAATAACTGATTCACCCCCCCCTCTCAGTTATCTCATACCTGTAACACATTCCCTCGTAGGGGTTTTGTAAAGAGAAAGCACTTTTGATATCTGAGAATGAATTAAAATCAGATTTCTATTCTGTCTCATATGTGTGTATTTATGACTTGGTTACTTTTCGCTTTTTGATCTCCATGTTTACTTTCTGTTATCTGTGTATAGTTCAGAAAGTTATATTAATTTTATTTTATATTGCAACATTCTTTTCATTAATAAATCAAACTCAATCCTAGTGATTAATACTCGTATTGGGAGAATATTTTTGAGGCTATAAAACCAAAGGGTGACATTCCCGACTATCTTTTTCTAGCCAGGCAAGATTCGAAAATGATTGAGTAAGGTAATTCATACCTTTTCCTCAACAGTTATTTGGCGACCATACTGGGGAGATATTCCATATCTCTCTAGTTGATTGTATTTGTGATTATCATTGAATATTATTGCTTTTGTTTTTTATTCTTTGAATATTTTCTTTTCCTCATGACAATACCCGTTACAAGGAAGCCTAATATTGAGCACGGCCTTAAAGACCAAACCATAATTGCTTTAAATTTATTCAATACCATATTAGAAACCGCTAACACCCGGGCTGATCTTGAACGCTCGTGGGCAGTAATTGAACAAGACATAAGTGTTCGAGAACGCTGGGAGGCTAGGCAAAGACTACCTAGGAATAAGTTATATCTCTCTTTTTCCTAAAATTTTTGATCTTCTTTTTCATGTCCTTAAATCCTCGCATCTCTAGGAGAAGAAGATGATTATCTCCTGAAATCTCTCTTATCACTGAAATAGGAATAAGGAACATTGGTTTGTCAATGCAACAAGGTACTCTAAGGAGAACTTTGCCTGGTTCGACTAGTTCATCTTTTTCACCCTTACCGATCATTCACAAAATGGCATTTGTGGGTGGATATGGTGGCACTGGAGGTGCCTTATCTTCTTAGCCTTCGAGCTCATTAGTGATTGGTAGCTTGTATAGCCATCATATTCATGTCCAATAAACTACTAACCCTACTAAGGTCATAAAAAAATATGGGCTTTTTCAATTCGAGGAGGATGCTACTACTACCCCTGGCATGTATCCTCCCCTTTGAAACTAGCACCTGCCACTTGTCCGCTACCAAAATTTAAAGAAAATCTTCCTAGGTTTTTAGGAAATAACATAGTCACTACAAATGGACACTTGGTGGAATTATCTAATTCCTGTCACAATATAGGAGATAATGACAATGATACATGTATGTGCTTGTTTGTCAACACTCTGGAAGGGAAATCAACGACATATTTCTTTGATCTCCCTCACAATATTCTTTCCACTTGGGAAGAGTTAGTTTACTAGTTCAAATCTACTTATGGGCAGTCTAAGAGCCCATCCAAATAATTATGGGAATACAATAACATTGCGTACAAAGATGGTGAGACTATCAAGTATTTCAACCTTCATTTCACCAAGTTGTATAATCAAATTACCGAACTTATTCTCCCCCAGAACCAAGTTTCTTTTATGAATTACTATAATTCTCTACCTTCCCCTTATCGACATAGGCTTGAAGAAAAATATATTGACAATCTTGGTTCCACTCTTCATACGTGTCTATAGTATGAAGAACAGTTGGAAAGAAAAGGTCTTCCCAAGGGAGACTCAATTAAAAAAATTGACATGTCTTCCCTCTTAAAACTTTTATAGGATATGAATAAACATATGATAACATATGAGCGAAAGGGAAATGTCCCTTCACTTTCTCTTGGGGAATCATCTTCTTCTTCACCAACTTTTAGGAATCCCAATGAAGCTAAATTTTATCCCAATTCCATCACGCCTCATAGTTGGTGTAAACTTTTCAAGGAAAATCATGAGGAAAGTACTTGTGAGGTAAAGAAGAGTGCGAGAGATAAAATATTTGGAAAAAGGACTGAAAATACCATTGTTGTTCTAGATTGGGTAGAACCAGAGGATGTCATGATCATACACACTAGGAATAAATCATATGCCTCAAAAGGAAAATATGATCCCCCTCGTACTTCTTCTATCCCAAGCTCATCTTCGCAAGATGCTATTGAACAAGCTACCAAGACTCCTGAAAGTCAAGGAATTCCCTCCCCTCTTCCATCTTCTAAATATAACATTCTCAACCAATTGGCTAATATTAAGATCGATGCTACTCTTCTGGACATGGTTTCTGTCCCTGAGCAACAAAATCATATAAAAAATTTCATGGAAGGAAAATCTTCCACAATAGCCAATCTCTCTGAAGAGGTAAAAGAAGAGGATTCTATTTAAAATAAAGTAGGTGTAAATAATTTTAGACACCATGGAAAAAATAGCCCATTGTTGCCTAATTGATGGTGGTTCGAGCCCAAGCATAATGTCAAAAATTATTATGGAAGAGCTAGGCTTATCTTGTACCAATGAAAATTCTAGAAGCCTACTCTCATATAATAGTCTACAATAGTCAACTATGTGAGAAATCAAAGACGTGACTTTGGTTCTATGCGCACATCTTGAAATAAGAACAACCCTTAATATCCAGGTAATTGACATGCTAGTAAGTAATTATTCTATCATCTTAGGAAGAGACTGACAAGCCTTGACAGGAGGATATATTTCACTTGATGGGACACACTTATCCGTTCCTCAGAATGGAAAGAATATCATAGTCCTAAGGGAAGGAAGAATCTTACTGTACATAGAAATAATTCCATAGCCTAATGTAAACTATGTCAAGGATCATTTAGGAGTGTACTCCATATTTGCGGATGAGGATAACACTACCCTGGAAAAAATTGATCTAGAGGATGGTATGTGGCACATGCGCTTTGATGGCTCATGCTCCAACAAAGGTACTGGTGCTAGCATTATCTTGTACTCACATGTAGGTATAATTCAGAACTTTTCCTATAGGTTAGAGTTTGCTTGCACAAAACAAGTCACCAAATTTGAAGCATTATTGTTAGGAATTGAAAATGCCTATAATTTAGGTTGTGGACACCTTATAGTTTTTGGGGACTCTAATCTTGTAGTGAACCTTGTATGTAAAATGTATTCTCTTAGCAAAAAGTTAATGAAATTCTACACCCAAGTTGTTTGGATGCTCATCTCGAACTTATTATCATTTAACATCACTCATATTAAAAGGGAATTTAATTCAATGGCTAACAGGTTAGCTGTTTTTGCAGCCTCTCCTAGACTCCTACTCATCAACTTCTACCACAAAGACCTGATTGTAATTTTCAATATTTATATCATCCTCATGTCCCTGACAATGTAGAGTCATGGCAGGGCTTCCCTAGTGATGAAAGCATATGTGCTTTCATACAAAATGAACCATTTAAGACCAAGGAGATTGTATCTATGGAAAACAACAAAATTTTGAAGGGATTGACTCCTCTAGAAAGTTATATTTCATCTAGTGATGGAAATAAATAAAAGCATAAATAAGAGGATTCAAAAAGGAAAGTGGGTGAAACCATTTCCTTGAACATTGGAACACCCTATTCCCCAAAGAATGTCAAGATAGGTGCCCAACCTACTGATGAAGATGTTTTTTCTTGGTCTTATGAGGATCTTCGTGGTTTTGATCCTTCTCTTATACACCATGCCATTCCTATCAAGGAGGGTATAAAAATGGTTAGGAAAAAACAAAGACCCATTAACTCCGCACTTGGAGCTACTATTAGGAAGGAGTTGGAAAAAATATTGAAAGATGAGATAATTTTTCCTGTTAAGTACTCTGAGTGGGTTTCCAATTTCAAGATGTTTTTTCTTGGTCTTATGAGGATCTTCGTGGTTTTGATACTCCTCTTATACACCATTCCATTCCTATCAAGGAGGGTATAAAACCAGTTAGGAAAAAACAAAGACCCATTAACTCCACACTTGAAGCTACTATTAGGAAGGAGTTGGAAAAAATCTTGAAAGATTGGATAATTTTTCCTGTTAAGTACTCTGAGTGGGTTTCCAATTTGGTTCCTATTCAAAAAACAATAGGTCATATCCGATTGTGCGTTGATTTTCGCGCATTAAATAGAGCGAGCGTAAAAGACCATTTTCCTCTCCCTAACATGGAAATGATTTTGCAACAAGTCGTAGGGTCACAAATGATGTCCTTACTTGATGGTTTTTCTGGTTATAATCAGATCAGGGTAAAAAGGACTAATAAATACAAAACCACTTTCACTACACATTGGGGCATATTTTCTTATGAACGCATGCCTTTTGGTTTATCTAATGAAGGTACCACCTTCCAAAGAGATATGCAGATATCTTTTGACGATCTAATCAGTCAGATTATTCAGATTTATCTTGATGACTTGACTGTATATTCAAATAATTGATTGGATCATTTTTGTCATCTTAGAAAAGTTCTCATGCTATGCAAAAAGTTCGACATTTATTTAAATCCTTCTAAGTCTATTTTCGGCGTTACTAAGGGAAAGCTCCTTGGGCATATTGTTTCTGATTTAGGAATAATCATAGATCTCGAAAGGATCTCTGCTATTCTAAACCTTCCTTCTCCCACTTCCAAAAAGGAGGTTCAATCCTTTATGGGCATTATCAACTTTGTTCATAGATTTGTTCCTGATTTTGTTGTAATGGTCAAATCAATTCACAATCTTCTCAAGCAAGATCGCTCCTTTTATTGCATTGATGACGTCAAGAATTATTTCATAAGGATTAAGAAGGAAATCAGTTCCACACTTGTTTTGGCGAAACTAGAATTTGAGAAAGATTTTATTATATACACTAATGCCACGGAAGAAGCAGTTTGTGTTATTCTTGTACAATGTGATGACCAAAATAATGAAAAACCAGTAGTTTACATGAGTCAAATCTTATCATATGATGAATTCAAATATTCTTATATCGAAAAACATGTTTTTTCTCTGGTTAAAGCTGTGGAGAAATTTCCCCACTTTATCTTAGGCAAGCACACACTGGTAAAAGTCCCTTTGCATGCTGTCAAGTTTTTTCTCTCACTGACTTATCTTTTAGGGAATCTTTCACATTGGCTTTCCAAGATCCAAGAGCATGATTTAACCATCATGACTTCGAAAACAATTAAGGGACAAGACTTAGCCCTTCACTTGGCTCAACATGCTGAAGCAAGTGAAGAAATTGATGAACAAGATATTCCTCATTCAACACTATTTTACATTGATAGTCAAATCCTTCCTATAGCTGAATATCCATGGTATAAATATCTCGTGTATTACTTTCAAAATCATAAATGTCCAGATAGATTAAATATTGATCAAAGGAGAAAGCTCCATCTTTAATCTTCCAGATATGTTATTTTAGGAGACTTTTTATATAGGAGATCTGTCAATGGTATATTACTTCACTATGTAAATAATGAGGAAGCACAAAACCTATTACAAGAAACCCATGGATCTTTATATTTTGTTATTCATGTGGGTGGCCACTTTTCTGCTAAAACTATTGCTTTTAAAATCATCAGGAAAGGTTATTACCGTCCTTCAATTTTTTGAGATTCTTATAAATTTTCAAGATCTTGTGACAAGTGCCAAAAATTTGTTGGGAAAGAACGTATGTCTACCATGCCTTTGCAACATGTCCTCCCTAATTTTCCTTTTTCAAAATGGGGTCTGGAATTTATCGGTCCTATTAATCCTTCATCTTCAACAGAGCAAGTTTTTATCTTGACAACCACATATTATTTTACGAAATGAATTGAAGTTGTCCCACTTAAACATTCATAGGATGAAAATGCTATTTCTTTCCTTGAAACCAATATTTTCTCTAGATTTGGCATTCCTTTAGAAATTATTACAGACAATGGCCCCACTTTTATTTCTGCTAAGCTGCCTCAGTTTCTAGCTAAGCTGGGAGTCAAACATTTCACCTCATTAGCTTATTACCCTCAGGGAAATGGGAAAGTCGAGTCTACTAATAAGAATCTTGTTAGAATTATCAAGAGGCTCATTGAAGATAAGCTTGGTCAATGGAACACCCTCCTCACATATGCTCTTTGGGTAGATCACATTACTACCAATGTAAGCACAAGTTGTACTCCCTTTCAGATTGTTTATGGTCAAGAAGCTATTTTTCCTACCGAGCTAGAACTTTATTCTCTACGAATGATGCTATAGATCAAAGAATGAAATTCTTCTAATGTCTCTCAAAATATAAATGCACTGTTATCTTTAGAGGAACAAAGGATGTTTGTCTTAGAAAACATAAAGAGAAGACAAAAAACAATGAAGAAATATTTCAATAAAAGTGCAAAAGTTGTTAGATTTAAGGTAAATGAGAAAGTCTTTCTTTGGGATTCCACCCATGCTGATAGAGGAAGACATTCAAAGTTTCAAAAATTATGGCTGGGTCCTTTTAAAATCGCTTTTACCCTGGGCACAAATTCTTATCTTCTAAAAGACCTGGAAGAGCGATTATTTTCCTATAGTGCCAGCGGTTCCCACTTGAAACACTATGTGGGACCAGTTTGAGAGTTAAAACGCTGCATAAATATTACTTATGTATTATAATTTTCTGTCTCACTGCTTTGTTGTTTTTATATTTCTGTTATTTTTCTTTTATTAAGTTCTTTTCTTTTCAGAAATAAAATCTAGATAAATTTTTCCACAACGATGCTATTCTGTAAGTATTGTTAATCAATAAGAATAAGGTTACACAACTATTATGATGTCCCCCTTTTTAGACATCACTAAAATTGCTTTCTGCTTCCAGTAATTTCGTTAGATAGATAATTGGATTTTCATCCCTACTTTGTGTCTTCCATTTCTTCCCTCCACCCTGAGTTTCAGAAAGAGCACACCAACAATTTCTATCCTTTAAGCAATAAAATCTTTCTTTGTGACCAATCAAATGTTATGCATACAATAATAAACACCTCATACGTAACATCTACGATTCACCCGGTCTGCAAAACTAGACATTATGAGTTCTTAATCCGTTGGAAACAGATTTCCCTGTGGAGTCCCCAGTTTGTTGACACTTAAAATCGCAATGATGAATACTATGCTCACAAATGATTTCCAAGCTTTATTATTTAACTATATTAATAATGAACTAGTAGGTGGGACCCCTTGTTAGAATTATGGCGCTATGGTGGATATGTGTCGCTTATATTTTGTTTGCCTATGTGATGGTACCAACATAGTCTTCTATAGTTCACTTGTTTCAAATCATGGTTTAAAAATGTTGTGGTAGCATGTGGTGGTTTCATATTAAAATACGAGACTAAATGGATTTGATGATCTATGAATTTTTTTTTTAAGATTTCCCTATGGATGAAAGAATTATAATCGAGTTTTGATTTTAATATTGTATTAAACATGGCATTAAATGGTTTAAATGATATTGATAGAGGATAATAATGGAGCTCTTTTGAATAAAATAACTATACTTGAGTTCTAATATTATATTATCATGACAAAGGATGGGTGATCTATACCCTTGCTACTATGGTTATGCGTCTTGTTCAATTTTATATATGATTGCACATTGGGTTATGTTCCTAGAGCATTGTCATTTAAAGAAGTTGTTATTACCAAGGGGTGGTGTGCTATGCAAAAGTGATATGGCAATGAATATTTGGTTGATTAATTGTTTAGTGCTATTGTGAATTGGCTTGGCTCGTACTTTGAATTGAATGAAGTTGGAAGGGAGAAGAGACGTGCATTTACTGCACGTCACTCAAAATCCCCTCGAGCCTGTCACCCTAGTCATTCTTGCATTTTGGTTTTGGCTCTAGTAGTTGTTGTTGTTCCACCTTGTTCGATCGTGAAAGAGATATACAGTCTTGTTTTTTCTCGCGCAGGATTTTTCTAGGTATGGGTTTTCTTACTCTTCCATCCTTGATAGTTACTCTTCCCTTTGAATCAATTTTTAGCTCAGTTTGCTCGCGGTATGTGTGATTCTTAAGTTGTTATGATACTTTTGAACTATGTGTTGGTGTTTGTGTTTTTGGTTTTCCATGATGGTGGTTCTGGATTGTTGGCATTCTTAAAGGAAATGGCCGTGGTGTTTTTTTTGTGTGTAGTCCTTCGTATATAATTTTTGAATAAAATTTACAGTGGAGCTTGTTCGGTTATGGATTGGGTTTTGGGTCTGGTCTCTCTACGAAAATTGATTATTATGGTTTGCCAAAGCTCTGAGCTTTACGAGTACCCAATTTATGTATTGTCATAACATGTCTCTGTGTTTAAGTTTTCCCACGCCATGTTTGTCTTTGTGGTTAGTGTACACAGGTTTTTTGACCTTGTGGGTTTTAATGTGAACTGATGAAAGATTAAAATGTTTCTTGCCTTGTCTTTTCTTGTAAAAACCCCGAGTTGTTAGTTGCTTTCTTATGACCTCACCATTTCCTGGAAAGTTTTTCATAGTATGAACTCAATGCCACCCAAAAGTTGATGGAAGCATTATGCATGCTTTTGGTTGGGCACAAGTTTGTGCTTGGATGATCGTATTACAATGTTGATTAAAGGGATTGGCTTCATTTTGTTTCCTGTTGGAATTGGTTGGCCGTTGTTTTGTAAAGCCTTGCAACCAAGAGAATTGTTACATATTATTTTTATGTGATAAATTGTGATAGGGCATGATTTTTCTGTGCTATTCGAAGACCTAACCCTCTGATTGAACTACATGTTCAGACCTTCCACTTGTTGTCTTAAACCCTAAATATTATATTGATATTGTCTTACTCCAGTTTGATGGTTGGTGGGAGCACTATGCGTGCTTGGTTACTTGGGAACGATTTTGTTGCATTCCTCATTTGGAAATTCTGGAAGAATTTTGTACCTAATTGTTTATTTGAATCTTGGGCTCAGAGTATTGAATGTTATTTGGTTCAAATGTTATGTTGTTTATAAAAAATGATACACCCATGTGCGAATTGATTGGGGCCCGAATAAGAGTTATAATGACCAGTTGATTGCGTTGAACAATGTTGGAATAAATTATGGATATAAATGGTCGTAAACACTGTGTGTGTTTTTGTTGGTTTTAAAGGATTTAACATTGGAGTTAATGTATGGTCATGGCTCAAAGGATATTGTGGTTTCTTATAGAGATTGCAATGTTGTTTTCTATGAATTTCATATAATAATTATATGGATACAATGGCTGTTGTAAATAAATAATTCTAGGCATATATATTATTGTTTGGAAGCCAAAAATAAATCTATCAATGAAAGTAACAATTTAAATTGTTTCTTTGAAAAGTGAACATTGTTAAACATTGAAGGTCTAAACAAAGATATGTTTGTTTGCATGTTTTGATTTAGTTTCAATTGAACAATATCCATATTATTTCCCTGTCATTCTATCACTTTTTTCTCATTACATTCCCCTCATAATCCCAATTTCATTTATTACATCCATGTTCTGTGAAATAAATTTTAAAAGAAAAAGTTTATGCAAAAGCGACAAAAGGATAACACAACAAGGTTTGATGATTGATATTTTGATACTTTATGACATAGTAAATTGTTTGATTAATTGATGAACAATATTTGTGTATTAATCCCCTACCATTATACAACTTTTCACTAATTACACTCCCTCCATGTGTCCCATGAGCCCTATCACCCCTTGTTCACTTGACAGTTAATGAATGGTTTGTTATGGATGGATTTGCATGTACCTCGTGTCAATTATTGAGCCAATTTTTTATTCATGTAGTAGAGTGTCATGTATGGTTTATTAATATCTTCATTACTGACAAACTGCTGCTACAGGATGAGATTTTTCAGTCGAGGCAACAATGAAAAAAATAATAGAGGCAGGGGAAATTGGAATTGAGGTCCTAGAAGGCCTAGATTTTCCATCCATTTTGATGTTGACCCCCAAGAATTGAACCAACTTTTCCAAGATGGATTATTTAACTAGATTGATCATGGAATAGTGCACCCTTGGCTAGAAAGACCTCTTTTCCATCCTTGGAACATCCCTGGCATTCCCATTCCTCCACATGTGTCCTTGCAACCGAAAGTCCCCACAAATGATGGATGACAAGAGATTGTCAACCCAAATGTATCTCACCATCATGGTTGGACCAATATGTCATTACCTCTCCCACCACCTATCAATCTCAATGTCCATATTTCCTGTTCTGATTCACCTGTTTAATCTTCACATGCTAGTAAAAGACTAAAAATTGATGTTGTCCAACCTGTGCAATATAGAGGAAAAGCAATGACCTCCCCTTCTTCTCCCTCCGATGATTCCTCAAAATACGTGTCTTCCCACATGCATTTGAAGGATGAATGTTCCCATGTTATCAACGAGATACAACCCCAAGGGTCTCACCAACCACGAGCTACTTCCGAGAAATCAAAGGGAAGCAATAGTGAAAAAAGAAAAATTGCATCACAGAGTGGCAAGTATGGTTTTTAGATTATGTGTTTTTATGATTTGAGTTGATGAAGACAATGCTGATGGTTCTCAGAATATTTGGACAACAAGCTCTGTTTTGGTATTTTGTGGATAATATGGATAATATGGATGATGTGGATATTTATATATTTTTTGGATACCATATAAATTATTTCTGATATTTAAAATATCCATTTTGGAGGATATTTAAGGGAGCTACAAGGGTGGCATGTGATTTAAATGATTATCCTTTTTGTGTTATATTTTATGATTTGAAAATAATATACTTACGAGAGTCACAAGGGGTCCCACCTACCTAGTTATTATTAATTAAAGACCCTTAACTATATGATTATTACTTACTTATCCTAACTAATTAGTTAAGTCAAACTAACTTAACTAAAGAAAGTAGTTGAACTACTTCAACTTATTTGGAAAGAATAAAAGATGAATGAGAAGAAGAAACAAAGGGAAATAGAAGGAGAAAGCACGACAGAGGTTTTCTCTTTTGGTTTCATGAGATAGTTTTAGTTTTCATTCATTTCTGAGTTTATTCAAAGCCTAATTCTCTTTTTGACAACAAGTTCTTATAATAGACGGCAAGGTTCAAGACTAAACCAAAATTTTCATATGCTTGTTTTTAGAGGTGTTGATCCATCCTTGATAGTCTGTGTATTCTTGTTTGTTTGTGAATTAAGTTTCATGGCTGATAAAGGATATCTTGTAGAGTCAAAATGGAAACAGTTTGTGGCAAGCTGATCCAGATTATAAATTTCAGTTTTACTTGATTGTCAGAGTCTTTTTGTATGGTGTTCATCGGGGATCTCTAAATCAGACTTTGGTCCATTCCCTCATAGGATATTTCTAAAGAGAAAGCACTTTTGATATCTCAGAATGAAATAAAATCATATTTTTATTCTGTCTCATATGTGTGTATTTATGACTTGGTTACTTTTTTCCTTTTTATATCCATGTTTACTTTCTGTTATCTGTGTACAGTTTAAAAACTTATATTCATTTCATTTTATATTGCAACATTATTTTCATTAATAAATCATCCTCAATCCTAGTGATTAATACTTACAGATTGGGAGAATATTTTTGAGGCTATAAAACTAAAGGGTGAAATTTCCGACTATCATGTCCTAGCCAGGTAATATTCAAAAATGATTGAGAAAGGTAATTCATACCTTTTCCTCAACACACATGCCATTGCATTGATGGTTCACATAATTGACCATACATGCCAATGATACATTAACCAACACCCATACCTTGGGAAAGGATGGTAGGATCATCATCCAAGGGGGATGAAATCTAGTATCATCATCAATACTGGAGGTGCTTCTTACTCTTCCATAGTGATACCACCACTCTTCAAAATTTCAACCATACACCCTAATACATACAATCTTAAGTTGATTCAAAATTTCAATGAAACCTTAGAATTAAATATTTAATGGAATGATACATATTGAATCATTATATTGTTTTTCATCTGTATCTATTTTTTCAAAGTGGAAAAAATTGGAGGAATCAATTTGCAAGGTCATTTTAGTGGTAGGTCCCAGTTTGGAAAATTGGGGTCTAAAACCTTCTGGGGCCATTTTGAGGCATCAAATGGAATTTTTGGGGGTTAAAAGTTTCATATAATAGCTTGGACCCATTATGCTATTCTACACATCGATACTTTTCCAACAGTGCAAAAATCACATCAATCGGAGTTCATATGAAAACGTTATGCCTCCCGCAAGTTGACTTACCATGTTGAAAACCATGGTATGGGAGGATGCCACATCATCCCTTGCCACTCACACATAAGGGATAGCCAAGTATGTAATTTCAAGAAAATTCTAGAAGTTCCAAAATCCTATCACATTTGAGGATTAAGGAAGTCAAAACCTACCCTTAGATGGATATCAGGCTATGTCAAATACCATGCCACTGGGAGGAGAAGGGGTTCCATTCTTTTGCATTGTATCTTGTTCCATAGCAGAGAACAACATATGAGAGTGTTATTCTATGAGAATAACATAGGAGGAAATATTTTGTAGCACCCATACAGGGTACAGGTCAAAGGAAACTCCACAGAGAGTGCATCTTTCTTTGTACTTGCATAATTTTTATACCATAGAAAAGAGAGAAAATAAACCTCACCTTCTTGCTAGATTTTCTATTGTATTCAGTTTCCCAAGTCATATCTTGTGTTTATTTGTGGATGGTGTGATTGTATTTTACTATTCTCTATTTTCCACATTATATCTATTTCATGCATAAGCATAAAATTTGTAACTAAATATTCTGGAGATCTAAAGGTAAAATAACCTTAAGAGTAAATATTTCAGTATTTTATTAGATATGTTGTGATGAATTGTTACACTAGAATATCCATGGCAATTTATAGATCATATTGGTATTAGAGTAGGTTTTTCTTTTAGGTATTTGTGGGAAGTTGCAGGACCAGTAACCAACTTAAAGAGAAGTTGTAGAAACCCTAGCCATGATAGATGAGTCTATTCATAATAACCCTTGAGATCCAGCATAATAGAGATTTGAGAGGTTGGAATCACAACATCAGTCACAATATGAACCTCATCATGGCATAACTCTAGCAATAAATCTTAGACCATTCAGAGAGGATGGAGGTTCTAACTCAGATATTGAATTAGAGGGGAAATCAATGTTGGATTACTAAGAGGGGTGGTGAATCGGTAATGAGCAATTGTTCCACTTTTAACCACAATATATATTCTTTATCTTTACCAATAGTGTTTAGTAGTATATCATAAATTTATAATCTATGAATGCATCCAATAAATATATCATAAGAATGTAAACATAAGCAACATCACATCAAGAAAACAATACACTAGTATTTACGTGGAAACCCAAATGGGAGAAAACCATGGAATGATTTATTATATATATCAAGTGTTGGAATTACTAAAACAACTGAGAGGGGGGGTGAATCAGTTCTTATTGAGCTTAAACAATCACAACAATATTAAAATATTATTACTCTTTCTTCAAGTGATCATCAATAGTATACAACATATGGACAGTAAAAGAAAAGAGCATCAGTCACACATAAGTTATACACAGAGACAGGTTTTCACGAGGAAACCCATAAAGGGAGAAAAACTCTTCTTCTTCTTCAAAATGATAGGCAGTCTTTTAAGCTCTGTACATCATTTACAATTGAGCACCAACTCAATGTGAGGCTTATACCTCTGTTTTACAAGCTGCAACTTGTTTGAGAGCACCAACTCTCTGGTTTTTCTAGCATCCACTAGAAGGAAGCACCAACTCCCTGGTTTCTCTAGCACCAACTAGAAGGAAGCACCAACTCCTTGAATGTTTCCAGCACCAAATGGATGGAAGCCCCAACTTCCAATCATACAGGCACCAACCTGTATACCAGAGAACAAGATTTCTCCCTTGCACCACCCTACCACCCTGGTTTCTCTAGCTGCCACCAGATGGAAGATACAACTCCCTGAGTTCAAGAACCCACTTGAAACTCTGAGGACAACAGTCCTCCCAAGCACCTCCCAACCTCCCTGAAATATTAAAGAATGAATACACTGACAGCTACACAGATAAATCAATTCTTACCAATTTTTCTCTGTATCTGATCTTCAACAAATTGTTCTGTAATTCTTCTCTTCCTCTGTCTTTTCAACAAGTCTGATCTACATCAACCTTTTCTGTCATTCTGCTTTGCTTTTGCTCTGTCTGTCATTCTTCTCTGCTTCTGCTCTGCGTTTCATCTCACTCTACACATTTGTTGAATCTAATGCTATGCACCCTCTCATTTCCCCTTTCTTACTGTTTCGTTCATTTTCCATCTAGAACAGCCGCATTTTTTTACAATCTGTCTCATCTTCTTTTATACATACCACCCTGACAGTTCCACTTCGCCTTCCCTCAGCCAAAAAAAGAACACCTGTCCTAGCAACTGAAACACTAACTGATTTGTAATCATGATTCTGTTTTGTTTAGCAGATTCGTAACTGAGGAGTTAAATGTGTGTGGAAGAACAGTAACCCTCCGATCACATTCAAGCTTTATCTGCACCGTTGGATGATCTTTATTATTCTTGCCTTTTAAATTGGGTTTCGATATTTCGACATTCCTTTGCCCAAGTCTCTACACTTTCACATCGCGATCTTCGAAACTCCGAAATGGAGCTTATCTGGACTGACTCCTTCTCTTCCCGTGACCAAGGGCTGTGACCACAACTTTATGTGAAAGGCACTTTCACGATTTCTCATATCGCAAATTCATAATTCCTTATGTTCAATGTTCCTGTCACCTCCAAATCCCGATATGCGAAATACATATCAACGATCCAGATTATATCTAGATTTGACGGTTCAGATTAAGTCTGGATTTCACATCGCGATATCGCATATCGCAATTCCATAGTTCATGTTGCATTGCTTCTTTTGCCTCTTCATATCGCGATTTGCGAAACTCCGATATGGAGTGTGATCAAAGGTCCAGATTTGATCTTGGCTCAATGGCTGCGATTTAATCGTAATATCGCATGTCGGGATTTTGAAAGTCTCGTTGTATTTCATTTCCTTTTGATATCGCGATTCGCAAAACTCCGACACAGGCTATGATCAACAGTCCAGATATGACCTTGTATCAACGGCTACGATTGAGTCGTGATATGTTAAGCCCTAATATTGGCTCATTACCACTTAATTGGGGCATATTAGATTAGTAATGTTATTTTATTTATGTCGGCTTTAGGCAATTAGTTGTGATTTAGATTAGTAATGTTA
>JZKD02S1768834.1:363278-382495 GCA_000966675.3 Picea glauca | reverse complement strand
CATGACCACCATAAAATAGTAATAAGTAGTAGGTAATTGGGTATAAAGCGGAGGAGTGGGATTGGCTTGTAGCAAAATATGAAAGGCGCATCAACCATTGGTTCAATAAATGGCTGACCCTAGGTGGTCGTTTAGTTTTGATTAAGGAATTTTTGGAAAGCCAGCCAGTATACTGGTTGGCTTTGACAAATATTCTCATGTTTGTTTTAATTAAAATCTATCGAATGGTATTCAATTTCCTATGGAATGGAAAAAAAAAAAAAAGGCTATTCATCTCTGTAACTGATAGTTCATTGCGCGCTCGAGAAAGTTTGGGGGTTGGGGCTTCAGAAACCTAGACAACTTCAACAAAGTGATGGCAGTAAATACCTTATGGAGGGCGTTGATGCATGATGGTCTTTGGCATCGTTTTCTTAAATCCAAGTATTTCATTACAGAATCGGTGGAAAATTGGTTGCGTATGGCTAGGATGGAAGGAACAAGAGGATATCTGACTTGGAGATACTTTCATAAAAATCTCTACATTCTTTTACACTGGTTGGCATGGCGCCCGAGCTCGGGAGAACAAGTAAAGCTTGGAAAAGATCAGATCTTGGGGATGGGGGAAAAATCCATGCTGTCGAATGATCTAAGATAATTTTAAATCAGCAAGGAATTGTTGGCACATGGGAAAACCCAGGGTTCAACGCTACAATAGCGCACCAACTAAACCCTAACTACCGACCCTTTCGGAAACACCTACGAAGCAGATGAAGTCTCACCCGAGGTAGAGACAGGGGCGGTTGCAGAACTCAAGTGTCTACAACCTTAGCTGGGACACAGATCTGTGATTATAATACCTAACAGAGCACTTAGCATCAACAGTTCATCAATATTCAACCAATAACTACTGCGCAGATAGAACATAGCATCACATCATTCACTCAGATCTGATGTATTTAAGCACTCTATCATACACATGTAGGTTATATCTAGCAGATTGAGCATTAAGAACTTTCATATAGGTTAGATCTAACATTATTACACATCATTAGCACAAAGCATAAGCAGATTTATCTATCTCTATCAAAGAACTTAGCTAGAGAATGCATAAACATATCACGACAAAGTACAAAGCAAGAAAACACAGTATTTACATGGTTCACCCCCACCCTGGATCTATGTCCACCAACTCTTATTCTTTATTGTCTTTAGTCAATTAGTTACAAGAACATAGCCTCAAAAACTTACTTCGCCTAGGACAGGAGATATGCACACCTCGCTAGATTCTCCTTCCTTTTGTTGCAGCACAAAGCCTTAACAATCTCTTATAATGACTTTCACTTAGCTCTGAAAGTATCATACATTATGCACAAAGCCTTACAAATTTTGATCACACAGATCCCACTCTTAGCACTTAGCCAAATTTCACAACACTTGTGCACTATTCCACTACTTCTTACATTTCCTAGCCTTCTATTTGTACATACAAAATAGGCCTAAACATGGGTAAACCCATGGGCCAACATCCCATTCCTGTTACATATTCCTAAATCCCAAAAAGGACCCAAAAAGGGGCCGAGATCCCGCGATCTCTGCTTCGTCTTGCACTCCGTCTTCGACAGGCTGTCGAAGTTCCAAAATAGGTCAAACTTGACTAGATCCCTCAAAACTTGGTCAAGGGACAACAACCCCCCAACACTCACCTGTGACTCATCCTGAGTCACTTTGATGTAGGAAGTTCTGCTTCGAACGCTTCGAGTTTGGCTCGAACTACTTCAACTTGTTGTGCTACAAGCTCTTATTGAACAAACTCTTGAATGACTGCATCATTCACAGGTCCTTCCAGGCGTTGTTCTATTGTGGTGCTAACTTGCTCTAGTTCTACTCCTTGGCCTTCTACCTCTGTAAACAACTGATAGGCCTTATCTTGCACAGGTTGGAGTTTCTGAGTTATCTCCATAACTCTGCTTTGGATAGTAGGGATTTTTTGCTGGGCGGTTCGCTGCTCTTGGTATCTTTTCATTCTCTCCACAATTGTCAGGGCTTTCAGCTACGCCTATAGTTTTTCTGCGTGTTGCTTCATTTTCTAGAGCTGCTACTCCAGCGACTGCAACTATGGGTTCTCGATGAGTTTATCATATGTATGGGCACTACGATCAATGAATTTCTTGCATTCTAAGGTAAGGGCCTTTAGCCTTTCAAATGTGCTCCTGGCAGTTGCTTCTCTTTGGTCCTTTACTTCCTGTGGGGTCTCGGGCACAGTGCATAGTTCTAGGTCTGCGATGCATTGTTGCAACTGTTGGATCACATCTTCAAGTTGCGCTACTTGCTTCGTGACTTGATCCTGTGTCTTTATTTCTACAATAGTCACAGAGCGCAATGCTATGTTGATTGCTTCCTTCACTTCAAGTTGCTTGACGAGCAAATGTTTCTTTCCTTGCTACAGTTGTGCCTTTTCTTCATCAAACTTCACTTGGAGAGCACTCTTTTCCTGTTCGACAGCTCGATGGTGTTCTACAAGTACTCCCTGTGCTTGTACCAAATCTTGGGTGGCTTGCGTTGTTTCCTCTTGTGCTCGTCAAAGGCGAGCTTCGACTATATTAGCGAGCCGGTGGAGTTGAGCTGGCTCATCTCTCGGTTCCGAAGTTCCCAATGACATAGCCACAGTGGAGATTGCACAACTAGATTGTAGTGCCTGTTGCACCCCTTGTAGCTCGACCTCAATTCTATTGTACATCTCCTTTTGCTTAGCTTCTTTCTTCTTTGCTATCTCCAATGAAGCATCATTTAGGGATGCTATGATGAAATTGAAATCATCAGAGGTGAGGATGGTATGCATCTTAGTTATAGGGTCTTTTGATCTCTTCCGGGAGGAAGGTTTCGGAGGAGAAACCTTCCTTTTCTTCGAGGGGTCCTCCTTGTCTCTAGGCAGTGTTACTTCACCTTTCTTCTGTTCAGTTTCTACACCATCTATCTCTTCGCCATCACCCCCTCGCTCTAGTGATATGGAAGAAGTCTTCATCGAGGCACTGCTTAAATCTTGTACTTCTTCAATCTTCTTTGTCTTGCTAGGTCTGGGTGTATCCTGCGCAGCTTCTGGGTTGTCGATGTCAGATATCTCTGTAGGGTCTGCTGAAATGAGGAGGTCAACAAACCATTCCTTAGTAATCTCCTCTAATTCCTACTCCATCAACTTGTAATAGGACTGAAGTTGTTTCTTGTTCTCGTCAACTCGTGCTGTGATATAAATGAAATGTCGATCAGCGCTGAACTTCATCAGAGGCCTGAATCAGTGTAAAGTGTTCAACGACATGCGAGGCTCGGACTGTATGGCTATCTTCAACTGGTTGTAGTATGTATTGAACACAAAATTTGACTTCCATTTCTTATTCATGTCACTTGAGTACCACAATGTACTGAACTTCTCGACCAGTGGTTCAAATGGCTCAATGTCAGGGAAGGACCTTCTGGCATCTCCCAGGTAATGAAAGCGATCAGGATCAATAGCCAGCTGAAATTAAATTTGTACCCTTGATCCTGGGCTTCTCTATAGTCGAGTTATAATTGGTTCACCAGGTACTTCACCCAATTCATTTGTAGGCCCTCCGTGCACTTCCCTGTGAGGTTGACTACAAAACCAACCACTTGGGTGGGTCAATGCTTGCGTACTAACTTCCCTGCAATCATCTGACAAGCGAGGCACACTGCTCCATTTTGAATAGAGGCTACCTTGTAGCCTTGCGTGCCCTTCTTGGCATCGCCATAAGTGTCCTTGATCCTTTGTGTGAGAGCGTGGTCCATGGATTTTCCAGGATAGAAATCCTGTGGGTCGGGTCCTTGCATACTCAAACTCGTGATCCGATTGATCAAGGTCGGATCAACTGTGATATGGCAATTTAGCCACAAATATCCACCATGGTAACAAGACAGTAGTATCTTGACACATGGATTCACCTCTTGGTGTCTTCCAAAGTGGGGAATTTTCATGATGTTGAGTAGGGTGGACTGTGCGAGGTTATGGGTCCATGCTTGGGGAATTACCTTTGAGTTTTTCCCTTTTGTTCTATTCAGATACTTGTGTGGGGATAACATGTTGTAGAATTTGCGATCTCTGAGGTTGAAGTCGCTAAACTTCAATGCTATGATCTTATCTTGGTCTACTCGCACTACGCATATCCCCTTCAAGAGGTACGCAATGACCAAGGCATACTCGAAATCTCTAGGTACGATGTCGCGGTTTATAACACTACTCAAAGGTGGTATATAGGTGGGTAAGATGGTCAGGATTAGTTTAGAATTCGTTAAGTCATCCCTATGCTTAGTTCGCTTCTCATCGGACGACAAGGATGGTCCTATTCCACGAGCAGTTGATGGCGATGCTTGATTTTTTCTCGTAGATGAAGCCTATACACCTACAAATAATCCTCTCTTTGACATGACTATTTCAGTCATCAGGTCGAGGAGTACTTCCGTCACTGATTCTTCATCTGCAGTGAGCTCCTCGAACATACATGCTCAGGATGGAAATTCTCAGTTCAGAGGGTAACATAGACACTGCAATAGAATATACAGATAGAGTACGATGATTAATATGCGAAAAAAACTTAGTCTACAGGCTCAAATTCTCAGTTGGAAAAAGTGTTCTCGTTGCTTGGTGCGATAGGATAAATAGGTAACTCGTCAACAGGTCACTTGCAATGGGTATGAGGCCTTCATTAACTCTTTTTGATCCATTATGGCATGGTCCAACAGTTTGGTGGCAAACCATAAATTCCTTTCTACCCGTTCGGAGCATCGCTCGAATGGTTATAGTGTCCCCAATGGCTATATTGCTTCACCATGGAGAAGTACCATGTGTCATTGTTTTGATATCCCGAGGAAGCTCCAATTTTTCAAATTTTCCTTCTGTGAGGTTCCCTTTGGAGCCTTCTGCAACTTATCGATCTTGGCTCTTTTCTTAATTAACTTTCTAGCCTTCTTCCCGGTGAGCTTCATCTCAGTATTCCTTTTTCCATTCTGATTTTTGTCTTCTTTTGACATAGTCACTTCGCGTTGTTGATATTCTTCCATAGGGTTCCAGGATAATGCTTCTTCTTTGTTTGGGATAGGTACTTCAATATTTTTTGGATCCTCTAGTGTTCTTGCAACTTCGACATCTGGGTCTCTAGTGTTAAATAGCTTCAATTTGTTCTCTTGTTCTTCAATCAAGTGTGCAATCCTTCTAGTCATGAAATCTTTTAACTCTTGTTTCTTATGTTCAAAAACTTCTTGTTCTTCCTTTCGTCTGGCTTGATCTCTGTCAATCCAAGGTTTTCCTAGTAACATGGTAAATGGGGCATTGTTCTCGGTAAATTTAATAATCTTAAAGTCTTCTTTTGTCGAAGTTCCATTAACAGTCATAGGTATTTGAGCGAGCCTTCCACATAGGTTTATCAACTTTCCTCTGAATAACCCTATTCCTCCTAATGAAGGGATCATAGCAGGCTTCCCTATAGCTTCCCAATTTCTATCGGTCATGATATTCACCTGTTTTTCCTTATCTAGAACACAATCAATGTTGAAGTCTCCTATTCTTGCTTCAATGCATTCTTTTTCCTTGAAGATCTCTGATAATCTAACATGTCGGTGGTCATTCAGGGTTTCTTTCATTTGTAGAATTACTTTCTCTAATTCTTTCTAGGGTTCTGATATTTCTGGATCTGCCTTAGGGTTTTCTTGATTCAGATTCATTCCTTCCAGCTTAGCATTCATTCTAGGGAAATCTAACACTTCATGGTCCATAGCTTTACAACAAAGACAACTAGGTATTTTCCCAGGGAATTCCTTAGCAAGATGTCTCGGTCTTTTGCAAATATAACAGAGGTTTAATCCTCTCTTTCATTTAAGTGATCCCCAACCTTTCCTGTACTACGCGCTAGGCTCATAGGAGCTAACCTGCAAAAAATTCTTTCTAGGATCCTGCATCCATTTGTTATTCCAAACATTCTTTCTATGCATAGGTATAGCATATCTTTCACTATTCATATTAGATCTACTCATATCAAACCTTCTTTCATATATTAGTGCCCTAGTTTTCAAGCTAGGAAAAATCTTATCAAACATACCTAAATCCATACTTTAGAAACAAAATTTTCCACTTATCTTACTTCTACAGAGCACAAAACTTCCATATCTAAGACTTTTCACTATTCTTACCTTTATCAGAGCACAAAGCATTCAGATATTACCTCTTTTCTTCAGATCAGACTTTTTTTCTTTAGCATAGGCCTTCACAAATCAAGTAGAGTATTGTGCACTAGAGCGACAGATCTACGCACAGAGATTTCACAAATTTAGGTCAGATCTTTGCACAAAGCTTCTTCTTTCTCAGTTCCCAGCAATCATAGTTTCGGTTCTGGAAATGGAACCATTTGTTGGCACAGGGGCAGACCTAGGGTTCAACGCTATAGATGCGCACCAACAAAACCCTAACTACCGGCACTTTCGACAACACCTGCGAAGAAGATGAAGTCTCACCCGAGGTAGAGGCAAGGCTGGTTGCAGGACTCAAGTGTCTACAACCTTAGCTGGGACACAGATTTGTGATTATAATACCTAACAGAGCACTTAGCATCAACAATTAATCAATATTCAACCAATAACTACTACGCAGATAGAATAGAGCATCACATCATTCACTCAGATCTGATGTATTTAAGAACTCTATCATACACATGCAGGTTATATCTAGCAGATCGAGCACTAAGCACCTTCATATAGGTCGGATCTAACATTCTTACACATCATTAGCACAAAGCATAAGCAGATTTGTCTATCTCTATCAAAGAATTTAGCTAAAGAATGCATAAACATATCACGACAAAGCACAAAGAAAGACAACATAGTATTTATGTGGTTCAACCCCACCCTGGGGCTACGTCCACCAACTCTTCTTCTTTATTGTCTTCAGTCAATCAGTTACAAGCATAGAACCTCAAAACCCTACTTCGCCTGGGACGGGAGATCTGCGCACCTCGCTAGATTCTCCTTCCTTGCATTGTAGCACAAAGCCTTCACAGTCTCTTACAATGACTTGCACTTAGCTCTACAAGTCTCATATAGTATGCACGAAGCCTTACAAATCTTGATCACACCGATCCCACTCTTAACACTTAGCCAACTTGCACAACACTTGCACACTATTCCACTACTTCTTACATTGCCTAGTCTTCTATTTATACATACAAAATAGGCCTAAACATGGGTAAACCCATGGGCCGACATCCCATTCCCGTTACATATTCCCAAATCCCAAAAAGGACCCAAAAAGGGGTCGAGATCCCATGATCTATGCTTCATCTTGCGCTTCATCTTCGACGAGCTGTCGAAGTCCCAACATAGGTCAAACTTGACCATATCCCTCAAAACTTGGTCAAGGGCCAACAATAATCCATTATTTAAATCAGGCGAGCAGAGAACCCAAGTTGGGAGCGATGGGGAAAAATTGGATTACTTGTAATGAGTTGGGTATTGAGGGACCATTAGCTGTAGAATGGAAGAATTATTGGGATCTAATTATAAATCTGGGCGTGCAACTGAGGAGGAAACCCGACACACTCTTGTGGACGAGCGAAGATAAATCAAGGAGGATTTTTGTTTAAAAAATTTATGAGGCGATTGAAAATAAAAAGCAAAACAAAGAGATAGGTGGATGGAGAAAAGCACTCTGGTCTTGGGAAGTCCCATTGAAACTCAAATTATTCAACTGGTTGATGATTGAGAATAAGCTTTTAACCGGGGAAATATTACAGCGAAGAGGGTTCGTAGGACTGAGCTGGTGCATACTATGCAAGAAGAATCGAGAGTCCATCTTTCATCTATTTGCAAATTGTCACTTCACTTGTTCTATGTGGGAAAGAATTATTCTAAAACTAAACATTCCGAGGGCCTGGACGATATATTCCATGAATGAGAGGTTCAAAAAATGGAGATTATTGTACTAAGATTATCTCACTCTTCCTTTTCATATTTGTTGGTATATTTGGAAAGAGTGAAATCTAGCAATTTTCAAAAATAGGGAGTCATCTGTACAGAAAGTCACGATCTTGCCTATATTATTACATTGGACAAATTCGAGGTCTTTAAGTAAACAAAAGAAAGTTAGAAAAAGGGCTTTGTGCATGGTGAAGGAAGGACCATTTGGTTGGTTTGATGGAGCGATAGTGGCCTCAGGAAATTGTTGTGGAGTGGGGGGAGTGCTAAAGATTAGCGAACACAAAATCATCCATTGGCTAATTAATTGTGGGCCTGGAACAAATAATAGGGCTGATTTGATGGGAGCTTGGGCTCTATTAACCTTGGCGGCTCGTTTTGTCATCTTAAAGCTTTCCGTTATGGGGAATTCTAAGATAATCATAGACTGGTTGCGAAGGAAGGGTAGCCTTCAATTGATAGCATTGGATTGTTGGAAGGAAAGAGTATCAGATCTTTTAAAATCCTTCCAAAATATTTCTTTCGAGCACATCTATAGGGAAGATAACACTGAGGCTGATAGGCTATCAAAATTGGCTTTGATAAAGGCTCCAGGAACCATTGAATACTTCCAGTTAGAAGGTGGCCATGAAGGGCCACACATGTTTTTAAATTTATATTAGAGCTCTCTGGTATTATGGAAACAGTAGGATCTGCTACTAGTATATCTCATAAGTGGGTCTTCATGCTAGGGGACTTCTTGTTTTTTGATGACAATTATGTTGTGACAAGACTCTTGTTGGAGGCGGGGAGCAGTCTATATTGTCCTGATGAAAGTAATGTTGTGACAAGACTCTTGCTGGAGGCGAGGAGCACTCTATATTGTCCTGATGAAAGTAATGTTGTGACTGATTTTGTTTTGGGCTAGGAACAATTTTTCTTCTATGTGAAAGGGATGGTCGTTTTCTCTTTTATTTTACATTGTGGAAGTCATATGGTGAAAGTATTGTTGTGACATTTTTTGTATGGGGCTGGGAACTGTCCATCTATGTGAAAGGGATGGCCAATTATCTTCTCTGTTTACGTTGTGGGAGGATGTCAGGAAGTTATGCAACATAGGCCTGTTATGACTCCTTTTGTATTTCCTCTGTTTATATATCTATATAATATAAAATGTCATTTTCTTATGGAAAAAAAGGTATTTGGTCTTCCATAAAATCTAATCAACAAAACTAAAATAAAGTAAATAGTATTCACTCACATCTTAAAAACAATGGAAAAACATCTATACGACTCCAACTCAAATGGGATTCTATGTAAGAAGCTAATTTTAATCATTCTTGTTAATCATTATTCACTTAAAATATTTAAAAACATGCCAAAGCACCTAATACGATACAAGGGATAAATGGGATTCAACTTAAAATTAAGTTTAGTTATTTTTGTTCATTAGAAAAATACTTAAAAGAATGCTTAACCCATGAATAAAATTCAATGTAAACAACTAATTAGTTTAATCATTCTTACTAATCATCATGAACAAATATTAGAAACACCACTTGAACTACTAATCTATAAGTAAGAGTTTAAAATGTCATCTAAACTAATGGAAATAGTATTGCGTAGCATCATCCTCAAGTCTAACAAATTGTAGTATACAATCTATTATCTAGAATGAATCATTATATAATTTGTCATCTATTATAGTGCTTTCTAGGTGGAAAATTTGGAGGAATTGACTAGCATGGCCCATTTTAGTGGCAGATCCTAGCTTGGAGATTTTGGGTCTAGAACTTTCTAGAGCCACTTTGAGGCATCAAACAACATTTTTTGGGGTCAAAACTTTGCAAGCATAGTATTGATCCCATTTACGTTATTATGCACATTGGTTCCTTCCCAATGGTTTGAAAATCAACTTAATCAAAGTTCTTATGCGGAAGTTATGCCTCATGCAAGTTAACCTACCATGTTGACCACCATGGTATGAGTGGATGCAACATCAACTACCATTACTCGCTCATGTGGGGCTAGTTACATGTGGCCTTTCAAGAAGATTCTATAAGGTTCAAAACATCATCACTAATTGAGGGTTAAGGGTGCAAAATCCCTAACCCTAGATGGCTATCGAGTTATGTTAAATATCGGGCTACTAGGAGGAGAAAGGGTTCCATTCTTTAGCATTGTAGTCATTTTATAGTTGAGTATATCATTTAGGAATGGCTTTGAGAGTATAATAGAGGAGGAAAATGCTGTGTAGCAGCCATTCAGGTCACAATGTCAAAGGAATCTCCATAGTGAGCGCCTCTTTCTTTGTATTTGCATTTTATAATTGAAGAAAAGAGAGAAGAGCATAAGCCTCACCTTCTAGCTAGATTTTCTCCCATGTCAGTTTTCCTAATATCCATCTTGTTTTCATTTGTGTGGATGGTGTGTTTGTTTTCCTATTCTTTCATTTTTGCATTCAATTCTTTTTCATAATCAGAGAAATGAGATAGTGATAATAAATATGAGATCTAAGGAAATAAACCCATGTTAATAAACAATTTCAGTATAATACAAGATCTATTGTGACAAATTGTTCCAATGGAATATCCACAGTAGTTTACATATCACTTTAGTATTGTTTTCCTATTGGTCAAGTCTAACAAACCACAAGTGGATATATGAAGATGGTAAGATGAGTCTCTTGATAAGGTTTGGATTTGTATATATGGGAGAGATTTTAAACCTATGTTTGGTGTTCACTCTAGAGGTGACTGATGGTGAGATATTAAAAGTGAGGGGAGAAATGAGTAGAGTTTGATTGTATCGATGACACATGTGCTACCTAGAGAATATTTTATAATATTTTTTGTACCACTTCCATTAAAGAGAGGATCAAAGAAGGGAGACACTAGTACAAAATGACTAATTCGTGACTACATGATCATAAAAGTTAGTCACAACATTTTTTATAATGTAAATACCAACAAATTTGCTCAATTTTTGATGTATATTAAGTGACATAGCCAAAAATTACTAACATAAATTACTAATATAGATTAGGGATAAATATATATGACTAATCAATAACTATGTGAAGATAAATTAGTAGTATATTTTACTTATATGTAATTGAGTTCTAGTCATTGTAGTCATTTTAGTGTGTTTTATCATGTTAATTAGCTGTATTTTTCATGTTGAATTCTTTTTAGAGTCCTCCTCTTGCCATTTCACTTGTTCTTTGTTTGATGTTTCTTTTGGGAATCTACCTTCTTGCCTTGCCACTTATCATGGCACTCCCAAGTTTTTGGTAAATGGATTAAGGATGAATTATCATTTCCTTGATGCCACTTGTGTTAAAGAAGGATGTTGGAATATATTATCTCCAAATTCATTCAGTCTTTTCACCTATTTCTTTTCTAAGGCGGGGTACAACTTGTCAATTTGGGCTAATCCCAATTCATCCTAGAAAAGTTCCTCATGGTCGGGTTGGGCATTTTCCTTCTTTCCATTTTGGTTGTTCTTTTCTTGAAGTTTCTTTTGGGCATCTCCCTTATTCTTTCCTTGCAACTTTATATGTTAATCACAACCCCAAGTTTTTAGTGCATGGAAGGATGATGTCATTGGCTTGTTTCCTTCATGCCCAACAATATTAATGTTAGTTCAAAAGACCCTTCAAGAGTCCAATTCCAAATGTCAAAACCCAATGATGTCCAACACTGCCACATATGTCTTCACATCTCAATTTTAATTGTAACCACCCTAGTAAACATTGTAACAATACCCCAAATCCAAAGAACAGTCTGACCCAACTTACCTAACAACAAAATCCCATCACATAATTGATATATAATCAACCCACTTACACTATAATCCTCCATCCGAGTAGAGATAAAACTCTCACTACGATAGCAAATTCTCAATTGTGTGATGAGTGCAAGAGGCCAAAATGATGGTTTAATGGCCCGTTCTTCCTCTATCCACTTCCATTACCATTTTCCATTAGAATGCCACTCCACATTATTCATAATTATGTTTGTATTTAGTTTATACTTATGTAATTATATAACTATAGTTAAATTATGATACTATATATGTTATACAATATGTTATATATACTATATAATTATAATTATAATAATAATATACATACTAAAAACACAAAAATATATACAAACTAAATAATAAAAATAGATTAAAAAATAAAACACAAAACAAAACTATATATATATATATATATACTTTATGCTAAGTTAAAGCTTTAAGTAGTTTTCTACTTTAAAATATCTATTGAAACTATTTATGTAGTATTGTTGTTTTATTTTTGTGTGTTTTCTCCATTTTTCCTTTTTATAGAATTATTGTACATGAATTTTCAATACCTTTTATCCATTGGGCATCTTTATTCTTCTACCTTCCATTCACCAAACAATTCCCTACCCTCCAAATTTGTGGAGCATGATCTTGTTTCAATGAGGAGTATATCATAAGAGGCTCTATTTGTACTCTTAGACAACTTGTTATCAAAAGTTCTTATACTTCTAGATTTGGTTCATCTATTTTTGAATATACTAGCTCTTCATTATTCACATCCATCAATAAATATTGGATTATGAGTATTTGAAAGAGGTAGAGTATCATTTTGTAACCATATACTTGGTCTCCATTATTCACGAAGGTGTCTAAATTTAGTCCTAAATATTTATGGTATTGGGTTATCTTTAGCGACTTGCCTTGGAATTTGATTTGTAGTTGTCTAGTATCTATTTTGCAGCAGAATAATGCTTTTCACCCTTCTTCTAGTGTTTTCCTCATGCATGTGCTCACCTTAGTTTCTCATTAAAGCTAGTCCTAAATATTTATAGTTTTGGATATTTCTAGTGATTTTCCTTGGACCTTGATTTGTGGTTGTTTTGTTCTTTTTTAGTGAAAAAGACTACTATCTTAGTTTTCCTTGTGTTCATAATGATCCCAACTTTCACACAAAAGGACTCTAAGACTTCTAAGTAACCTTTTTGCATAGTATCCTAGTTGTTAGTGCTACATCATCTACATACAACAAGATCTTTATGATAATCCTAAGACTAACATTGTCCGTGATAATTTTTATGGACGTTGTTTAGCTGTTCTACGAAATGGTTTTTTAGCCGACGACATTTTTATATACCTTGATTTTGCCCACTGGTGGCTGCCGGTATGCCCGCATGTTCTTTTTCAACATTATTTTTGCGGTAGTTGAATAAAATGGACGAAAAAAAAGAGAACGTATAAAAACGGGAGAGTTGAACGACCTGTAAAAAAATATCGAGAAAAGCACTGTCAATGTAACACAAACTGCATCCGTGCTTTGGCATGGAAGAAAAACATTTTTCGGAATAGCATTTGCCTATGAATTTATAAACAAATTTAAAGGTTTAAGGCATTTCGAGAATCGAACTCGCGGCCTCTCATACCCAAAGAAAAATTCATATCAATATTAATAAATATTTTCAACTACTTATTAAAGGAATTGTCTATGGAGCTACAGTTTTCTAAAATTTAAATTGGGTATTAATAATATCTTGAGAAATAAATGTCATTAGGTTTATTATCGCGAGAATAGAAGCGAAGACAGCGAGTATTGAATAACAATCAGATTATTACACATTACACACGGAACTGCAATACTGGTGCATAAGATCAACAATGAATGAAAATAACAGTGAAGATAGTACGGTTGAATATCTAAATGTTGAGAAGACCTTACATCAAGCTGGTTTGCCCGAGTGGTTAAGGGGGAAGACTTAAGATCTTCTGCACATAAGTGCGCGTGGGTTCGAACCCCACAGCCAGCATATATTAAAATTTTCTCTCGTTGTTTAAATTGAGCCTCTCCACGTGTTGTATATACATAATCTTTTTAGCTTTCACCTAAAAGGTATGGTTTCACCAATCCATGGCAACCCTTTCATGCGTTATCAAATTTCTCATTAGTTTTAATCATTTTATTTTAAATATATTGGCTGACCATCCTTAATTTATTAAGAAAGGTGCAAAGTAACTAGCTTTCACCTAAAAGGTATGGTTTCACCAATGCATGGCAACCCTTTCATGCGTTATCAAATTTCCCATTAGTTTTAATCATTTTATTTTAAATATATTGGCTGACCATCCTTAATTTATTAAGAAAGGTGCAAAGTAACTAGACTAAAGAAGAAATATGTAGAAACATGAATATTCAACACATATTAATGGAATAATAAATATGAGACTAAAGAAATGAAATATGTAGAAACATGAATATTCAACTGATATCAATGGAATAACAAATATGAAATAATAAATATGACACTAAAGAAATATGTAGAAACATGAATATTCAACCATATCAATGGAATAACAAATATGAGACTAAATAAATATGTAGAAACATGAATATTCAACATAAAAGGTATGGTTTCACCAATGCATGGCAACCCTTTCATGCGTTATCAAATTTCCCATTAGTTTTAATCAATTTATTTTAAATATATTGGCTGACCATCCTTAATTTATTAAGGAAGGTGCAAAGTAACTAGACTAAAGAAGAAATATGTAGAAACATGAATATTCAACACATACTAAAGAAATATGTAGAAACATGAATATTCAACCGATATCAATGGAATAACAAATATGAGACTAAATAAATATGTAGAAACATGAATATTCAACATATATTAATGGAATAACAAATATGAGAATAGCAATACCAGAAGTAATACTTTTATTCAAAGAAAAGAATGTTCACTTGTCTCTTCGAAGGGACAACCTCCAACAGAGCGGAACTCTACTACAATAATTTTCAAGACAAACTTTCTCATGCCTCCTATTCATATTTATACTAATTCTATCTTCTAAAGAACATTCTAGAGGAAGATCTTTCTAGAAGCGGAAGCTTCTATTAGGTCTTCTTACATCGACTTGTTCACATTTATTAAATAGGCCTTATTAACTAAAGTCGGTTTTTATTACTTGGAAAATATATTATTCTATCTACGTGAGGGGTTAGGTCCCTAACTGATGCAGGAGCATCGTAAGCAACTAGCCAAGCGAGCATGAAGGAAGATGACAACTAAAGGAGCGCAACACACATTTTACACGTTTTGAAATGTTTTTGAAAATTAAAGAGTGGATATTAATGTAGTAGCTAGAAGTGTACTTGCATTTATATCTGGCTGTTGTAAACAAACCTTGAGCATTGCTCTCGTCTGAAGTATGTAAAAGGCATTTAAGCCCAATTAATGAAAGTAGGTAGGTTTGAATTGATAGATTATACAGTTTAGAGGAGTAGGAGGGAAAACGGATATAAATACCCTCGCCTTTGTATCATAGTAGTGATTGTATCATTAGCACGTGATAGAAGAAGAGAGCTGTAGCAGAGAGTTAAAAAGAAGAATCCATGTACAGGAGCTTTGAATTAATATATGAAGCTTTGAATCAGATTTCATGGTGTTATGATGTTTTTTGTTTACACATGGTGAATGGTATGCTTATGGTTGTTTTATTCTCTCTGTTATGCATTTGTTATGAGGCTATGTTGTGTATGTATGATTTCATGTTGAATGTTTGAAGCCTGAGAGAGAGAGAGAATGAGTTTCAATTGTTTCTCTTCCTGAGTGAGAGAAGTTCCTGCAAGGAGTGCAGTGAAACATCTGCGAGGTGTGCGTTGACAAGGGTTCTAAGTTTTATCTCAGAAAGCTCAGGAGAGATATCGTTGTTCTCATTCCAGTAGAAGTGCAGGTGAAGTACAAAAGCCGTGCAAGGTGTGCACAGGCTAGTCGAGGCCTTAAACTTATCAACTAAGGTTGAAAGGTAAGGGACTGTTGATGCAGAAGGTGCACATAGTCGAAGAATCAAATACTTAGAAATATTTGAAAGATCACCGCAAGGAGTGCGTGCAGGAGTCCTTTGGAGACTCAAGGTTGCAAGTGAAAGCTCAGGAGGGTCAACACCTTTGAAAGTACTCAAAGGGAGACTGACCATTGATCGTTGGTTTCAAGATTCAACGAGGACCGTTAATCATGAACAATTGGGGTGTCAGGATCATTTCGACATTTCGGGGTTTGGAAGGTGGAAGTGCAGGCCAAAACCTTTGGTCTCGCACATTCCCAAATCATGAAAAGGATCATCACATGTGAAGGTGAGTAGTGGAATTTTCAGAAATTCTAAAGTCCGGATTTCGGTACTTTGGAGGTCTTGACGACAAGGAGTCGGGGCATAGTGGAGTGAAAATCCTGAATTCGTGGGTTGCGACCAGACTTGGCGTGAATTTCAGAATTTCGATGCTTCGGGTGTCAGAAAACAGAGAAGGCAACGTTTTGGGATCGAGAGTTTCAAACTCCCGGTACCTGGAAGCCCGAAATAACGAACTGCAGTCAAAGGATTATTCAAGTCTCGAAATCCGGAAAGCTTGTGCGATAGGTGGCAAGAATCCACGTTAGAGATGGAGGGAAATGGAGTGGACAGGTGGCGTGTCTTCATTAATAGGTGGAGTCAAACTTTGTTGACCATTTCGGGGTTTTGGAGGTTGAAGAGTTGGAAGCCTTGCATTAGGATTCGCGAAGTCCCGAAGTCTGAAACTACGAACCAGTGAAAAGTCTTGTTGGGGAGTCAACCTTTGTTGAATGTATCAAGATTCGACATTTCAGTGTTTTCAAAGAAAAGAGGTCGGGATTCTTTGTTCCAGAATTTCCGAAATCGCGAAACGCGATACAACCCTGGAGGAGGACACGGCCAAAGATTTTGGCAATTCGACATTTCGGGTTTCGGAGGTTGTAGAGATAGGAACTCTCGACAACAGGGATCGCGAAATCGCGAAACCCGAAGTCCTGGTTCGACGAAGGGAACGATCTTACTGAGATCAGGAGACTTGAGTGGTACTTTGTGGTTGATCACACGGGGCATACTCATAAGGACCCGTGGATACACCATCGTGTGTGTGAGGGATTTCGTGGGGGGAAGTCAAAGAGTCAATCAGACTCAAGAGGGAAGATTTAGAATGATCCTGAGTGGATCTCGGCCCAAGGGTTGGGGGTCTACATCAATTGTGATATCAGAGCTGCAGAACAAGTTCTTTTCTTTCTGTAGTAGAGAAAAGAGGAACATTTTACAACCATGTCGCCGAGAAGAAGAGATAGGCCAATGCTAATGCCTGATCCAACAGTGGAAAGCGAAATGCGTGAGTTACGTGCCAGGCTTGATGCCATGGAGACAGTACAGAGGCGCATAGTCAACACTGGGGATATCAGCGAGGCTGACAGTGAAAATGAAGATGAAAATGAGGGAGAAGAAGTTGCAGTCGAGGATGTTGTGGATGAACGCCTATTCAGGGTTGTTGCAAGGATAGGTGCCAGAGAAAAAATGGACATTCCAGTGTATGAGGGAAACTTAGATGTTGAAGAGCTTCTAGACTGGATTAGAGCTCTGGATAAATACTTCGAATATGAGGATGTCGAGTAAGACAAGAAGGTCAAACATTCCATTACCAAACTTAAAGGGCATGCAACACTATGGTGGGATGAACTGTAGGCTGACAGACGTTGCAAAGGCAAGCAAAAAATCAAAAGATGGGATAGAATGGTTGCAAAAATGAAGGCCAAATTAATACCCAAGGATTGTCAAATCACTCTGTTTTAGAGGATGCAGAATTTGAGACAGAAGTTGATGTCAGTGAAAGAATACACTGAAGAATTCTACAAGATAAACATCAGAGCAGGTCATCAGGAAAGCGATGATGAAAAAATTTCCAGGTACATGAATGGTCTGCGATATGACATTCAGGACAAGATGAGCATGATGATCATTCGAAATGTGGAAGATGCTTATCATATGGCTCTGAAAGCTGAAGAGAAGCTGAGCTGAAAGCAAGGTCAAAGAGGTCGAGGTAGAATTCAATCCAGAGGCAAAACAATTGCCTAAGATAGGACTCAAAAACCTAAAGAAGAAGGGAAGAAACCTCAAACTCAACATGAGTGAGGCGAAAGTTCACAGAGAGGGAAGTATGCTGATAGAAACACTTTTACTCGAGTTAGAGGAAGAGGCAGAGGCAATGAAGTGAAATGCTTTGTCTATGGAAAGATTGGACATAAATCTTATGAGTGTCCAGATAAGAAGAAAGATGGTGGTGAAACTCACATTGCCGAAGCTCAAGGTAGGAATGTTGAGGCAGAAGATGTTGAGGACGGAAGATCTTTGATGATGAGGAAAGTTCTCTTGAAGCCAGAAAATGAGGCAGAGAACTGAGCCCAAAGAAACAGTCTGTTTCAGACTGCTTACAAAACCAAAGACAAAGTATGCAAGGTTATAGTGGACAGCGGTAGCACAGACAATCTCATATCTACAGAGATGGTAGAAAAACTGGAGATGGAGACTGTTGTACATCCAAACCCATACAGAGTTTTGAGGCTACAAAAAGGACATCAGGTAAATGTTACTGAACAATGTTTAGTTGAATTTAAAATAGGAGGATATAAGGATGAAATATTATGTGATGTTATTCCCATGGATGTTTGTCATCTATTGCTGGGTAGACCGTGGCAATATGACAGAAATGTGATTCATGATGGGAGAAAGAACATGTACACCTTGGAGAAGAATGGTAGGACACACATGTTGCTGCCGATTAAGGATAAAGAAGCGAAAATAGGGATGAGTAACACTGTACTTCTCATGAGTGGGAAGGAACTTCTTAAAGAGGTTAAGAAGAAGGAAGACACAATTTATTGTGGTTAGGAAGCCCAGGATTGTTTTGACCAGTACAAGAGTGGATGATTTACCAGAGGAAATCCAGAAGTTGCTGGAAGAGTTCATTGATATAGTAGTGGACGAACTACCTTGTTCATTGCCACAGATCAGGAGTATAAGCCATCACATCAATCTTATACCTGGAGCCAGTTTACCAAACAAATCCGCGTACAGATTGACGCCGCAGGAAAATGAAGAAGTTAAGGGACAGGTTGCAAGATACCAGATATATAAAATATGCAGAACATAAATGAAATGCTAGAAATGGCAGAATAATAGTAAAATATCCATCATAATCTTCACAATACACATAAATGATATACAAAATAGCAATAGAAATAGCACTTTGATTCAGATAGCAATGTTCACAGGTCTCTTCGAGGGGGCAACCTCCAGTCGAGCAGCGCTCTATTACAATAATCTTCAAGCTATGGTTTTCATACCCTCGACCCTTATTTATACTAAATATGTCTATTAAGAGAAGCATCTAGAGGAAGATCCTTCTAGAAGCAGAAGCTTCTATTAGGTCTTCTTACATC
>JZKD02S1768834.1:348872-358925 GCA_000966675.3 Picea glauca | reverse complement strand
ATTAGGTCTTCTTACATCCGCCTTATTCTATTTTATTGAAAGGCCTTATTAATATTGACCTTTATTACATCTGAATACATTGATCTACCTATGTGTGGGTTAGGACCTTAACACAGGTCCAGGACTTAATGGACAAAGGATTGATTAGAGAAAGCTTGAGTCCATGCGTTGTTCTGACAATGCTCAGCCCAAAGAAAGATGGAGGCTGGAGGATGTGTACAGACTCAAGAAAAATCAATAAGATTACCATAAGATACAGGTTTCCATTGCCAAGGATGGACGACTTGATGGATTGCTTGAGTGGAGCAATATTTTTTTCAAAAATTGATTTGAAAAGCGGGTATCATCAGATTCAAATCAGAGAAGGTAATGAATGGAAGACAACATTCAAGACAAATGAGGGGCTATATGAATGGCTTGTTATGCCATTTCGCTTAACAAATGCACCCAGTAATTTCATGAGATTGATGAACGAAGTCCTGAAGGATTTCATTGGGAAATTCGTCATTGTATATCTTGACGATATATTGATTTTCAGCAAGACAGAAGTAGAGAATTTAAAGCATTTAGCTGCAGTGATGAGGAGATTATAGCAAGAGAAATTGTTGATTAATATGAAGAAATCATCATTTATGAGGACATAACTCATTTATTTGGGTTTTGTTATCTTTGCGAATGAGTTGAAGATGGACCCAGAAAAGGTAAATGCTATTAAGAGTTGGCCATCACCAAAAAATGTGTTTGAAGTTCGAAGCTTCCATGGTTTGGAAAGTTTCTACAGGAAATTCATTCGAAACTTCAGTGGAATTAGTGCACCAATGATGGATACGGTGAAGAAAAGACACAAATCTTTTCACTGGACAGAAGAAGCAGAGAAGAGTTTCAATCTGCTGAGGAAGAAGATCATGAAGCAACCAATTCTAGTTTTTCTGGATTTCAGCAAGACATTCCAGGTTAAGTGTGACGCGAGTGGATTTGCAATTGGAGCGATCTTGAGCCAAGACGACAGGATGATCGCATACTTCAGTGAAAAACTGAATGAAGCAAAGATCAAGTACTCAACATATGACAAAGAATTTTATGTAGTCATACAAGCACTGAAGAAATGGAGACATTATTTGGTTCCTAAAGAGTTTTTTTTGTACAGTGATAATCATGCTTTACAATTCGTGACTCAACAAGAGAAGTTGAACCAAAAACATGTTAAATGGGTTGAATTCATGCAGAATTTTACTTTTGTGATTAAGCATATTTCTGGAACTGATAACAAAGTTGCTGATTCTTTGAGAAAGAAATGTTTGCTTATGCAGGAATTCAGAGTCAAAACTTTGGGTTTTGATAACCTCAAAGAAATGTATAGGGATGACCTAGATTTTAAGGAAGTGTATGAGGCGTATGAGAATCCAATTCTCAGGGACAGAAACCAATGGACCAAATATATGATCTAAGATGGATTGTTATTCAGGGGCAATCAACTATGTATTCCAAAATGCTCCATGAGGGAGAACCTGCTGAAGGAAAAACACAGTGGAGGATTGGTCGGACACTTCGGTCATGATAAGATGTTCTCAAAATTGAATGGCTCATATTTTTGGCCAGGGATGAAGACATATGTCAAGAAATTTATGGACAGGTGCAGAATTTGTCAGCACACAAAAGGGAAAAGGCATAACATAGGTTTATATCAACCATTACCCATACCAGAAAGGCCGTGGGACACAGTGAGCATGGATTTCATATTGGGACTGCCAAGGACACAAAGAGGCTATGATTCAATCTTTGTGGTGGTAGATGGATTTTCAAATATGGCACATTTTATACCATGCCACAAAGCCAGTGACCCAACTCATATTGCGAACCTGTTTTTCAAGGAAGTCTTTAGACTTCACAGCTTGCCAAGGAGTATCATTTCTGATCGGGATACCAAGTTCGTGGAAAATTTCTGGAAGACTTTATGGAAGAAGCTGGGGACAAGTTTGTCTTTTAGCTCAGCATATCATCCTCAGATGGATGGGCAGATAGAAGTCGTGAACAAAATCTTGGGAGATTTGTTGAGGAGCCTAGTGACTGAACACCACAGTCAGTGGGATCACATTCTGCCACAGGCAGAATTTGCTTACAATGATTCACTCAACAGAAGCACAGGGTAGAGTCCATTCCACATTGTATATGGAATGTAGCCAAGGGGAGTTTCTGAATTGAAATATTTGGAACAAAATGAATTCAAGAGTGCTAGTGCAGAGAATTTTGCAGAAGCAATGAAGGAGCTTCACAACTGAATTAAGAAACAATTGCATAATTCAAATCAAGAATACAAGCACAGAGCAGATCAACATAGATGAGAACTTCAGTTTGAAGTTGGCAATTTGATTCTTGCACATCTGAGGAAGGAAAGGTTCCCAAGGGGAACATATAACAAACTAAATATGAAAAATATTAGACCATGCAAGGTCGTGAAGAAATTTGGGACAAACACATATGAGATTGAATTACCTGATGGGGTCGGAATCTCACCGATATTCAATGTTGCAGATTTGTACCCTTACAGAGATGAAGAAGCAGGAGTAGAAGATGAAAAGAAAGAAGTTCAATGGACAAAATAGATGCATGTAGCTGAAAAGCCACAGATGGAAAGAATAATTGACAAAAGGGTTAGCAAAAAGACCAGGAGAAAAAAGTATTTTGAATACTTGGTCAAGTGGAAAGGACATCTAATTGAAGATGCTAGTTGGGAACATGAAGCAGAAATTCAGAAGCATGGACAGACTGTGAAAGAGCTCATGAACAAGAGTTCATGAAAATTTTCAAGAGAGGGAGTATGATGCAGGAGCATCGTAAGCAGCCAACCAAGCGATCATGAAGGTAGATGACAGTTGGAGGAGCGCAACACACATTTTACACGTTTTGAAATGTTTTTGAAAATTAAAGAGCAGATATTAATGTAGTAGCTAGAAGTGTACTTGCATTTATATCTGGCTGTTGTAAACAGACCTTGAGCGTTGCTCTCGTCTGAAGTATGTAAAAGGAATTTAAGCCCAGTTAATGAAAGTTGGTAGGTTTGAATTAATAGATTAGACAGTTTAGAGGAGTAGGAGGGAAAATGGATATAGACACCCTCACCTTTGTATCATAGTAGTGATTGTATCATTAGCATAGGATAAAAGAAGAGAGTTGTAGTAGAGACTTAAAAAGAAGAATCCATGTACAGGAGCTTTGAATTAATATATGAAGCTTTGAATCAGATTTCATGGTGTTATGATGTTTTCTGTTTACACATGGTGAATGGTATGCTTATGGTTGTTTTATTCTCTCTGTTATGCATTTGTTATGAGGCTATGATTTGTATGTATGATTTCATGTGGAATGTTTGAAGTCTGAGAGAGAGAGAGAATGAGTTTCAATTGTTTCTCTTCTTTAGTGAGAGAAGTTCCTGCAAAGAGTGCAGTGAAACGTCCACGAGGTGTTTGTTGACAAGGGTTTTGAGTTTTATCTCAGAAATCTCAAGAGAGATACCGTTGTTCTCATTCCAGCAGAAGTGCAGGTGAAGCACAAAAGCCGTGCAAGGTGTGCGCAGGCTATTCGATGCCTTAAACTTATCAACTAAGGTTGAAAGGTAAGGGACTGTTGTTGCAGAAGGTGCACAGAGTCAAAGAATCAAATACTTAGAAATATTTGAAAGATTGTTGCAAGGAGTGTGTGCAGGAGTCCTTTGGAGACTCAAGGTTGCAAGTGAAATCTCAGGAGGGTCAGCACCTTTGAAAGTTCTCAAAGGGAGACAGAGTGAAGTCGCTTTGCAGAAGCCAAGATTCAGACGAGTTCACAAAAGTCTTCAAGGAAGGAATGAGCAGTTGAAATTCTCCGTGGAGAACTCACGAAGTTACGAGGGCCATAGGATCTAGAGGAGCTAGAAGGTGGATAAGAGTTGGACGTACCTGTCTCGTTGGTTTCAAGATTCAACGAGGACCATTGATCGTGACCAATTGGGGTGTCAAGATCATTTCGACGTTTCGATATTTGGAAGGTGGAAGTGTAGGCCAAAACCTTTGGTGTCGCACATTCCCGAATCGCAAAAAGGATCATCATATGTGAAGGTGAGTAGTGGAATTTTCAGAAATTTCGAAGTCCGGATTTCGGTACTTCGGAAGTCTTGATGACAAGGAGTTGGGGCATAGTGGAGTGAAAATCCCGAAGTCGTGGGTTACAACTGGACTTGGCATGAATTTCAGAATTTTGGTGCTTCGGGTGTCGGAAAATAGAGAAGGCAACGTTTTGGGATCGAGAGTTTCGAACTCCCGGTACCCGGAAGCCCGAAATAACGAACTATAGTCGAAGGCTTATTCAAGTCTCGAAAGCTAGAAAGCTTGTGCGACAGGTGGCAAGAATCCATGTCAGAGACAGAGGAAAGTGGAGTGGACAGGTGGTGTGTCTTCATCAATAGGTGGAGTCAAACTTTGTTGACCGTTTCGGGGTTTTGGAGGTTAAAGAGTTGGAAGCCTTGCATCAGGATTCAAGAAGTTGCGAAGTCCGAAATGCCAAACCAGTGAAAAGTCCCATTGGGGAGTCAACCTTTGTTGAAAGTATCGGGATTCGACATTTCGGTGTTTTCGAAGACAAGAGGTTGGGGTTCTTTGTTCTGTAATTCCTGAAGTTTCGAAACACGATACAGCTGCGGAGGAGGACGTGGCCAAAGATTTCGACAATTCGACATTTCGGGTTTCGGAGGTTGAAGAGACAGGAAATCTCGATAATAGGGATCGTGAAATTGCGAAACCCGAAGTCCCGGTTCAACGAAGGGCACGATCTTACTGAGATCAGGAAACTTGAGTGGTGCTTTGTGGTTGATCACATGGGGCATACTCATAAGGACATATGGATACACCGTCGTGTGTGTAAGGGATTTCCTGGGGGGGAGTCAAAGAGTCAATAAAACTCAGGAGGGAATATTTAGAGTGATCCTGAGTGGATCTCGGCTCAAGGGTTGGGGGTCTACATCACTAACATGCCCTCCCCCTTAAAAAAAAAACTTTTCCTGAAGGGTTAAGTTGAGGAAACTGCTACAGAATGGTTGCCAGTTCCTAGGTGGCAGATTTTGGTGGAGTATCCTCTCAATGAACCAAAACTTCCTTGATGGTGCGCTGACAGAGATGATGCTCTCTCTGGTCCAATATGACTTGTGGATGCAACCAAATGAAACCTTCTTCATCCAACTCTGGTAGGTTGATCTGGGTGTGGCATTTGGTGCCAATCACTTTCTTCAAGCATGAGACATGAAAAACATGATGTAGTTTAGAGTGACAAGTAAAATCTAATTGATAAGCCATTGGCCCCATGCATTTGATAATAGTATAAGGACCATAAAATTTTGGTGCAAGTTTTTGACACTACTAGGCTTTGAGTGAAGCATGCTTGTATGGTTGGAGGTGAAGAAACACCTTATTCCCTTCAACAAATTGACGTTCAGAACAACCATGATCTGCCTACTGCTTCATGTGATTTTGTGCCATTACCAAGTTGTCTTTGAGAGTATGGAGAGTGTTCATGTGGACGGTAAGATTGCGGTCAACTTTTCGAACTCTCGAGACACTCAACATGTATGGTAGAATTGATGGTGGCTTCTATCTGTAGATGGATTAAAAAAGAGTCATGCGAGTGGCAGTATGATAAGAGGTGTTGTACCACCATTCAGATAGGGGTAACCACCAAACCTACATATTTTGTCTGTCAGACGAAAAAACACCTCAAATATGTTTCCAAGCACTTGTTGACTGCTTTTGTTTTGCCATCAGTCTGGGGATGATAAACTATGCTGATATGTAATTGAGTTCCTTGGAGCGTGAATAGTTCTTATGTCATGTTTCATACCATCCCAGAAGAAAGATCATTTTACCCTTTCATAAGTTTTGGTAAAACCTAAATGGCTTGTTGTAGGTGAAGTGTGAAATTTAGAGAGCACCTTGGGTTTAAGGGACGACTATTTTCTTAAATAAAAATGACCTTTATAGAGAAACTCTTCATTGTACCAAGAGTACCCTGGAGCAACTTGTAGATATTATTGAAGTTTTTGGATTAGGCTAGAAATTTTGGGGTCTTGAAACCATTCATGTCGAACAACCTGAAGCCAGTCTACTACAATGAATGAGAGGGAAAAGAGGGACCCTTCATCTTCATATTTCCTGGAAAGAGCATCAACCATTATATTTTATTTTCCCTTCTTGTAAACAATCTCATAATCATATTCAAACAGTTTGGTCACCCATTTTTGTTTCTTCGGGGATGAAATTCGTTGTTCCAAGAATCACTTGAGGCTTTGATGATCCATTTTAATTTGGAAGTGTTTTCCCAATAGATAAGGGCGTCAGAGATCCATTGCATGAAAAATAATCAACATTTCCTTTCCATAAATCGATTGGCCCAGATGTCGGTCCGACAACTATTTTTTGGTGAAAGCCAACAATCATCCATCTTGCATGAGGACTGCCCTGATTCCTCTCTCGGATGCATCACATTCCAGAACAAAGGTCCTGGTGAAGTTAGGTAGGGCTAATACACGAGTAGTGCACATAGCTTCTTTCAAGGCTTGAAAGGATTAGTCAACTGTTGGAGTCCAACTGAAAGCATTCTTTTTAAGGAGATTTGTGAAAGGAGCCACAGTTTTGCCATAATTTTGAACAAACTTACGATAATAGCCCATTAAACCCAGGAAACCACACAAAATTTTAAGAGTTTTATGGTGAGGCCAATTCTGCGTAGCTTCAATTGCATGGTTAATTTTGCAGATTGTTGTTCTTCCTGTTGGAATTGCATGATTAATTCCTTAAAATCCATGGTGATGGGGCCGAGAGTGTGTAACCATTCAACAACAAGAATAATGTCAAAACCACCCATGTCAATAACAAACATGTGATATTTTAGGTTATACTAACCAATTTGTAGGCGCACATTTTCACAACGCCCCCCACATTTCATGGAACCACCATTTGCAATCATGATTTGAAAATTGTTGACAATTGGCACAGGGACAGACTTAGGGTTCAACTCCAACATTGCACCAACAATCCCTAACTACTAGCCCTTTCAGCAACACCTGCGAAGAAGATGCAGTCTCACCCGAAGTAGCAATAGGGGGTTGCAGGACACATGTGTCTACAACCAGAGAAAATGCAAAGTGGATCCAAAACACTAACACACATCAACCTAGTTATTCTTTATCTCCTTTAAGCCTACTGCATGAACTATATCTCAGATCTAATACAATGATGCAATAACAAAATAACAGAAAGGAAAAGAACATAGCATCAATCACACATGACAACAAGATATAATACCAGGGATGATTTTAAGGATGGAAATTTATTTTAAAATGTAGAAACCTTGGCGAATCTTACTAATCCTTCATATGCCAACTATAAATGATTGGCGATATTTTTATAAAAATATTCAAATTTCTAAGGATTTTATATAGTTTTTATAAAATTTTGGCAACTTTTAACGTAAAATAATTTTATCCTATACAATTTGGGTGAATCATTTTTAAAATAACGAATCCCGTTTTTGGAAAAACCATGGAAAATTAGCCCATGAGCGAAATTTATCCCCTAAAATCATCCATGATGATATACGTGGTTCACCCTCTTCCTAGGGATATGTCCACAGAACTGCGTTTCTTGATATATTATGTGAAAACATACAGTTCTATCTGCACTCTTAGCTTGCATATCTCTCTCTCTTTCTCTTCTTCTCTCCCCTCCTTATGCACCCAGCTACAGGGCTGATCTTCACACCTAGCTGAAGATCTTACAATTCAGAATGTTCTCACACACAACACTTCTCTCTTGCACAATACACAATAGTATCAACAACAATGATCATCCACAATAACGACGAACCCCTCTTCTCTCATCTAGGTCCTTATTTATACATTACAATGACTCTCAGACAACCTTAGGCCGAAACCTAAGTGTCAAAACCCTAGATGATAAAACCCTAGGTGTCTAAAACCCTAGGTCAACTTGACTCATATTTTCAGGGCTTCGCCAGCCTGTCTTTCCTTCTTTCCCGCGAGGTGCTCCAAAGCATCCATCGGTGGCTTTTTCTGCTTGCTGAGTTGTCCTCGATCCATCTTCCTTGTTGATCTGTCTTCCTCAATCTTCTCGTTCAACAACTTTCTTTCTCTTACTTCGCTCTGTCTTTTCTTCTTCTTTGACTACTTCGACCCAATCTCAGTCAATGTGTCTTCTGCGCAGTTCTTACTTCACGCTTATTTCCTTAATCTTATCTTTCTTCCATAACCAAGGGCCAACATGCCCCCAACACTCACATGTGACTCGTTCCGAGGAACTGCAGATCTGAACCTTCTATTTTACATCAACTTTAGAATGCGTGGGGCAACTTGTGCTCTCTGCTCTGTCCCTCCCTTCCGTGTGCAGACTATTTTTTCTGTGTCTGGTACCCAGTTTCAACTGCACCTGGTACCTAGACCCTTCTTATTATGCTTTTACTAAGATCTCTGAGGTAGTTGGTTGTCATAGTACAATTTAAACCGGCTCCCATTCACTAGGATTTTCTTCCATTCTCCATTCAAAGTCTTCAATTTCACAACTCCTCCTTCTGTAACATAGGCAACCTCATATGGCCCAATCCAATGTGTTCTGAAATTCCCTGGATGCTTCATGAACTTGCTGTCATATACTAATACCAAATCTCCTTGCTTAAATGCTTTCTTCTTGATATGCCTGTCATGATAGGCCTTTTCTCGTTCCTTATGTACTTTCTAATGAAATCTGGCAATAAACCTGTCTTCCTCCAGTTCCACCAACTGCGCAAGACTCTCTTGAACAACACCAGTGTCATCCATGTCTGTGAATGTTGCAATTCTGAGACTAGGGACCAGATATTCCATAGGTACTACTTCTTCTAGACCATAAACCAACTTAAAGGGAGTCTGCATTGTTAGCTTCTTGCAAGTAGTTCAATATGCCCATAATACTGTTGGTACTCTCAGTTCCCAATCATCCTTGTTTACGCTGAAAATCTTCGTTAGTGTTGTTTCCAATATCTTATTGAAGGCTTCGACTGTTCCATTCACTTTTGGATGGTATGGAGTACTCTTCTGATGATGAACTTCAAATTCCTGAGTCAAGGCTTCAATGATCTTATTAATAAAAGGTGTGCCTTGATCACTCATCAGAATTTTTGGGCATCCAAATCGGGTTATGATATCATCAAATATGAATCACACAACAATAGTTTCACTATACTCCTTAACTTCTCTTGCTTCGGCCCATTTTGTCAAATACTCTATCGCAGTGATGATGTATCTAGCTCCTGTGTGCTTTCCTGGTGGGTTGATAGGTCCCACAAAATCAATGGCCCATTTCTCAAATTCATGTAAAGTCAGTTGCAGTGCTAGAGGCATCTCATCTCTTCTGGAGGGTTTCCCTATCCTCTGGCATACATCGCAGGATTTATAGTATTCCTTAGCATCTTTATGTAAAGTAGGCCACCAGAGTCCAGCTCTAAGAACCTTCTGCGTTGTTTCTTTTCCTGCATAGTGTCCTCCTGTGATGCTTTCATGTGCTTCTGCCATAATCAGATCTCTCTACCTCCATAACACATCTCCTTAAGATCTCATCAGGTCCCATCTTATATAGATGTCCAACTATAAGTGAAAAATATGCAACGCGAACTACCAACTATTTCTTCTGAATGATTGTATATTTGCGAGGTGCCATTCCTATTGATAGGAATTGAACTATCTCGGTGAAGTGATCATCAACCTTTCTAATGGCCAACAACTGTTCATCTAGTAGTGTATCCTCCAAACTAGTAGGTTCTTCTCCATGCTCTAATCTGGACACTTTGTCGGGTCCCTTGTTCATTCTCCCTATCTTGACCACAATATCAAAATCATATTCCTAGAATAACAGTAGTCATCTACATATCTGTAATGTCCCCCACCTCTTAGAGAGGTGATGAGGAGACTCAGTGGCCTGGGCACCCCCACTAGGTCATAGTCTCACACTGAAGGGGGGAAAGTCAAGAAGTTAAAAGTTA
>JZKD02S1768834.1:332449-343169 GCA_000966675.3 Picea glauca | reverse complement strand
GGTGAAATATCCACTCACCTTGTTCCGCAGCTTGGTCTCGGGGATGAAAGACTCCTCCACACCATTCTAGTCTCATCCCATCTCCATCTAGCGCTTCAGAAGGTAGCAAGTCATACTTTTCTTGTGTTTCCAGCAAGGGTGCACCATCATCTGGAGGGAGGTTCAATCCAACTTATCCTGAGGGCCTGGGGCCATTCCGATAGTTGGGTTTTGTTTGCATGGGCAGGACCATCAGTTTGAGGGATTTTCTGGAGGGTTATAATCATTCTACATTTGTCTGCAAATTGGGACGTCTTGGAGCTATACACATCCTGTAATTCAGTAAAACTCAGATCTAGGGATATCTGCTTGAGATATGAGTCCGAAACTTCTCCCACGGGATTCTCATAGCCCGATCTATATTCTTGGAGAGTTTCAGAGAATTTGGAGGCCTCCTTCATCAGGGACGGACCATCTAGGTTTTCAGTCATCCAGTGGGACACCCCATTCAGTGGAGGAGTTCATATCTATGGGGTTTGAGAGTGGATTTGGGAATTTGGACATCTGGGTTGTCCTTACAGTTTCCCGATCTATCATTTGGCATATTTCTCGGGATGATTGGAAACTTTTGGTAGTAGGGCAGAATTATTGAGGGCTTCAGCATTCTAGCAGGATGTGGCACTTCCCATCTTGGAGGTTGAGCATTAGTACGACTCAGATCTGCTTGATTCAGTCTTCATTATATATCCAGCCTTTGGAGGCTTATTTTGTATAGTTGGGAGAATTTTGTAGCAGCTCATATCTATTGCTTGTACGACCATCTAAGGTTTATGCCAGATCGGCCATCTATTGTGTTGATCTTACATTGCTCATAATAAAAAGGTCAGATCTTTGCTTGTGCTTCTACATATTGAATATATTGTGATCTCCATGTGTTGATGAATCTTGTATGCACTTAATAACTCAATAAATTAGTAGTAGTTAGTGATTCCAAGAAAGAATTTGGCTTGGGATCATTACAATATCATTCCCCCCAACACTAGCTTGTTGACTAGGTATTTCAACGCAGAGTGACCAGTGAACATCTTAAAATGTCCTCCCAACAAGTAGTGTCAAAACTTCTGCAACACGTACACCATGGCTAAACCTTCTCTCTCAGTGGTAGTGTAGTTTATCTCAGCTGTAGATAGCTTCTTGCTAGAAAAGGCTAACAGATGGTCAATATATCCTACTCGTGGTTGTGCTAACATTGCTCCTAGTTCCATAGATGAATCATCGACATGCACATGAAATTCCTTGCTCCAATCTAGGAAAACCAAAATAGGCGTAGTGACCATTTTCTGTTTCAGTGTGTCGAAGCTCTGTGGGCATTCTTTTGACCATTGAAACTGTCAATATTTATTTAACAGATTTTCCATGGGTGTTGTTATCTATGAATAGACCTTAATGAACTTCTTGTAGTATCTAGTATGTCCCATCGTACTGCGCAACTGTCTTACCAAAGTAGGAGGGGGTAGATCAACAATGATGGCGATCTTGGAAGGATCTACTAGCAACCCCTTCTTAGACACAATATGGCCTGGAAACACTCCAAAGGGTGAAAAGAAGATGCACTTCTTCAGGTTCAAGGCAATCTGACATTACCTACACTTATCCAATATTAGCCTTATATATTCAATATGGTTTTGCAATAAGCTAAAAACAGTCCAATCATCAAAATATGCTTCCAAACATTTATGTAAAAACTCCTTGAATGCTTCGACCACCATCCTAGAAAAGATGGTTGGTGCATTCCTCAATCCAAAAGGCATCAATGTGTACTGGTAGGATCCCCATTCTGTTGCAAATGTGGTCTTATGGCGATCTTCCTTAGAAATCCTAATCTGGCGATAACCTGAAAATCCATCTGTAAAGGAATATACCTCCTGTCCTCCTACATTATCTAACACTTCATCAGTGAAAGGTGTAGGGAATGGGTCATGCAAACATGAATCATTTAGCTTCTCGAGATCTACACAGATCCTGATCTCTCCTGTCTTCTTATCTTGGAGCACCATAAGACTAATCCATTCTGACTCTTCAATAGGTTCTATGATTCCTTCTTCCAACATTTTGTCTAAGTCAATCTTGAATTTCTTCTTGTATTTAGGATTCAATCTGTAAGGTCTCTGCTTGACTGGCCTTGCATTTGTCTTCAAGGGGATCTTCATTTCTCCCATGGGCCCTTTAATGCCCTTCATGTCAGTGAACTTGGTTGGAAACAAGTCCTGATATTCATGCAGTAGTTCTGTGATCTTGTGAATAGTGGCATCATCCCAATAATCTCCAACGTTAGCAATCTTAGGTGTTTTCTTTGTTCCAATATTAACTTTCTTGATTTTGATTAGTTGTCCAATGAAAGGTAGTTCGACTCCTGGTCCTTCTATCTCTCTCTGTCCTTCATTTTCTTCGATGTTCACATTCCTAGGATCATCGTCTTCATCAATATTTTTTTTTTGTTTGTTAATTTGTGCGGGACCTGTTTGCTACGTGATTAACCTGTGGCTTGAGAAACCGCGACTCAGGGGAATCTAAGCCGTCAAAATCACCCAGGGATCACACCCGACCTGAGCCACACCAACCCTTAACATGGTTGGATTTTTTGTCCCCACAGGTTTCGAAACGGTGACTTTAACATCACGGAGTGGCTTAACAACACACTCTGTCACCGACTGTTCTACACCTCGGGGACATCGTCTTCATCAATATTGATATTGTAACAACCTTGCAATTTCTGAAGAGGTACAACCCATTCATCCTCTTCTCGCTCAACAGGGAGGTTAGGTGCCTCCTCAAAGAATTTTTGTCTTACAACTTGTAGAGCTTGATCTACTGTGGGGTACTGACTTTCAAATAAAAATGTAGCTACAAAGTTCTAAGTCATACCTTACCAATCTAAAGTGGTGAGGCACAGTTTTGCTTGTAGATACCAATTAATAGGCGTTGTGTCTAGAGTATTGATGAAATTATGCACCCACTATTCTTGAGGAATGTTTCTCTAGGCCTCCTCACAACTTCGCACATGGTCCTTCAGACAGCTCTGACCCATTTATTGAACTTCTCACCCTTCTACTTGTTCTGAAAATGCACTGTCATCAAAGTGCGACATTGAACCCAGTCCATGATGTTCTTATTATGTGTTCCCCACCATCTTGCTGGTGTTGCTTTCAAAGCCTCATCCAGTGCCAACAATCTCTGTTGTACTGGTACAATTTCTTCAAATTACAACAAGAAAGTTTCTAAATTATTTAAACCATCAAATGTGGGCAGATTACTTACTTTTGTGCCGATCCAACGAACTTCCTGGGTCAATCTGGTACATCTCCACACAGAAACTTTATACATTTTGTTCTACCAATTATTTAGTGTTTCTTCTGAGTCCGATGAGCATACGTTGTCACTTCGCCATCTTAAATTCCCATCTGTTGTAGGATTAATGTAATCCTGTTGTCTTGCTGTCAATTTATATATATTCTCTAGCTCATATGCCCGGTCTTTTTCTCTGATCGGTTCTGTGTATCTGTGACCTTCATTAGGATCGAGAGGTGTAATGACCCTAAGGCCATCACCTTCAAATTTCATTCTTCTTTTCTTTAAGTCAACCACATTCGAATTGTTGAAAGCCTAATCAATTCCTAACAGCACAGGATAAGGACAACTATCGCCAATTATCTCAATCACCTAGAAGTCTGCAAACGTCCTTACCCCGTCGATGTACACATGGACATGCTTCAATATTCCAAAGGGACTTATTTCCTGCTGATTAGACATCCTAAGTCTAATAGGGGACTAAATTAGCTTCGGTTTTACCATCAGTGCCCAGGTCTGCTTCATTGTAACATTGACTTCTGACCCTAAGTCGAGGACCACATAATCTATGTCATAGTCTCCAATCTGATCATTAAGGTGTATTTCCTTATTTTTTCTTCTCTTTCTAGATACTTGATGTACTCCTTTATTCAACATAGGATCTACCCTCCCTATCTCATACTGTCTGATCAAATTTTGTAGTTCTTGTACAACTTTTTCATCCTTAATCAAATTAATGCAAGTACATAAGAATTCCATAAGCTTACTTACCTCTTTTCCTTCTCTGGGCGAGGCAGACTGATCAAAGGCCAGGGGCATTCCACATCCTATCACTTCTGGTTGTGCCTTGGAAGAAGAATCCTGATCTCCTCCAAATTCTCTTCTTGCCTCTTGAAATGTCTGATTTTCTTTCCTCGGATCAAACTCTTATGTCCTCTCTACAACTCTTTCGACCCTTGATTCTTCTGTAGTATTCCCTAGGGTCTCTCTGTCTTCGCCTATAAAAATGCCTCCTCTAGTGATAACAATGACTCTGGGATCCTCTCCGCGAGGTTAAACTGAGATTAATTGTACTTGTGGGTTTCCTCCTCGTCTCTCTTGAAGTTTGGCTAACAACACATGACAATCTTCAATAACATTTTCAAATGAGTTGCAATAGCTGCAAGTGATACAAGGGTTCTGACAGTCCCTTTCCAAGTGTCCTGGTTATGTGTAGTTATAACAAATGATCTGACCTCGACCTCGACCCATGCCTCCTCCTTGTCCTCTTCCTCTGAATCCACCACGAGGGTTGAAGTTTCCTCTTCCTAGAGAGTTAAACTGCATAGCATTTCCTTCCTGCTGTACTTCACCTTGAATTCTATATGTGTCTCTTGATCTTTCATGCAAGAGGTCATAAGCCCTACAATACTTCTCATCATGCCCCACAGATTTACAGAATGTGTAGTAAAGGTTGGTAGGTGTCTGGACATATTTTTGCATGCAATAACATTCACCAGGGCGATGTCTATTTCTACATACCTCACACCAGGGTAGAGTAACCTGCTTCAAAGGGATCAGAGCTCCTAAAGCCTAGTACTCATGAAATAGAGGACAATGCTCCTTGTCAGGACCCTCTAATTTTCATCGTATACACCAAATGTCCTCTCTTTTATATTTTCCCTTGTCTTTCTTCATATCTTCGACCTGTAGAGATAGGCTAGTTCGCTGACTCAAAATTTGACTCATACCTGAGTTGGATTCTCCCATAGTGGTTGATTCTAGTTTCATGGAGATCTCCAACACCTCATCCTAGGAAGTGATCTTCTATTGCATCAGAGGGAATCTGATGTGTGGCAAGAGGGAAACAATGAACCATTATTTATTATGTTCGTCTGGAATCTGAAAACTCAAATGGCTTGTCAAGGTCTTAAACCTTTGATCAAACTCCCAAACAGGTTCAACTACTCTTTGCTTGATTTCTTTCATCTCTGTAATGCATTGCGACTCTAACTTGGGTTTCTTGAATTCGGAAATCAATGCAGTCTTAATGACATTCAACAGTTTCAGTACAAATTTCATGTACCAACTCAGTGCACGGTCTCTTAGGGTAGTACTAAATTGATCTCTCTTAACAGTTTCATCAGTGACATTATTAATACTCCACACAGCTTTGCATAAGAACTAATGTTGATCAGGATCTTTAGATCCATCTCCCCTAAAGGTGGGTAACCTCATATTATATGCCATAGATCTTCCTAGGTTTCTTGACTGAGTATGCACTAAACCACTTGTACCAGTGCTCTGAGTACTCTGATAACTTAAGTTACTCTGGTTACTTAATGCTGCTAAAACAACAGGAGGAGTAATAGTACTTACTTCAACAATCGACGCAGTTCCTAAAGTTCATGACTCTTCTCAGCAAGGTTCTTCATTCTTCCCTTCCTATGCCCTAGCGGATCTTGAATGTTCCTCGTTCACTAACTCTTCTTCCTCTCCACTATAGAACCCTTCATCATGTGAAAATAGTTCATGATTTTTCTCAAATAGGTTTACCAGGGGAACCTCTCTGAAGGTTATCCCACTGTGCGTGTGTCTGACCTCTATGTCACTGTCGATGTTTGAGTTCTTAAACATTAGCTCTTCAATCTAACCAATTACTGTATCTTCAAGATATTCTTCTCATGCAATAACATGATCTTCAACTTCAAAAAGTGTAAAAATTTTCCTCTAGGTCCCTTAAAGAAATATCTCTCTACTTGGCTATATGACTCTACTTTTTCAATAGAAAAATAGGTAATGTACCCTCCAATGGTGCTATCAAACCAGTGGTCTACTGCTCTTGAAACGATGTTATCAAATCTCTTTACCCTCTTGATCAACACTAACGTACAAACCACAGGTGGTCTAAATCTGATCTCAAACTGGGTATCTGCTAATCTGGCTAACCACTCATATAGCTCCTTATGAATTCCTCCAAACAAAATCTCATGTATATCAGTAAAGATATATCTTCCCAACCAGTCTTCAGTACTAAGATTACGGTTCTTGTTCTGAGCTTCAACAAAGTCCTTTTCTTGTTCTTCTATCCACTTCTGAATCTCTATCTTCGATGGAAACCACCTTGACATTCCCTCAAGAAGATCCCTGTCCCACCAACAGAACCATTTGTTGGCATAGGGGAAGACCCAGGGTTCAACTCCAACAGTGCACCAACAAGCCCTAACTATTGTCCCTTTCAGCAACACCTATGAAGCAGATGTAGTCTCACTCGAAGTAGCAATAGGAGGTTGGAGGACACAAGTGTCTACAACCAGAGGAAATGAAAAGTGGATCCAAAACACTAACAGACAACAACCTAGTTGTTCTTTATCTCCTTTAAGCCTACCGCGTGAACTATATCTCAGATCTAATACAATGATGCAATAACAGAATAACAGAAAGAAAAAGAACACAACATCAATCACATAGGACAACAAGATATACGTGGTTCACCCTCTCCCTAGGGCTACATCCACAAAACTGTGTTTCTTGATATATTATGTGAAAACAAATAGTTCTATCTGCGCTCTTAGCTTACAGATCTCTCTCTCTTTCTCTTCTTCTCTCCCCTCCCTAAGCACCCAGCTGTAGGGATGATCTTTGCACCCAGCTGAAGATCTTACAATACAAAATTCTCTCACACACAACACTTCTCTCTCGCACAATACACAATAGTATCAACAACAATGATCATCCACAATAATGACGAACCCCTCTTCTCTCATCTAGGTCCTTATTTATACATTACAATGACTCTCAAACAACCTTAGGACAAAATGTAGGTGTCAAAACCCTAGATTTTAAAACCCTAGGTGTCTAAAACCCTAGGTCAACTTGACCCATATTTTCAGGGCTTCACCAACCTGTCTTTCCTTCTTTCTCATGAGGTGATCCAAAGCATCCGTCGGTGGATTTTTCCGCTTGTTGAGTTGTCCATGATCCATCTTCCTTGTTGATCTATCTTTCTCAATATTCTCATTCAACAACTCACTTTCTCTTACTTTGATCCATCTTTTCTGCTTCTTTGACCACTTCAATCCAATCTCAGTCAATGTGTCTTCTGCGTAGTTCTTACTTCACGCTTCTTTCCTTAATCTTCTCTTTCTTCCATAACCAAGGGCCAATAGAGCCGCAATTTTTCCATAATTTTTAACAAACTTATGATAATAGCCCATTAAACACAGGAAACCACGTGAAATTTTAAGAGTTTTATGGTGAGGCCAATTCTGCATAGCTTCAATTGCATGGTTAATTCTGCATATTGTTGTCCTTCTTGTTGGAATTGCATGGTTAATTCCTTAAAATCCATGGTGATGGGGCCAAGAGTGTGTAAGCATTCAACACCAAGTATAATGTCACAACCACCCATGTGAATAACAAACATGTGATATTTTAGGTTATACTGACCAATTTGTAGGTGCACATTTTCACAACGCCCCCCACATTTCATGGAACCACCATTTGCAATCATGTTTTGAAAATTGTTGACAACCTCAGATACATAAATTGACTTCATGAGAAAGATGGCAGGTGGGAGCCATGAGGGTATGAGGGGTGGGTTCACAGAAAAAAAAATAGACAAGTGATATATACCACTATGATTAAGAAAACGAGAGGAGACCAATGGGATAAGTGGGGAATAAGGGTGTTGGGAAGGGTATGGGTCCACACAGTGAAAAAAAGGTAAAAATGATAGGTATCAAAATGATCGATATGAAAATATGAATCCAATGGGATATGTCTCAAATAAGAGTGTGGGGAATCCCTAGAATTATATGTTTTTACTTTTGTGGAGTTATACTCCGATTTGAATAATACTATAGTGTCAAAATGCCCAAATTATTAACAAGAAAAAATGTGTAGTAATTTCGCAACCAGAATGTATGAGGAAAGGTTGCACAACAATAGATATTTTCTTTTCCTTTTTTGTTTTCTTTCCAACCCAAGGGTTAGGATTTTTAGGGTTCCTATAGACAAGGGTTTTCCCTGTGCTATAGCTCTCTGATATAAGTGTGGGTCAGACAATAGTACTCAACCCAATATCTCAGGGCACCAACTAAGGAGGTTATATTGTACCCTTATCCGTACTGCCCAATTTATCAGGTACTAGAGAGTATCTTCTCGAGTGTCTTTCTCGGTGGCACTATAATAGTCAGGCGATCGATCAGTTGATCTATAATGGGTTTCATGATACTTAGGCCAGTGTGTATATAGGTGCTATCTAATTTGTTACCACTCAAAGGGATACCAACATGGGTTACAAGGGTTTCCAACAATATGAGCTTAAAAACCTTTTTTATTTCCTGCATGTATGCTTCCCCAATTGCGTATTTATGCATTGAATGATAAATCACTATAGTTTAAAGATGTTGGAACAAATCTCTACCCTGAAACAAAAATTAACCCACAATTCTTCCCAAGGAAAGTACTTTGATACCACTTGTAAGGTACCAGATGTAATATAATATGAAGAAACAAGAATATTCAACAAATATCAATGGAACAACAAAATATGAAAAGAGAAACACAAAAAATAATACCTCTATTCAAAGAAATCAATGTTCACTTGTCTCTTCGAGGGGGCAACCTCTAGTAGAGCATAGCTCTATTACAATAATTCTCAAGACAAGATTTCACATGCCTCCTACTCTTATTTATACTAATTCTATCTTCTAAAGAACATTATAGAGGAATATATTTCTAGAAGCGGAAGCTTCTATTAGGTCTTCTTACATTAATTTGTTCATATTTATTAAATAGGCCTTACTAACTAATGTCATCCTTTATTACATGGAAAATATATTTAGGCCTTATTAACTAATGTTGACCTTTATTACATGGAAACTATATCATTCTATCTACGTGATAGGTTAGGTCCCTAACAAGACGCATGTTACCCAAGGGATGAATTTTGTATGTTGAATTTGGAACGACGATGAAGAGGGTTTTCCGTAGGTTTTAGGAGGGTTTCTACAGGGATTTGGTAGGGCTCAAGAGACAAGTGGAAATCTCTTGGAGTGGGCCAGAGGAAGATGGAAAACTCCCTGCAACTGAATGAATATTACAAACATACATTGTTAGAGGACATGATTGTTTCAAATTCAAGCATTAACCCTTTTCTAGTTATGTACCTTGAGGCCGCTAGCTCATATATGTCAAAAAGTTGTTATGGAGAATCCCATTTTGAGAAGTGTCCTAAACTGGATAGATCCAATAGATCCTTATATCCTCTAGGGAATCTATGTTAAGACACTAGATGGGATATTGAAGGGTCTTAAGGAGCGAATTCAAATAGATTTTTGGGTGCGCATGGTGAGCTTGCAAATGCACAGTCATCAAAATCTTCTATCCATTCTGCACCTTCGACAGTGCCTCTTGTAGAGAAGGGTCTTGATGGGGCCTCTCTCCTATGGTTTGTTGGTAATAAAATAGATCTTGTATAGTTTCAGGGAGGTGGCTTGCCCCATGTGCATGAGAGTCTAGAAAAAAAGAGTAGAAAATTTGTTAAGTTACGAGGAGGTGGTGTTATGCTGGAAGTAGGGGAAGATTTGAAGGTTAGCCAAATTGCAGAGCTAGAGGGTTGGGTGATAGTTGGGAATTTTTGTGGAAGGAGAATGTTTGTTCAGAGGGTGGATTAGGTTCATCTTTTGTTATAAGGATGATGCATGGAAAATTTTGTCAACACGATGGTATTGTGATAAGCACCTGGTCCGTGCAAAACCCTGGCACCTTCTTTTTTATGCCCAGGAGGAAGTCATATCTGAAATGCCAACTTGGATCAAATTCCCAATTCTAGACAGATTCTGAGTTGAAGGCCATTGGTGAGGTTTTAGGGACTTTAATCACATTCGATGACAATTATAAGTCCAATAGTTATAGATTGGTGGTCTAGATCCTTGTTGCATTGAACCCACGACAAGGCCTCTATGATTTTATGGAGTTGGTGGTGGGGACAAGTACTACACCCAACCCTTGGACTATATTAATATCCCTTTTAGGGTTTCTCATTGTCACAAGGTTCGTCACATTCAGTAAGACTGTGAGTTGAAATTTCAAAAATAATTTTGGGGGGAGGGTCGGTTAGTTGTTGGTTTAAGGCATGCAAACCCTAATTCCTCTTCAGAGGATAAGGTTTTGTCGACTCCTCCTACCTCATCAAAGATTAGAGAAAATGGGGTTCAAGGGAAGAAACTAGGTTTAGAGAAGAAGGACTTACAAACACATATCTTGGTTGGTGATATATATATTCCTTTAGATGTCGATGCTCCGAGTAAAATGGAGAATTGGACTCCGAGGGATTTTTTCGACGAAAAATTGGATTTATCACCTTCACAATGGGGAAATATTGAAGCATTATAGTCCAAGAGTGTGA
>JZKD02S1768834.1:275488-310692 GCA_000966675.3 Picea glauca | reverse complement strand
TATTAGTAATGTTATTTTATTTATGTCGGCTTTAGGCCATTAGTTGTAATTATACCTCCTAGTCTCCTATATATACCAAGGAGACATTTTCATTTTGAATCATCTAGTACTTGAAAATTTAAGTGGGGTAAAAGGAGTTTGCCCCCTCGAAGAGGCTTATTATCTGAAATTATCTCTTTATCAAGGCGTTGAGTACTTTTTCTGAGGATTTTATATGCTATATTGATATTTGGTTCTTAACAATGACTCATGTAAATGTGTTGAACCTGCACATAATAGATCTAGCTAAACAATAATACACACATTTGCAGAGAGAATTTGAGAAAGAAGAAGAAGGAGAGAAAGAATGAAAAGATTCTCATTAACCGTCATGAATAATGAATAATTTACACATGATATACTCTTTATAGATCAATGAGTTCACACTGGAGGAGAACCAATGCACCGTAGTGGTGGTCTAGAGTGATCTAGACACACACCAATAGTTACGGTAGTGAATTGCCACCTAGTCTAGTCTCAAGAAGTTACAGGAGTGAACTGCCACCTACCTAAGTTAACTAGTCAACTAGTCTTTAGTTAACTGACTGAACAAAGAGTAGTGAGGAGCTAACTCAGGGAATCAAGGATAATGTGCCAGTCTGGTGATGATACCAAGGAAAGGTTGAATTAGCATGGTGATGATCCCAATTTTGCATGGTGACAAAACCATTATAGCATCTAAACTCAACTCAACTAGTCAAACTGAAGTGTCAACTGAAAGAGAATATTCTCCAAGTGGAATATTCTCCCCTAAAATATAGGAGACTAGATAATGACTAATTATGACTAATAAAAAAATAAAAAACCTTAGTAAAAATAAATCCTAGGTGTGTGTGAAGTAACTCCAACAACCCCCCTGAACATCACTATGGTGAAAATAAATAATGGGTCTCAGCAATGAGGCCATGTTAGGTACCCAAATACAAAAGATACACTGAAAATAAAGTGAGGAAAGAGGGAAAACCTCATGGGAAAACCCCCCCTCAAGGTACAATGTATGTAAAAAGAAGAACTATAGTTGCTAGGCAACTGTGTCCTTCACTCCAAGATGACTTCACAGAAAATGAAACTTCTGCTCAGTGAAGGTCTTGGTGAAGATGTATGTCATTTGTTTTGCTGAAGGGAAGAAATGTAATTCAATTATCCCCTCATGTACTAAGTCCCAGATGTAGTGCATGTGGATCTCGATGTGCTTCGTCCGCTGCCTCTGAACTGGATCTCTACAGAGCTTCAAATTTCTCTGGTTGTCACACCAGATGACAATCGATCGATGAAACTGAATGCCCAACTCAGTAAGAAAATGTTGTATCCACATAGCCTGAATGGTCATGTTAACTAACCCTATGTACTCTGCCTCGGTTGAAGATAGAGCAATGGAAGATTACTTCTTGCTTGATAGAAGATAGGCCCAGAACTAAGACTGAGTGAGTAACCATATGAGGACTTGCGATCAATGCTATCACCAGCCCAGTCGAAATCAGTAAATCTGATGAGATCTAATGTAGAGTCTGCTACATAATGAATCCCAAAGGTGATGGTGCCCTGAACGTATCAAAGGATATGCTTTGAAACTTTCTAATGTAGCTCATGTGGCTCCTGCATGAGCCTGGAAACTGCGCCAACTTCATATGAGAGGTATGGTTTAGAGTGTGTGAGATACAAAAATCTCCCCACTAGTTTTCTTTACAGTGTGTTTTCAACCAGTGAAGTCTCCCCACCATCCTCAAGTTTGACTCCTGATAGGAAATGAGTCAGAGAAGACTTGCAGTCTGTCATGTGAAATCTCTCAAGGAGATCTCGTGCATACTTGGCCTGATACAATTTGATGCTTGATGCATCCTAACTATTTTTCCTTGACCAAGTTTTGAGGGTTCTTGGTCATGTTTGACCTAATTTTTGGGAATTCGACGGGCTGTCTAAGGTGGAGCACAAGAAGAAGAAGAGATCATGGGATCTCAGCTCCTTTTTTAGTCCTTTTTGGGATTTGGGAATATGTAACGGGTATGGGATGTTGGCCCATGGGTTTACCCATGCTTAGGCCTATTTTGTAATGTATAAATAGAGATCTAGGCAATGTAAGAGGAGGTCGCTAGTAAGTTGTAAGTGTGCTAAATGCAAGCATGGTTTGTAAATGCTTTGTTCATACTGCAAGAGACTTGTAGAGCTAAGTGCAAGTGGTTGTAATAGACTGTGGAAGGATTTGTGTTGTAGTGCAGGAAGGAGGAACTAGCGAGGTGCGCAGATCTCCTGTCCTATGTGGAGTAAGGATTTTGTGGCTCTGTGCATGTAACCTATTGAAGAATCTAATAAATAAGAAGATTTGGTTGACGTAGCCCCAGGGTGGGGGTGAACCACGTATATGTTGTGTTTCTCTTCTTTGTGCAAAGTGTTGGTGTATTTATGTGTTATTTGTTAAGTGCTTGATATAGATAGATAGATAGATCTATTTGTGCTTTGTTCTTATGATGAATATAAATGATAGATATGACCTATGTGAATGTACTTAGTGCTTGAATTTGCTAGATTTGATCCATTTATATATTCTAAGTGCTTAAATAAATTAGATTAGGGTGAATGTTTCGATGCTCTGTTTTATCTACAAAGTAGATATTGGTTAAATATTGATGACTGAGAGTGCTAAGTGCCCTATTAAGTATTAAAATCACAGATATGTGTCCCGACTAAGGTTGCATACATCTGAGTCCTGCAACCGCCCCTACCTCTACCTCGGGTGAGACTTCATCTGCTTCGCAGGTGTTGCCAAAAGGGCCAGTAATTAGGGTTTTGTTGGTGCATTGTTGTAGCGTTGAACCTTGGGTCTGCCCCTGTGCCAACAAATGGTTACATTGTCGGGACTGAAATTGTGATTGTTGGGAACTGAGGAAGAAGGAGCTTTGTGAAAAGATTCAACCTGAAACTAAGAAAGCTCCATGCGTAGATCTATTTCCCTAGTGAGTAGCATTCTGCTCAACTTGTGAAGCTATATGCCAAGAAAAGAGGTCAGATATGAAGAAAATAGGTAAGATATGCAAGCTTTGTGCTCTGATAAAGGTAAGAATAGTGAAAATTTCTAGATCTGAAAGCTTTGTGCTCTGTAGAAGTAAGACAAGTGGACAATTTTGTTTCTAAAGCATGGATCTAGGTATGTTTGATAGATTCTGTCCTAGCTTGAAAACTAGGGTACTGGTAGATGAAAGAAGGTTTGACATGAGTAGATCTAATAAGAATAGTGAAAGATATGTTATACCTATGCATAGAAAGAATAGTTGGACTAACAAATGGATGCAGGATCCTAGAAAGAAGTTTTTGTAGGTTAGCTCCTACGATCCTAGTGCGTAGTATAGGGAAGGCTGGGGATCATTTAAAATAAAGAGAGGATTAACCATCTGTTACAGTTGCAGAAGACTGGGACATATTGCGAAGGAATGCCCTGGGAGAAGACCTAGTTGTCTTTGTTGTAAAGATATGGACCATGAAGTATTGGATTTCCCTAGAATGATTTCTAAAGTTGAAAGAATGGATCTGAACCAAGAAAACCCTAAGGCAAATCCATAAACTAAGATTATGGAAGAATCCCAAAAACAATCAGAGAAAATATTGTTACATATGAGAGAAACTATGAATGACCATCAACATGTCATATTATCAAAGATCTTCAAAGAAAAAGAATGCATTGAAGCAAGATTAGGAGACTTCGACATTGACTGTGTTCTGGATGAGGAAACACAAGTGAATGTTATGATAGAAAGAACCTAGGAACTTTTAGGAAGGCCTGCTATGATTCCTTCACTGGGAGGAATAGGATTATTCCGAGGAAAGATGATAAACCTATGTGGGAAGCTCGCTCAGATACCTATGAATGCCAATGGAACTTCTACAGAGGAATATTTTGAGATCATTAAATTTATTGAGGACAATGCTCCATCTACCATGTTACTAGGAAGACCTTGGATTGAAAGAGATCAAGCCAGAAGGAAGGAAGAAGAAGAAGTCTTAGAGTAGAAGAAGCAAGAGTTAAAATATTTTATAACTAAAAGGATTGCACACTTGATTGAAGAAAAGGAGAACATATCACAGCTATTTAACAACAAAAACGTATATATCAAAGTTGCAAGAACACTAGAGGACCCATAGAAGACTGAAATACCTATCCCAGATAAAAAAGAAGTATTACCCTTGAATCCTAGGAAAGAATATCAACAACACGAAGTCACTGTGTCAAAAGAAGATAATAGTCAGAATGGAAAAAGGAATATCGAGATGAAGCTCACTGGAAAGAAGGATAGAAAACTAAGTCAGAAGAGAGATAAGATTGAAAAGTTGTAGAAAGATCTAGAAGGAACCTCACAGAAGGAAAATTTGCAAAATTGGAGCTTCGCTGGGATATTAGCACAGTGACACATGGAACTTCGCCATGGAAAAGCAATATAGTCGTTGGGACCAATATAACCGCTCGACCAACCCACCGAACAGGAATAAAGGAATTTATGGTTCACCACTAGACTGTTGGACCATGCCGTAATGAACAGAACATAGTTAATGAAGGCTTCATACCCATTGCAAGCGACCTATTTTTGAGATACCTATTTATCCCATTGCACCATGCACCGAGAACACTTTTTCTAACCAATAATTTGAGCCCGCAGACTAAGTTGATCTTGCATAGTGATCATCACATTGTTTCCATATCTTCCATTGCAGTGTCTAAGTTAATCTAAACCCGATCTAGTTAATCTCGAGCGCGTATGTCCAAGGATCTCAAAGCAGTTGAAGAATATCTGAAAGAAGTACTCCTCGATCTAATGACTGAAAGAGTCATGTCAAAGAGAGTATTATCTATAGGTGTACAAGATTCATCCACAAGAACAGTGCAAGCATCTCTGTCGACTGCTCGCGGAGCTGGACCATCCCGACCATCAGATCAAAAGCGAACAAAGCACAGGGATGATCTCATGAATGCCAAATTGATCCTGGCTATATTACCGACCTACATACCACCTCTGAGCGGTGCAGTAAATTGAGATAGCGTGCCCATACATTTTGAGTACACCTTGGTCACTGCGAACCTCTCGAAGGGGATCCGTGCAGTTCGAGCAGACCAAGACAAGATTGCAGCATTGAAGTTCAGTGACTTCAACCTCGATGACTGAAAAGTATATAACATGCTTGCCCCACATAAGTACTTGACCAGAACAAAGGGGAATAATTCAAAGATAATCCCCCAGACGTGGACCCATAACCTCACGCAGTCCACCCTACTGAACATCATGAAGATCTTACACTTCGGAAGACACCAGGAGATCAATGCCTGTGTCAAGTTGTTGCTTTCTTGTTACCATAGTGGATATTTGTGGCTATACCTTCGTATCATAGTTGATCCAAAACTGATCAATTGGATCATAAGGTTGAGTATGCAAGGACCTGATCCATAGGATTTTTATACTGGAAAAGCCATAGATCGTGCGCTAGCATAGAGGATCAAAGACACCTACGACGATGTTGAGAAGGGGAAGCGAGGCTACAAGGTAGATTCTATCTAGAGTGGCCCAGTGAGCCTCACCTGTCAGTTGATTATAGGGGAGTTAGTAATAAATAACCGACCTACCCAAGTGTGCAGAGTTAGTAGTCGACCTTGCAGGGAAGTGCGCGAAAGGCCTACAGATGAACTGGGTGAAGTACCTGGTGAATCAGTTGGAACTAGACTGCAAAGAAGCACAAGATCAAGGTTACGCATTCCATTTTAGTTGGATTTTGATCCTTATCGCATTCATCACCTGGGAGATGCCAGAAGGTGTGACCTTCCCTGACATCGAGCCATTTGAATCGTTGGATGTGAAGTTTAGTACACTGTGGTATTCAAGTGATATGAATAAACAATGGCAGTCAAATGTTGTTTTTCATACCTACTATGATCAGCTGAAGAGAGCCATCCAGTCTGAGCCTCGCATGACTCCAAACACTCTACACCGGTTCTAGCCTTTGATGAAGTTCAACGCAAATCGACATTTCATTTATATTACAACATGCGCCGATGAACATAAGAAACAACTTTAGTCCTACTACAAGCTGACGAAGGAGGACCTGGAGGAGATTACTAAGGAATGGTCTGCTGACCTCCTTATCCCCACCAACTCTACAGAGATATCCGACATCGACAACCCAGAAACTGCATAGGATACACATGGACCTAACAGGTCAAAGAAGACCGAAGAGGTCCAAGGATTAGACAGTACATCCATGAAGGCTGCTTCCATATTACCAGAGCAAGGAGGTGATGGCGAAGAGTTAGATGACAAAGAAGTCGAATAGAAGCAAGGAGACGAGGTTGATCCTCTGACGAATAGGAAGGGTTCGCCTCCAAAACCTTCCTCTCGGAAGAAATCGAAAGCCTCCATGAACAAGATGCATACTATCCTCACCTCTGACGACTTCGACTTCCTCATAACAGCCCTGAACGATGCTTCACTGTAAATAACAGAAAAACAAGAGGCCAAGCAAGAAGAAATGTATGATAGGATTGAAATCAAACTCTGAGGGGTACAACAGGCACTATAGTCTAGCCCCATAGTCTCCACTATGCCTTTTCCATTGGGAACACCAGAGTTGGGAGACGAGCCAACCCAAATCTATCGACTAGCTGATACAGTCAAATCTTTCCTTCGACGAGCACAAGAAGAAACCGAAAAATACGCCTAGACCTTGAAGCAAGTGTAAGGATTACTTGTAGAGCAATGTAGTGCTACAGAACAGGAAAATATTTCCCTCCAAGCGAATTTCAATGAAGAGAAGGAATAGATGCAACAAGGAAAGGAACAATTGCTCACAGAGAAACTTGAAGTGAAGGAAGCGGTCAATAGAGCACTTCGCTCTGTGACAGTCGTAGAAATCAAGGAAGAAGACCGAGTTACACAACATGTAGAACAGATCGCAGAAGCCATCTAGCAACTACAACAATGCATAGCAGACTTGGAGCTACGCACTGTACCCGAAACCCCACAAGATGTAAGGGACCAAAGAGAAGCAAGTTCCAGGAGCGCAGTTGAGAGACTAAAGGCCCTTGCTATGGAATGCAAGCAGCTGAGTGACCGCAATGCCCTAACATAAGAACAACTTGTTGAGAATCCAGAATTAAAGACACTGGATTCACAACTCCAGGAAGAGAAGCAACAAGTAGAGACACTACAAGCACGGTTGAAGCTCCTATCAGCTGTGGAAAGAATGAATATATCTCAAGAGAAACACACCACCTAGCAGCAGATTCACGCTCTTCAGAGCATATTTATGGAAGTAACTCAAAGACTCCAACCTGTACAAGATAAGGCCTACCAATTGTTCACAGAAGTTGAAAGCTGAGGAGCCAAACTAGAGAAGGTTGTTAATGTAGCTGAACAATGCCTAGAAGGACCTATGAATGATGTAGTCATCCAAGAGTTTGTTGAACAAGAGATCATAGCACAATAACAATTCCAAGTAGCTCGAGCCAAGCTTGAGGCATTCGAAGTAGAACTAGTCAGACCAGAGTGACTCGAAACGAGTCACGGGTGAGTGTTGGGGGCATGTTGGCCCTTGATCAAGCTTTGAGGGTTCTTGGTCATGTTTGACCTAATTTTGGAGACTTCGACAAGATGTTGAAGGTGGACCACAAGACGAAGAAGATATCATGGGATCTCAGCCCCTCTTTGGGTCCTTTTTGGGATTTGGGGATATGTAACGGGTATGGGATGTCGGCCCATGGGTTTACCCATGCTTAGGCCTATTTTGTAATTTACAAATAGAGATCTAAGCAATGTAAGAAGAGGCTGCTAGTAAGTTGTAAGTGTGCTAAGTGCAAGCATGGTTTGTAAATGGTTTGTGAATACTGTAAGATACTTGCAGAGCTAAGTGCAAGTGGTTGTAACAGACTATGGAATTCTTTGTGCTGTAGCGCAGGAAGGAGGAAATAGCGAGGTGCACAGATCTCTTGTCCTATGTGGAGTAAGGATTGTGTGGCTTTGTGCATGTAACCTATTGAAGAAGATAATAAAGAATAAGAGTTGGTGGACATAGCCCCAGGGTGGGGGTGAACCACGTATATGTTGTGTTTCTCTACTTTGTGCGATGTGTTGGTGTATTTATGTGTAATTTGTTAAGTGCTTGATATAGATAGATAGATAGATTTGTTTATGCTTTGTGCTTATGATGAATCTGAATGCTAGATCTAACCTATGTGAATGTACTTAGTGCTTGAATATGCTAGATGTGATCCATTTATATATTCTAAGTGCTTAAATACATTATATCAGGGTGAATGTTGCGATGCTCTGTTTTATCTGCGAAGTAGATATTGGTTAAATATTGATGACTGATAGTGCTAAGTGCCCTATTAAGTATTAAAATCATAGATTTTTGTCCCAGCTAAGGTTCCAAACATCTCCTGCAACCGCCCCTACCTCTACCTCGGGTGAGACTTCATATGCTTCTCAGGTGTTGCCAAAAGGGCCATTAGTTAGGGTTTTGTTAGTGCACTATTGTAGCGTTGAACCCTGGGTCTTCCCCTGTGCCAACACTAACTGATGTCAAGTCCAAGGAAGAAGTGTAGAGGAACCATGTCCGTCATCAAAAAAATTTCATGTAGAATCCTCTTGACTGCAACAATCATTGAGTTCGAGCAACCAGTGATCAACAAATCATCAACATAGAGAACTAAAAGTAGAAGTGAATCAACCATCTTGAGCATGTAGACATTTGGGTCTAATTTACAATGTAAAAATTTCTATGACAATAGGTAGGATTCCATCTTGTCATACCATTCCCTCAGAGTTTTCTTGAGGCCATAAAGGGACTTCTTCAATCGACAGAAAAAAGATGAGTCCTGCATAAATCCCTAGGGCTGCTCCATTTAGATCTCCTCAGAGAGATTGCCATGAAGAAATGCATTCTTCACGTCCATTTGATGGACTTCCCATCCCTTGGTTACCATAATGGAAAGTGCCAATTGTATGGAATCCATCTTCACTACTGGAGCAAAGGTCTCATCATAGTCAATACCATGAACCAGCTGAAAGGCTTTGGAAACAAGTCTGGCTTTGTATTTGGTAATTTGTCCATCCGCTACAGTCTTGGTCCTGTAGACCCATCTGTATCTGAAAATTTTCCTCCCAAAAGGAAGGGGAACCAAATCCCAAGTTTGGTTCTCGAGGAGGGAGTTGTATTCCTCCTTCATGGAAGATTCCCAAAAGGGATTTCTAGCAGCCTTGCCATAAGAGTGTGGATGTGAAGACTGAACCAAGAAAATATGCCTCAAGGGAAATGGTTCAGTGGCAGTGAGTGCAATAGGAGGCTCCTTGAAATCAGATCGAGTCCTTCTAGCATCGGCTGGATCACCAATGAGATCCCCTACATCCTGAAAAGTAGTCTGTGCCCACTTGGGCCTCTGCTCTGGATCTGCAACTACATCTGGATGCTTTGACTTTGCATGTGATTGTACTGACTTTGAATATGAATTATCTAAGTCCTATGAATAAAAAATCTTTCCTGAAGAAGAGTTGGCATGTGCATGCTCATCATCTCGAACAGGTGGAAGATTGAAGGTGTCTGCATGCGGATGTTGAGGTACATGTGAGACACTTTCCTCCAATTGAACACTATGCTCAATGATGATCCGGTCTGAGGAAAGATCAATAAGTCGATATCCCTTGATATTGTTAAGGTATCCAACAAAAATGCACTCAGTTCTTTGTGGATCAAGTGCCTTCCTCTTTTCAGAGGGAATCCTAGCCCATGCACGTGAACCGAAAATGCGAAAGTGGGTCACCTTCGGTTTGAGGCCGCTCCAAGCCTCATAGGGGGTCTGATTCTTGAGAGATCTATGAGGAGATATGTTTTGGATGTATTTTGTACAATTAAGTTCTTCAACCCATAGTCTGTGTGGTAGTGACTTTGCATACAACATGTAAGATGCCATCTCTTTTAGAGATCTATTTTTCCGCTCGACAACTCCATTTTGTTGCGGAGTATAGGGAACTGTGTGCTGCAATTGGATTCCTGCCTCATGGAAAAGATCATGGATCTCATGAATTTTATACTCTCCTCCATTATCAGTTTGGAGGAATTTGATCTTCTTTCCAGACTATTTCTCAACCAAGGATTTGAAATCTTTGAGGTGTTGAAAGACCTCAGATTTTTTCCTGAGAAATTAGATCCATGTAAAACGTGAGAAATCATCAACAAAAATGAGAAAAAACCTCATTTTCTGATGGATGGATACGGAAAAGGACCCATAAGGTCACTGTGGATCATATCTAAAGGTGTCGAGGCTCTATGAGACTTTCCCTTGTCGAATTTCTCTTGAGGGTGTTTCCCGAGAACACGTCACTCACACACTCCCCTGGAGAAATGGATGTCCGGTAGACCATCAACCAATTTGTGCTTGCTAAGCTATTGCATGTATCTTAAATTCAAATGTCCAAAACTTTCGTGCCATATCCTACTTCTTTCATCAGCATGAGTAAGCAGTAAAGCAAAATCAGGTTCAATGAATTCATAAAAAGTATACAATCTAGACTGATGATTTACCTCACCGGTAGCAACCCTGGAGTTGGCTTGCATGTCATATATGTACACAAAATTTGGTGTGAATATGACTTTCTTTTCGTTGCCAGAATTCGTCATCTGATACACAGAGAGAAGGTTGACAGAAAGTTTGGGAACTTGCAACACATTCTCGAAGCTTTCGTTGGTGAGTTCAATCCTTCCTCTGCTGGTGAATTCAATAAAAGAGTTGTCCCCCATTAGAATAGGAGGACCTTTTCATGCATCCAATGAAGAATAGACTTCTTCTAAGGTAGCCATGTGATGTGATGCTACTGAATCTACGATCCAAGCATCGGGAGAGGAGTTGATTGTAATCAAGGCATGGCTAGAATTTCCTTTCTTGGAATTCAAATCTTCTAGCTTCTTCTTCTTTGCACCCTTGGGGATGCGATCTCCAAGGTTGTTTTGCTGAAGTATTTGAGACATCAGATCTTTTTTTTTTTTCATGCATGCATATTCCAAATGGAATCCTTTGTGACAGTATGAGCATTTCTCCCCTTTTCTTCCCTTTTCCCCATTGGATTTAGAGGCATCGGTGAAGGGTTTTGTGTACCCTTCCTTCTTCAGTTGTGCATGAGATTTCCGTTTAACTTTATATTTAGATTTCTCATATTTTTGGCTGCAATCATGCACAGTGAGTGCATGCGCCCTTGGGACTTTGATTGTGCCCATGTTGATGAGCTTGGTTTTCTCTTGTGTTAGAGATTCGATAAAGTCCTCAAGAGAAGGCATCTGCCAGGTGGCTCCGGAGGTGAATCTGACAGAATGGAATGTGGATATGAATGCAAAGAATTCAGGACCAATCTTGGAGAGAATGGTGATAACCATTTGTTTCTCCTCCTTTGATTTATCAACCCCTCAAGCTTTGAGTTGAGACAATAAATCCTTGAATTTTGTAAAGAAATCTTGGAAATTTTCGAATCTTTTTGGATCCAATGTGAGCAGCTCCACCTCTAGCATGTGTCCCCTCATCTCATCCTATTTTCCAAATATCCCTTCCAAGGTGGTCCAGGATTCATTAAGAGTCTTACAGGAATATATGTGAAAAAAGAGATCGAGAGAAATAAGACTGCAAATTGTTCCGAGCGCCTCATCCATGTGATTTAAGTACTTGGATTTTTCTCTGGATGATGTCGGTTCTGTATCTATATTCAAGGTTAACCTATACAACCCTCTAGTTCAGAGATGTATGGCTATTTTCTCCTTCCATGAAAAATATTTGTAAGGTGTAAGAATGATTTCTTTTTGGAAATCCATCTTTTCGTTATCTTCAATCTTTTGTACCTGGAATTTTTTTTGGTGTAGCTTTTGCTTAGTAGTCTGTCAACTCTGATACCATGTAAATGTGTTAAAACTACACATAATATATCTAGCTAAAGAATAATACACACATTTGTAGAGAGAATTTTAGAAAGAAGAAGAAGGAGAGAAAGAATGAAAAAATTCTCATTAACCGTTGTGAATAATGAATAATTTACACATGATATACTCTGTATAGCTCAATGAGTGCGCACTGGAGGAGAACCAATGTGCCATAGTGGTGGCCTAGAGTGATCTGGACACACACCAACAGTTACGAGAGTGAACTGCCACCTAGTCTAGTCTCTCAGGCAGTTACGAGAGTGAACTGCCACCTAGTTGGGTTAACTAGTCAACTAGTCTTCAGTTAACTAATTGAACAAAGAGTAGTGAAGAGTTAAATCAGGGAATCAAGGCTAATGCGCCAGTCTGGTGATGATACCAAGGCAAGGTCGAATTAGCATGGTGATGATCCCAATGTTTCATGGTGACAAAACCAATGCAACATCTAAACTCAACTCAACTAGTCAAACTGAAGTGTCAACTGAAAGAGAATATTCTTCAGGTGGAATATTATCCCCTAAAATATAGGTGACTGGATAATGACTAATTATGACTAATAAAAAAGGAAAAAACCTTAGGAAAAATAAATCCTAGGTGTGTGTGAAGTAACTCCAACACCTCAGATATAGCTCTGGGTGTTGTTTTGGGCCAAAGAGAAAATCAAGTTCCCTATGCTATCTATTTTTTGAGAAAAAACCTCTCTCCTACTAAGATAAACTATACATTTACTAAAAATGAATTCTTGGAAGTAGTTCATTCCATTAATAAATTCTGACATTATATAACTGGGTATGAAGTCTTTGTATACACTGATCACTCAACTATTATATTTTTAATGAATAAACCTATCACAAATGCTTAAGTTACGAGATGGCTATTATTGTTACAAGAATTCAACATTAATGTTATATATATACCTTAGAGAGATAATCTTGTTGTTGATTTTTTGTCCAGGCTTATTAATATAGAAGAGAACACACCAGTTAATGATAACTTTCTTGATGAAAGCTTGTTTTCTATCTCTACTTACATTCCTTGGTATACAGATGTGGACAATTATCTAGTAACAGGGAAATTAACTAAAAATCTATGCTCTTGGGGAAAACAAAGAATCATTAAGCTAAGTGCTAATTACATGTGGAATGATGATTGTTTATACAACACTAGGCCTGATTTGGTGATTAGAATATGTGTACGGGAAGATGAGATGCATGAAATTCTTAAAGTCTTCCATGATGGGCCATGTGGTGGGAATTTTTCCGACAAAAGGTCAACATACAAAATATTACAGTTAGGCTATTATTGGCCAACCATTTTTAAAGATGCAAAGAAGTATGTGGATATTTGTGATGATTTCCAATAGATGGGGAGGCCAAGTTTAGCTGATGAGATGCCTCTTCAAACACATGTAGTAATCAAACCTTTTGAAAAATGGACATTAGATTTCATAGGACCAATCAACCCTATGTCTAGAAGGAAAAGGTACATATTGGTTTGTATGGATTATGTGACAAAATGGGTAGAGGCTAAATCTTTATATTTTGCAAATGAACAGTCCGTTGTTGATTTTATATTTGAAGAAATATTTACCCATTTTGGTGTGCCTAGAGAGATAGTGATAGACCAAGGGACCAAATTTAATTCTAATTTGGTCAAAGCCATCAAAGAACAATATAATATCAAGCATCGAAAATATACACCTTACCACCCCCAAGCAAATGGATAGGTGGAGTCAACCAATATGGTGATAGAATCCATTCTCATGAAAACAGTTTAGCTGGACCATAAACACTGGGCTGATAGGTTTCCTAAAGCCTTATGGGCTTACCGAATAGCCTAGAGAAACACCACATGTCATACCCCTTATGAATTGGTGTATGGGAAGAAGGTGTTGTTCCCCATAGAATTTCAATTAAAGACCTTTAGAACAACGATGCAATTGGGAATAGACCTAGATGAGGCATAGAAACATAGGTTAATGTAGATGAATGAACTTGATGAGATAATGTAGGATGATATTCAAAGAACCACACTCATTCAATATAAAAAAGATAAATGGCATGATTATTTTTTTAAGAAAAAGTCCTTTCATCCAAGTGACTGGGCCCTGTTGTATGACAACAGGTTTAAAATCTTTGAAGGAAAACTGTCAACCCGATGGTTGGGACCTTATGAAGTGGATACAGTCTATGACAATGATTTGGTTAATATAAAAACCATTGATGAAGATTAAACTTCCATTTTTGTAAATGGGAACTGCTTGAAGGTATATCATAAGCCCTTGTCTAAATAAGATTTTATCAAGAGTGTTCTTCAGAGTTATGAAATGCAATTGGTAAGCGAGGGGAGTCCTCCCCTTGCTAATCCACCACTATAAGTCTCTTGTTATTTGATTTAACCATGTATATATGTTCATATATGTGAGTTTATAGATATAGGTTTTGTGTGATTTATAAAATTGAGCTAACTATGATATTTATTTGTAGATAATTCATGATAAAGGAGCTTCACTGAGTTTTCTTTGAAAAATATGACGAGCAGGAAATATCGCTGGCTCATAAAATTTTTAAAGGGATAGTGGTAGTTAGATTTTATCTTGCTAATAAAATTGAAGTGTTAACAGGCTTGATAGTATGATTTGTATCTAAAGGAGGAGCCTTCTGTCTTTCAGTAGCAAAAGATAGTCCAAACTAAGAGTTATTGCAGAATTTGGAACCTAATTCCACCTTGCCTATTACTTCTACCTCAATTTAAATTTCCTATACCTATGTTCTACATTTATTTTTCAAGAATAATACTTCAGAAAAATCAACAAACCTAGAGGTTCTAACATTCAACTCAGTCTTTAGCATTCCGGTACCTGTTGGCAGATTCAACACTTCCAGTTTTGAATCTTGGATAAAAACACCTGCAGTCTGATCCAATACCCGTGATCACCAAAAAATTTTGTACAGCTTGAAACTCAGAGTATTCCATCCACAATGTGAGGCTTGAAAGTTCCAGTTTAAAGATTATAAAGATCAGGTACCTTCTCAAGTGCATCCAGTACTGTAGAATCATGTTTCGATATTGCAGAATCTTGTTCTGGTATTGTAGAATCCTATTCTAATACTTAAGAATCATGTTCCAGTACTAGTTAGTAATATGTTACTTGTATCAAAATGATATAATCACTGTCATGTATATTGACATTGCAGGTGATTGGAGGTATGAACTAATTTTTCATGTTCTTTCTATTAAAGAATCATTTAAATCGTGTGTTGAATTGTTTTTGTTCTTAGGTACACATCCTATTTCGAACTTTCATACCTACTCCTAAATGTATCACCATTATTATCCCCTTAAAGTGAAATATACACATTCATCCCTATCTTGTTCGATACTTCTATTGGCGCATCTACTTTATTATTACCTCATCATTTTGAAAACTGACTTTTATTATGAATGACCAAGATTATCCATTGGAAAAGGGTGACACCATTATGTTTGATGCTAGCCTAATTGATTTAACAAATTATTATTCAAGGACTCCCTTTCTAAGTTTCTCTTGGAAGGTATTGATGAAAAAACTCCTATGGTGTAACACTCGTAGAAAACCTCAATAAACTTTCACGAGGATCCTAACACTAGAGGGCCTTTTAGTCATTATCCAGGATGTTATTTTATACATTGAATAGGATGATATTTGATATTTTTGTGGATGATGTCACCCTTGGACTAAAGATAAATGATTAAATCTGTGCCTAGTAAATTTAAAACACTCTCGTACCACCTGCCTTCCTTACACTCTAAAAATATGTCAAAGAACAATATACATCATTTAAATCTTTTGAGTGATATATATAATAAAAATTAAGTATAGGGAAGTACAAGTAAACCCATCAGGGTACTGAGAAGGCCTGATGGCAGTGGGGCTATGCTTGTATGGTACTAAGGTAAACACATTGGGGTATTGAACAGGTCTGCTGGCAGTGAGGCTATGCCGAGTAAAGAGAGCTAAAAAAAATACCATTGGCACATCTAAAACCAAAAGCTGGGGTCACATTCTGAAGCAATGATCATTCGAATTGAAGCTAGGATATGAACTGTATATCTCCTACATAATGGTCATAAGATCCTTCGAATACTTGTTTGTGGATTCTATCTTTTTGAAATAGATAGGTTTTCATGGAAGTGGGACCCTTAGTATAGGTAATTCATCTTGCCTAAACAAGAAGATTTACCTATATACTTGGATAATGGATAAGTTAATCACCTTAGGGATGTATCATTTTATATCTCCTTTTCTCTATGGTATTAAAATCATGATCATGTCACTTTTATCCTAATAATGTAATGAAGGTATGATACCTATTGACTAAAACCAGTCTCTCGATGAATTTTTGTAATATGATGATATTCAGGACATATCTAAGCCATCTCTCCTAATCACTTTTGAACAGGAACTACCACATCGTTATTAAATAAAATAACTTGAGTTGATATTATTTCAGACCACTCCTTCTCCTTTATGACCATGATTTGATTGTTATAATTTTCTCATAATGAAAATATGCTCCTTTGAATGGCTTCACCATTCATATGAGCGCCATTTATCAATGTTATATTGTCGATTGACCTCTTCTATTCTCTTTCACTCTAGCTAATCCCTCAACCACCATGTTCACTTCTATTTCATCTTCTGCTACATGTTTCCATTGCCCTGATCCAGTACCAAATCCTTAATCTGAGCATCATTGTTTACATTGCATCAAATTTGGAGACTTACTTCAAGACCGACATAGAGGTAGATTTCCACAAGCATGTGTTTCAAATATTCAAATAAACATAAGAGTATAAAACATGAAAGGAAAATTTTGAGAAGGCAGGATGGATAACTTTCTTGGAGAAATTTAGAGGACACCATGACAAGGTTTCCCACGTATTCTCACAAAATTTTTATGGGGAAACTGTTCGGCTAGGGAGAATGACAATGCAAGTGACAGAGACTACTATAGTAGAAGCCACTACCCTGTCATCAGAAGGATAGAAGTATTTCAAAGGTATGGAAATTGATAAACAAATTTTCCAAAAATTCTTGGTACCAAAACATGCGAACCCAGACTGGATGAAAGGTATACCTCGCAATTGGGTCAGACAAGAGTATTGGGAAATGCTTGTCAGTCTGCAAAATTTTTTGACTTGTGAAGGAAGGTATGCTATCACCTTATTATACCATTTGATATTACTATTGCATTTTGAGGGTGGTCCATAGGTCAATTTTCCATATTTCTTGTGGATGAGCTAAAAATTTATGGATAAGGGGGTTAAATCCACTTCTAAGAAACCATAAACAAGTCTATATCATCACAATATGATGAAATTATTGGTTGTGCATGAATTAAAGAAACAAGAAAGTAGTTGGAAGATTTTTCTTACTCAGGACATCACCTTAGAAGAGTCCACTAAGAGCCATACATAAGATATTTCCAAGTCTGTAGGAGAATATAGGGAAGGGGAATGTTGTAAGGAGTCTACCAAAAAGGCAGGGAGCAGTGACAACAAGAAAAAGAGACCAAGTCGTGAGGTAGAGGACGTTGGGCCTAATACTTCAAATTTTGTTGGTAAATCATACCAAAGGAAGAAAACAAAACTGGGAGAAACCCCTGAACCAAGAGTTAAGAGAAAAGATAATATCACAACTCCTGAAGAATCTAACACTAAAACATCGACCGGAAGTAAAGCAAAGAAGATAAGAGGGAAACAAAGTCTTGTAATCAAGTCTGAGTTGTCAACAAAACAAACCAAGAGGAGACGATTATTTGAGTATGATATTGAAACCCCACCCAAACCATAGGAGCACCAGAAGAAAATCTATTTTTTATTGGGTAAATCGGTAGATGCAGACATGCACTAATCCCCCTAGATCCACCTGGATCTAGAACAAAATGAGATGGAACAAGATGTTTTCCCTAATTTGTGATCATTGAGTTTACTACCAAAGGAGGAATATATAACATACCTTATGAATCGCTTCCTTATATATTTGTTGTCCCTACTTCACTCTAGTGCTCTTGTGGAATCAGATCTGAGACAACACAAACCAACCAATGTGAAAGCAACAATAGTAGAATTCAATGACAACCTAAACATGTGATCAAGGAATCATGTAATAAAATACTAATCATTTTATGGGAAAGAGACGTGCCACCATATTATATCAATGAAAAGTAGAAGATACAACCGAATTTCATTGATGTTGCAAGTTCCCTTTTAGTGGTCCTTCGTTCCAACACACACATACACTTGCTCCAAAATTCACATGAAGATAATCCACAAAAGTTTGATGGGAAAATGGTGGCCTCAAGCATAACTAGAAACATGATTCTTCACACAGTCTTCAGCCTATTATTTCATCAATTTCCTGCTTAATCTTGCTTAACCTTTTCCATGAGAAGCCCATGATTATATAGGAGAAGGTGCAGTGGTTTAAAGGGATGAGGATGATCCCACCAAATTAGAGAAACCAGTAGGATCACAACCATACAGAGGCCACCTCACATTCTAGAGGATTCCCCTTCTAGAAATTTATGAAACCTCTTTCCTCTTTTAGCTTTGGAATGCCACCACACCCTGCCTATATAGCAGAAAGTGGAAATCCCACGGGCTAGCTATATAGCAGCTTGCGGAAATAATAGATTTTTTCACTATGTAATATATGCAGCCTGCAGACCCTTTCTAAAAAGCAGTCTTGTAGAGGAGGAACGAAGTTGCTTTTCTCAGGCAAAAAGTCATGTTGGGAGCCTGAACACATGTTTGTGAAATCATCATTAGGGTGACCAAAATAATGTGTAACAGAATGCCCCCCAAAGTATGAGGCTAGAACTCATGACAGCCAAAATAATTTGTAAAAATGAGTGTGTGTGTCGGGAACAAGGAGCAGACCAATTGGGAACCTGCAAAAAATCAAGCATCCACACAATATTATACCATGTCTGAAGTAAGCATTCCCATGTTCAGACTATAAATGATTGAAATCATAAGTATAAGCCATGGACACGAATTATACACTGTGGATCCATGTCATCAAGATTCTACATAGCCACCAAGAATACACTATGGATCTATGCATTGGAAAACTCAGATGAAGACATAGCCACGAGACATACAAAGTGGATCTATGTGTCAATTCAAATCACAAATACTCCATCGCAACCTGGATAAAAAATGATGAGGTCCAAGGTCTTCAATCCCATCGTCTGTTAGTACAAATCTAGCCATGTGATTACAGGTGTTGAAGTCGAACATGGTTAGAAACCACTTGATTACCGATCGTTAATGAAAACCATTAACAAGTACGATGGAAATCACCATTGATATCAATGACTCCCAAGGTACAATAGCATAATCCAATGAGTGTGAATAGATGATCTGAATTCGAGCACTCGATGGAATATCTCGATCAAGGATCAATGACGTAAATCCACCGTCGAAAGCAAAGAAACCTACCATTGAGGCATGCAGGTTCTAAGGCACTAAATAATTTCTAAGTCTTGTTTCCAGATAAGGAGCTGAAGTCGACAGGAGAAGACTTGTCACAGGAGGGCCTTGATGTATCCACCATCAGATGATAGGAAGTAAGTAACAGATTTAGGGTAGAGCAAAGTATGAACATGATTTGAAACTGACACAAGGAAGGCCGACATGGTAGGAATTGACAATTGCAGATGGCCGACTCAATAGAGAGCTTGGTTGAAGTTCTCTTGAACATATGAATGGCACGACACTGGTCTTGGCAGAATAGACTCAAAGACAACCCAAGATATGAAATTTCACAAAGTTAGATGAGAGACAAATGGATTTCCCAACCTAGATTCAAATGATAAAAGCGATGCCATGTTCAAGAGCGACACTTACTACCACTAACACAAATATAGAGACACATCTCTTTCTCAAATTTTCCCCCACCATTTCTGGCGAGTACCTCTTTATTTTTATGCAAGCTTGAGGAGGATAACATATGCTTGTTGATGTAATCTCATACTTCGTACGAGTCCCTCAGAGTATGTTTAACGAACCCTAAGAAGGATTGGTTTGGTCCCATGTGGGTCTTTCGATGTTTGTTTAATGAGTCCAAAGATAGAAAACTCAGGGTTTTTTCATATTTTGAGAGTCTGAAAAACACTTAAAGAGAACTCTCCCAGTTCCTTTTTTGTAAAATAGTTTGATAGGACTGAAAAAGTGATAAACTATCACCCATAAAACATCTTCGTCAAATACTTTTACGAGCGTGAAAAGAACAAGGTCGCTCGACAATCTTTTCATTTTTATGGAGTGTGAAAAGAGCTTAAAGGTTACTCTGTAAGTTTTGTTATTTTCATGTTACCATGACGAGTACAAAAAGATGAAAAAAGTATAATCGGTTACATTCTCATCGATTTTCGAGCATGAGAATGAACAAAGACTAAGATCGAGGTTTTTCTAAAAAACCCTAAAAAAGTAATCAAACACGTGACGAAAAAGAAAAACAAATCGCAAAAACTGTCCATACTTCATTGTTAGGAACCCTAGTCTGCCTATATGCAAGAAACAAAACACTCATGAGACCATTAGGCTGGTAGGTTTTTGAGAAAATATATTTAAATGATATAAAATATTTTTAGAAAAAGTAAAAAATGAGGTAAATAGGGGTAAGAACTCATTTTCACTATTTCATTTGTATTTGGTCAAAAACTTGTTTAAGAGTCCTTTTTTCACCTCATATTTTGGCAGTCGATTGCAGGGAGCACAGGCGATCATTCGACGAACGATTTGCGTGAAAACGGTGAGTACCTAATCTTCTTCCTTTTCAATGGTTTAAAATTCATTTCAATTGGTTAAAAGATGATATTTTGGGCAAATTTTTGGGTCGTAGGCGTGCACTGGGGCCGCCACAGGTGACCTATATCAGGGCCTGCAGAAATCAAATGTTTCAGCAAGTGCCCTATGGTTCACCTGCGGAAAATCCGCTCTATAAATAAATCCCAATTGTGGCAGCCGAAAACCCAAAAAGAAAATGATGCGTTGGACCAAAGAGAATTCTAAAAATGATGATTGAAGGTGCTAACTTCTTTCCTTCATCTCCATTCAGGTATTTGGATTGAAAAAATGTTGGAGTGGAGAGAAAGAGAGCATGAATATGATGATGCAATGGATTTGAATGATCCGAGCACCATAAATGCCCTACGATAGTGTGGTTTGTTAAAGTTCTTCAAGATCCAGGGCATGAGAGCCCAACTGAGACTGTTGGAATATTTGGTCCATATGTGGGACGTGGACCAACAAGTATTTCATGTGGGTGTCCATGTGATTTCCTTGGACATCGAACATATTTACTTCTTGATGGGTCTATCCCATCGTGGGGCGCAAGTGACCTTAACAGGAGGTCGAGGTGGTGGTTTTCCAATGAGTGAATACATTAGACGCTATTTTGAACCCGAGGCTGAGCGACGCAAGGGTAAAGTGGCTATCAGAGGGGTTCGTGATCTGACTCTTAGAACCATAATTTTCACCATTGCATGGATGGTAGGGAGTGCTTCTCCTCACATGGATCTACAGAGATACTTTCAGTATGTCATTGAATGCACCGAACCTTGTGTGTTCAATTGGTGTGATGGTTTTCTCAGCAACATGAAGAGACAGTTGACTAAGAGAAAAAATGGGGAACTAAAGCAATTTGGGTACGGATCCATTTTGGTATCTTTCTTCCTAGAAAGATTCCCTCACTTATGCCTACAGGTAGAGTGGAATATACCAGGGCCACGATATCCGCGGATGAAACGATGGTGTGATCTCATGTTCCGACATGTAGCGGGTCCCATTATTAAGTATAACGATACATTTTTTGATTGGTTGGAGCCTCAGATCTTGATGATCAATGAATATGCGTATGTCAGGCTATATTTACGCAATGACCCTGACTTGGTGCTACTAGAGGGTTCTCAGTGGGGGGACCTAGGTAAGATTTTTTTTTTTCTTTTATAGTGTTTTTGTAAAATTTTAAAAATATCAAATATTTTTATGTTTCCAATCCAAGGACTAATCAAAACATTTTGACCATGCAGATGTAGGGATATATCGTCCCTCGGGTACATCCCCTATCTAGAGGCGAGGGGAAACGGCTGTAGTGGCAAGATGGGATGCAGACAACTATGAAGCAATTGAGCAGAATCTAGGGGGTTTGACTGCAAGCATCCCAGATATGTCGATCGACGAGGTCCCGAGGCGTTTCCAGCACCATACCGTAGGCGTGTTTGGTCCTCTGAGATGATTGCTCCATAGGGTAGCATGAGCAGTAGTGTGTTACTGTGAGAATCATCCATGATGCTATTTTGTAGAAGCCATGAGCTTCAAATTTTGACATTTTGGTCTTTGGATGGAAGACACTTTTTGTAAAAAACTTTTATCGTTATATATATATATACATGAGGTTTCTACCGGCTTAATTTTCATTGTATAATACATGTGATGTGTGATTGGATTTATAAATGTCTCAGACGTATGTCTAACACATAATTAGCTAAATCATCAGTTAATGTATTTAGACATCTAGGAATGTGTTGATACTCGATATAATCAAAATAACATTCCAAGAGGCGAATTCGTAAATATACTCGTAACAAAGTAGGACTTCAGATAGCATAGACATTACTTAACTGTAGCACTACTAGCTGCGAATAAATTCGTATAACCAGGCGATGAATCCCAAGTGAGATAGCATTGGTCAACAATTCGATAACTGTGCTATACTTTGCGATATTATTGGTTGCTTGACCGAGGCAAACACCGTGTAGATTGATAAGTTCATTCGTAGGTGCATAGTTTCCCACGTAGCATAAGATAGGTTCTGAGTGCTACGACTAGCGCCATCGGCAAAGACAAAGTGGGGTAACGAAGACTCCGACATCTGGAAACCAAGCACAACGCAAGGTAAGCGGTCAAGGGTAGAAACCAAATAATGAAAAAGCACACAAAAGTAGCACACAATAGTATGATACAGTAAAATACAAGCACCCATGCAGAGACAGTCTAAGCATAGTACTTCTTCAAGTAAAGCCCATTTCTGGGTTCACTCAAAGGAATGCCATCATAATCTACTGACTCATAGGCTCCCTTCTCCAACACTCGTTTGACGATGTAAGGGCCTCGCCACATAGCCTTGAATTTTTCGGCTCCTAGCAAATCACGATCTTGTTCATAGAGGAGAACTAGATCACCCTCAGAGAAAACGTGTGGCTTGACATGCTTGTCATATTGGGATTTGATGCGTTTCTTCTGGGTTTCAATAACTAAGGTGGCATCACGATGAGATTCGTCCAATTGCATTAGATACAACAGACATTCTTCTTCAACGGAGGTGTTTGGGAGAAGTTCAACGACTAGTTTTAACGATGGAATATCACATTCAATCAGTAGAACTGCTTTTATACCATACACTAATTGGAAGGGTGTAAACCCCATGGAAGACTTCAAGGATGTCCGATAGGCCCATAATGATGAAAAAAATATCATGTGCCAACTCGTTTTGTGAATTCCTATAATCCGTTGAAGCATGGTGATAAGAACCTTGTTGATCGCTTCAACTTGGCCATTGGCCTGCGGATAGTAGGGGGTTGATTTTTCATGTCGAAGACCCAAATTTTCTGTAAGCTCAGACATCATGAAGTTTCGAAAGTGGCTACTATGATCAGTGACGATAGACTATGGGATTCCAAATCGTGTGATGATTTGATTGAATATGAATAGGGCTGCAGTTTTTCCCATATTGTCGAATGTAGGCATCACCTTGGCCCATTTCGTGAAATAATCCATGGCTACAATAATGTGTCCATGCCCCCTGGCCAAGTGAGGGTTGCAGGTCATGAAATCGATACCCCATTTAGTGAAAGGTCCAACAGAAACTATAGGGTGTAAGGGAGCTGGATGAGATCTTATCTTATGATTGTATGTTTGGCAAGCATGGCATTTCTGGACGACAGTTATACAATTTTTAAACAAAGAAGGCTAGAAGTACCCTGCTCGCAAGATATTTGGGCAGTGGCATACCCGAACATATGACCGCCACACGTTCTAGAGTGGCAGTCATTCAAAGCTTTCTTAGCCTCATCAAAGGTGAGACAACATCGGAATATAGAGTCAACACCATGGTGATAAAGAGTGTCATCGAGAATGATGTATTGACGGGCTTGATAGAGGATGCGACGACGGTATGTACTAGAGAGTTCTGGCCATAAAGTTTGATTCTGGAGATAAATGACAATATATCCATACCAAGCATCATTAGAACTGATAAAAAAAAGGGATTCACTGGGTAGGGAATCCTCTGCCACATTTTCTGTCTTAGCGGAGGGAAGGTCACATATTAGTTCGAAAAACACCAAGGATTTCTTGGACTTAGTGCGTTTGAATTATAAGTCAAACTCTTGGAGAATCACTATTTATTTGGAGTATTTTCCCCCTAGCAATTGACGTGTAAGAATGTGCTTCATAGGGTTGCAATCAGAAATTACAGTGGTCTTGCGTAGTAGAATATAGTGACGAAAACATTGGACATCTTGAAGAGCTTCCAAGGCCAGTTTTTCAACATGTAAATACTTGGCTTCGGTAGTCGTGAGACTCCGACTCAAATAATAAATGACATGTTCATTGTGTAAATCGTCTTCTTAGACCAGAACCATGGCGATGGTAGAGTCCAAAGGAGCGAGATAAAGGAAATAATCTTGACTATAATCAGGCGGGAAAGTGGTGGGGTATAGGTTAAAATCAGTTTCAAAGATTTGAAGGCTTTGTTGGTAGTGGTGTTCCATACAAACTCAAAGCCCTTATTTAGTAGTCGAGTAAATCCGAGTGTTAACTCAACATATTTTGGGATAAAACGACGTAGAAAGTTTTCCTTCCCTTGCAAACTTTGTAGCTGGCGAAGTGAGGAAGGAGGAGGGAGATTGAGGATCGCCTCAACCTTCAAAGGATCTACTCTGATCCTTTGATGTGACACAATAAAACCCAGGAGTCAGCCAGACTCCACACAAAAGACACATTTATGTGGGTTTAAGCATATGAAATAGAATAGAAAACAAAGTAAAATGGCTCGGAGGTGGGTCATATGATCACTACGATGCATGGAATGCACTATTAGGTCATCTAAATATGGTTTTACAATATGCTTAATATCATGGAAAGCGTAAGACATCGCATGTTGAAACTTCGCATCGACATTCTTCAAACCGAAGGGTATTTTCCGGTAGGCAATGGTGCCCCAAAGACAAATGAAAGTAGTTTTGTGTTGATCTGCGGGTAAAATATTGATTTGATTATATCCGGAGAAACCGTCCATCAAAGAGAAGATTTCACTTCCGACGCAATCATCGATGATTTGGTCGACAAAGGGTGTAGGAAATTTGTCCTTGGGAATATCTTTGTTGATATCCCTATAATCAACACAGACACGGATCGTACCTTGTTTCTTGTTAACCGGAACTAGATTGGATACTCAATCAGTCAAATCCACTGGAAAAATAAAGCTAGCTTTAAGAAGTTTTTCGACTTCAAGATTGATAACAACTGCTTTACGAGGGTGGATTGAGCGGGTTTAGTGCCCGGGTAGGTTTTAAGTTCATGTACAACAATATCATGGTCAATACCTGGCATCTCTTCATAGCTCCATGCGAAGATGTCATGAAATTCTTGAAAAAGTGACTTATATGTGAAAACCTCATTGGTGGAACATGAAGCTTCGATGTGGACATTTTTGACAACTCCAGGTTTAATAGATATGTCGAGGGGGATGGTGGGTGAAATGTTACTTAAGTTCCCTTCATATAACACATTGTGTGTGGATGCAGGAACCGAAGAAATAACGACAACGGTCGATGTAGTCGAGATCCGTTGGTAGCTCTCGATGGTGTGTTGTTCGAGAAAGAGAATGGAACGATGATGCCCATCATCCCAAGGGGTATATTCCATCGACATAACTGACATAATCATCTCATCCGTGGGAAAAATAACGTGGAACGGGTCAGGAGACGAATCACCGAGAGAGGGAGTAGAAGGGTCAACCGATTGAATGGCTTGGTAAGTGGATTCAACCTTACTTAAAGGCATCTAGTCTCCATAGTGAAGATAATCACCGGGTTCGGGTACTATCCACGGGTCAGAAGATGCGAGAGTTTCACGGACGAAGGTGGAAATCATATTAATTGAGGCAACCAAAGGAGGTGGAACGTCGGGTGGTGGGATCATAAATGTACCCATCAGAGTTGAATATTTTAGTAGACCCACACTGGAATTCTCATACCCAGGTGGTGTCTTTGCAATGAAAGGTGTGTTGCTGGTATGTGTATCAGAGTTAAATAAGTCTAGTTGGTCTACTGTAACTACTTTTCCCTGATGCGAAAAACGCACAATACGGAAAAGAGTAGACATGACTGCATGCATGGAATCGATCCAACTACGACCAAGTAAAAGGTTGTAATCGAGAGGTGCATCAAAGACCTCAACTTCAACGTTGACCATTTTGCCTTCTAACATAATAGGCAACAAAGGGAGTACACTGTAAGGTTTGAAGCTAGAGCCATTAAAGGCTTTGAGCATGTTGTGTGATTCATTTAAGGAAGGAGAGCCAATGGCTTTCCAACAGGCAATAGACATGACACATGTCAAGGCACCCTCGTCAATAACTATTCTCCAAATGTTCTTGTCGGTGACAACAACTTATATTTGAAATGCGAGATGAGGGGGTAACCTTGGAAAGTGATCTTCCAAGTCAAAGATTATTAAATTTGTATCTGTAGGGTCGATTCCACCGATATCTTTTAACAGTGCCTTCTGTTGTGTAGGACAACTCTGAAGGACTTCGAGGGTTGACATCGCAGATGGTGCTTACACTAGATCCTCTACAATACTATAGTTCTAGGCAGCAAGCGCATGAGGATTTAAAGAATACTTTTGAACCACGTCCTTAGGAGGAGGGCGAAGGACTGTATTGGGGTTCGGTTGTTTGAGATGAAGAGGACCGTTGGAAGGTGGATCCGAGGGAAATTGTTGAACCAATGAAGGTGGTCTATCGTTAACTTTCTTCTTGGAGGAAGAGTAATCTTTGGCACAAGTGGTAAGTGTGATGTCATTCTTCTTTGAGTCACTGTTACACATAAGTACGTAGGAGCTACTAGAGGAAGAAGGTTGATCATGGATGACCAATTGAGCCTGTTGTTGAGAAGGAAAGGGCTAAGACAAGACGACAGATGTAGGAGGTTTTGGGGTCCCTTGAAGGAACTTCCTGAACTTGACACATCTCAGACAGTCCTTCGTGTAGTGATCATCACCACAGATAAGGCAAGGATGGAGAGGTGTGCATTTTTCCTTATCATCAGCAGGTTGTGACTTGGTCTTGTCAAATTGTGGGTTGTTATTTTTATCCTCCTTATTCCTACCCTTCCCTTTTTTAGATTTATTCTTACTGGTAGAAGTCGATTGAACAACGTTCACTTCTAAGGTTTTACCGGTGGGAGGAGTGGGCGTCGGAGCAGTTTGAACATTAGAAGCATGGGATTTGGGATTGGTGTGAGAGGCCTGTGCAGATTGAGGTTGATCATGAAAAGTACCTATCACACCATCGACAACATGAGAAGTTGTTGGGGTTGATGAGGTGGTTGTGGTAGAAGGACGAGGTGCATCAGGGAGCAGATCGTAAAGAGTACCTGTTTTTGAATAAATGAGATCGAGGTACTGGGCACGAAAGATCATATGTTCTTCTTTGACAACTCCACCCATGGCAATGTCTTTAGATATGTCATTCATGAAGGATTTCGTGAACCATTCTGTCAATAATTGATCGAGAAGATTGATTTTGATTAAACGTCGTCTTCGTCTCCACTCATGAATGTTATCGAAGATATGAGTGGATTTATTTTGCTTGAAAGAACTCAAAATATTGGTTCCCATTTCATAATGGATTGTCAACTGGTAGTGAGTGAGGAAACCCATAGCTAGGGTATTAAATTCGGTGAAGAATCCTTGTGGTAATTCTATATACCACTTCACGATTGAACCCGTGAGAGTTCGTTGAAAAAGACGTAACCAAATGGAGTCATCCATCAAAGAGTTGGATGAACACCAAAGGTGGAAATTCATGACATGATTGTTCGGATCCTCTATCAGTTTACCACTAAACTTAGGAATGTCTGATGGTAATTTGGCTGGTATGAAAGGCCAATGAGGAGAGTGATGGATAGGGTCATTCAAAATCCTAGACAAGTCGGGTAGATCCAAAGTGGCTAAGAAGGGTAACTGTCTATTCACGTGAGTGTACTGGTGACTTTGGAGAGGAAGTCCCATTGGTATACCAGTAGGACCATAAGCAGTTTGCATATGATGTGAAGATCCTGGCAGATTCGGTTGTGGGTGTGGAGGCAGGTAGCCTGTGGGGTTGTACTGATTAGGGATGTTCCCTTGGAAAGGGACACTAGATTGAACGTTCGAACCCCAAATGGGATTGAAAGTATCGGGGTATGGTTGGCTAGTACTAGGGGGTATGAAAGATCTGACTTGAGGCTATTTCCCCCTAGTCGATTGAGTATTTCCCTGGGTAACAAAATTCCAATACTGGGCCAAATCTGTTGGTATGTTCTTTCCATAAGGTGGGGTAGGTGGGGGTTGTCCTCCAACTGAAGGTTGTGTCCCAATTGGGGTTTGCCTACCAGATGGGGGTTGGCCCCCAAGGTTAAATTGTCCACTAACATGAATATGATAATTAGGTGTGAAAGACTGAGTAATGCCAATAGGGTCGGATCATCTAGTGAAAGGTAGATAAGACCCTCTGGAGGGAGGATGGGGTAGTGTCGGAATAAAACCGACAACTGGATTGTGCCCAGGAGGAGAAAAAGCTCCAAATGCTCCATATGGAACCTGAGTAGGGATAGGGATAGAAGCAATTCACACATGATATCTGGGGGGAAGCGATGGGGTAAGTCTAGGAGAAAGTGGTGTGCCAATGGGATCTTGGCCAGCCACCGTATTCCGGGTGGGAATAGTCGTAGCATTTGGGACCATTGTAAAATGGGCCATCTGAAGGGGGATGGTCGAGTTAGGATCGACTGACTGGGCATCTGAACCAGCAAAAAAATATGCAGTTGTAATGAGAGAATGTTCTAGGGATATCGCGTCTACAATAGACGTTTCGGGTGCTTGGATATGCCAAGTATACCAACACTTGTCCCAGCACCAAAAAGATCTCATCTAGATATGTCAATAGTCCAAAATGGATCTTGGACTTTAGGGCCTGCGAAAGGTCCAGTTGGTATTCCATAAGTTTGAACAACAAGGTCTCCGGATGAATTTAGCCAAAAAATATGTCTCTTGGAATCGCAAGGACGCCGAAAAGACTCTAGAGAATCAAAAACTCAAAATTGGTCTAAAGATTCAGTTCTTTCCACTCGTGGAGTGGCAATGTCTTGGACCTCACTCTATTAAGGAGAGCCCTCCAATGAGTTGGTAGGAAAGGGTTGAGAACCTTCCGGATCTTCCGGGGGTAGGCCTTGCATTCTACGTGAATGACGTGGAGGGTCAATATTGCCCAAACCAAATACTTTACGAAGAAACTTTATGGTCGACTATAGAAAACAACAACATTCGCTAATAAAATCTAGGAGTCAAACCAAGAAAAAAAAACCTTCTTATTTCGAAATCACTAGTTGGTGATGAAGTCCAACGTCGCGAAGTAGAGACAAGAAGGGGCTAGGATAGTGCGGGTGGAAAATTTACGTTGACGACTTGCTTAACAGACTTACACCTTGGTGCAATATCCCACACATAATCATGGGTATACCCTCCAAGGAGACTGAGTGAGTTTGGCCAATGTTTATTCTAGGTACCATGAAGACTTTTCCCTCCATAGTCACCTTGTGTGAGACCCTAAGAATATAGGCTTCTAAGGTTACCAAAAAAAATAGTGATTCCTGGGGAAACAGTCGACAGTCTGATCCACACGCAAACGGAGGGTATCTAGCCCAAAATAAACTCAAAATGATTCCACTCATCATTGTGGGTATACCTTTTAAGTGACCCCCATAATATGCACAATCTCTAAACCAAGGCCAACAAAGTAGGGTGAGTAACTCTACCAGTCTTAATGCGACCTCAGGTTTGACCTTTGTGTGAGAAGGGCTTCCCAGGACAAAATGTTTCCATTGGATTTGAAAACTCCTTATCACAAGATGCTATTGTGTGTTTTTTGATTTCGAGAATGTGTCTCACTGCCTATTCCAAATCTCTAGCCTAGCTAATGTTGGGGTAAAAGAGCCCTAGAAAATAAAAGTTACTACTTGAGTTTTAAATTTCGCAATGTTTTTAAGAGGTTGTTGTTACTTAAGAGGTAGACGGGAATGGAACCAATGTTGTGTAAGACTTTGATCCAATAATGTGAAAATAGAAATTAATGATGAAAACTTTCGTTCAATGAATTCTATCTACAGTAGGGAGAAGGTATTTTTTTGGAACAATGTGAACTACGACGTACAATTCCTTTTCTTTGAATGTAATACCAAACAATCATCAATAATGCAATTTCACTATTTGTTCTTTTTCAATTTTTTGAATGCCGATATTTTCCGTATAAATGATTACCTAAAAGATTGTAAGACTTTAACTTTTTCCTTTCAAAAACCAGAACAGGGATGGAACTAAGAAAGGATAAGCAATCAATGAAAACAAAACACTCAACAATCACCCAAATCGATCTTTCAATGGAGATAAAAATAAAAAATGACAAGAAAATGTTTTTTCAAATGTGAATAAAAAAAATGGTTTTCTGAGCATTAAACAATCCAGAATGTGTAACCAACCTAAAACTTCAAATCCAATCGAATATTTTTAATCGAGAAAGCACTCAGACAAAAATCCAAAGATTATACCCTTGACGATAAAAATCAAAAACAAAAATTGAAAAAAGATCAAAAGAGAGGTGTTTGATCTCCAAAACCAATCAAGAGCAACTCTAAACAGTCAGAAAAAGTCAAGAACTGGCATTAAAAATCCTTTCCCAACTGACTAAAGAAAAACTGGGTATCAACAGAGGCCAAAACCCAACCCAAAAAATTTCTCAAATGCCATTGCAGTCTGGCAATATAACATAGTGTGGAAATGAAGAGTTTTCGTACGCCAGAAATAGATAGGGTGCGGAAATCCCACACTGAAGTAAATCACTAGGGTGCGGAAATCAAAGGTTTCCACAGTATATCTATAAGGTGCAGTGCAAAAGTGTTTGAAAAAACAAGAAATTTGGAGAAAGGGGAAAAGAATCTAAGTGGACTTTCAAACACAGAGAGTCTGAATGGATCTCCCACAGACTCAGAGATTGATCTCAAGTAAAAAGAATAGGTCAAAAGAAAATGGCCAACAAAAAACCACAATCAAGTTGTTCTTCCCTAGCGGAGTTGCCAATTTTTTTATTGGGTAAATCGGTAGATGCAGACATGAACTAATCCCCCTAGATCCACCTAGATCTAGAACAAAATGAGACAGAACAAGACGCTTTCCCTAAGTTGTGATCATTGAGTTTACTACCAAAGGAGGAATAGATAACATACCTTATGAATCACTTCCTTATATCTTTGTTGTCCCTGCTTCACTCCAGTGCTCTTGTGGAATCAAATCTGTGACAACACAAACCAACCAACGTGAAATCAACAATAGTAGAATTCAATGACAACCTAAACATGTGATCAAGGAATCATGTAATAAAATACTAATCATTTTATGGGAAAGAGATGTGCCACCGTATTATATTAATGAAAAGTAGAAGATACAACCGAATTGCCTTGATGTTTCAAGTTCCCTTTTAGTGGTCCTTCGTTCCAACACACACATACACTTGCTTCGAAATTCTCATGAAGATAATCCACAAAATATTGATGGGAAAATGGTGGCCTCAAGCATCACTAGAAACAAGATTCTTCACACAATCTTCAGCCTATTCTTTCATCAATTCCCTGATTAATCTTGCTTAACCTTTTCCATGAGAAGCCCATGATTATATAGAAGAAGGTGAAGTGGTTTAAAGGGATGAGGATGATCCCACCAAATCAAAGAAACCAGTAGGATCGCAACCATACGGACGCCACCTCACATTCTAGAAGATTCCCCTTCTAGAAACTTCGTGAAACCTCTTTCCTCTTTTAGCTTTGGAACACTGTCGCACCCTGCCTATATAGAAGCCTGCGGAAATCCCGTGGGCCAGCTATATAGCAGCCTATGGAAATCATAGATTTCTACATTGTGTAATATATGCAGCCCACAGACCCTTTCTAAAAATAAGTCTTGTAGAGGAGGAAAGAAGTTTATTTTCTCAGGCAAAAAGTCATGTTGGGAGCCTGAACACATGTTTGTGAAATCATCATTAGGGTGACCAAAATAATTTGTAACACTATTGTTAATCGAGAGCCTACTCATGAGACCCCTAGAAGCATGGTTAAATAGGAGAAGAGTCCTTTACCCCCATTTTTGCAAGAGGATCCAATCAACATTTTGACTTCACCAGAGCCAGAAGATGAGCCTATTCAGGAAACTAATGAAACATAGGGACTTATTATAGAGACCTTGAAATAATTGGTGGTCGAATGAAAAGATAAGAAGAAAGATAAGAAGCAAGACGAGCCCCTTGGTACTCTTACTAAACATCAAATGATATCCAGGACAAATAAAATTCAGAAACAAAATGAAAAACTAAGGCAGGATGTTATGGAATATGAAGTCCTCGGTTCATATATCAAGGATGAGAATGGACGACTCAAGGCTCGAAACCAGAAGCTGCGGGACAAGAGGGAAAACCTTTCGATCAAATTCAAAAAGGTTCTTCACTTGGTTAGAAAGTGGGAAGAAGAGTCTAGAAGGCATATGTTACATAGAAAAAGTACTCAAAAGAGAGCTTAAAGAGTTGAAGAATGGTGGAACTTCAAGGATTGACATCTTAGCCCAAGCAACAAATGGTTAATTCAATAAAAAATGGCACCAATTTTGAAATTTTGAAGATCATCGTTGCATGAGGACATACAATGGATTGGGCATGGAGGAAATGTTGGGTCTCCCTTTTGAAATTTACAATAACCTCATTTTTTCCTCTCATATCGACCATTTTTCCTTAAAATCCTAAGTAATCCATCCATTTTACTCATTGTTATACTCTCTTAACCACTTCTTGGTGTACACAAGGTAAAGAACATTTAGCTATGTTTTTTTTTATGGTTTATTAATAGTTAGAATATTTATTAATGTGTTATAATCCTTCTAATTACCTTTTCATGGGAATATTATTAAGACATGGTCTTAATATAGCATCCAAGTCATCTAGTACCAGTGTTCCAAGTCACCTGGAACCAGTATTGGAACATTCCAGAGCCATCCGATACTGAACTCTACAAACATCTAGTACCTGCACCCAAAAATCTGGATTTGATTAACTAAATGGGATATTTTGATAAGAGCAAGGGAACAGTTGGCGAATGATATCCTCCATTTTGAGCCTGCCCGATCTACCTTCATCCTCATGCACTTCGTGTCATGAGGATGAAGGAACTTCAACGAGAAGAACAATGTATTGAACTGATTGAGCATCTTTTTAGATTGGCACATTTATTTATGAATTATCTCCAATCTTGGTTGTATCGGGATGTTTCTCTTATAAAGAGGCCCTGTAGGTGACTGAAGGAAGTAGTTGAATATTGTTATGCTTCCATATTTGCATTATGAACACATATTTTCTGTGAACTCATTTACTGAAGGTTAATATGAAGTGGAATTTGTTGATCTTGTGCATTTCTTAGAATCTATCATTCTGTGAGCTCTTTTTAAGCTTCCCTGTTGGTATCGGCAAGGGACCACCAGTCGAAATCAGTGAGCTTATTGTAAATTATAGTGTAGTTTTAATTCATGTACTCGTTTATTGTGATCCTGTACTGATATATGATTGTCCTGTACCTTCTTGTTATTCATTTGGTACACGGTATTATCTTTTCTAATTTGATTTCTTGTTTGATTTAAATATAGCATAGATGTTAAATGTGAGAAATGTGTGAATTCTATTATTCTATCGTGAGTGTGATGATTTTGGTGAACCAGAACCATAGGCATTTCATCTAGCTTCATTTTCAGTAATTGGTAAAGTTGAAATAGTGATAAAGATTTATGAAGTGTGATCATTTACTGAATCTGTGTTCTTAGGAAGGAAATCACACTTTTAGAATTTATTTTGAATTGCAAAGTGTGTTAGTACATAAGCATCTCAAGAATCCATCCTCCATATTAAAAGGGCCAGTAAATGGAAAGTCTCAATGGGACCTCTACTCCATGTATAGAAATGAAGTGATTTTCCAGAATTGTCAGACTGTGAGATTGTATTAAATTCCCTTTTGTACAACATTAATTGATTTTGAAAGAGTGTGTGAAGAATCAAATGGGGATTTCCTAGTTAAGTGTATCATTATAGAAACAAGACAACATTCCATCTTTTGTTTTTCATGAGCTAGTAAATGGAAAACCTTGTTTTCTGTACTAGTTACTTGCTGAAGTAGAATAGTCTCTGGAGTGCATTTGAATCTTGCATAGTGTGTGAAGTATAGACTAGAAATATTTAGTTACATAGTGATTAGACATCCACTTTTAGATAGATTTTTTATTGGATTTCATATTAAGGATTGTGATTAGAGTTTAGAAAAAACAAAGTATACATATGAAAATGATTTAATTTATACTATACTCGCTAGACATAGTTAAAGTATCTGTTTCTGGCACATATGGTGTAACAACTCTGTTGATTACGAATCATGGTTGACATATTAATTATTGGATATATATTATACATATAATTGCAACACCAGAGGCATCAATATCAATATCAAAAGGTTTCTACATATCGGGTAAGGAGAGTACTTGTTGATTATTTGGGTTGGTTGTCATTGATGTCAACCATTGAAGAAAGTCTGATAGCAAATTCCAGTAGCACAAAGGTTTGGTTAATGGACCCAAGTTTGTTTGATTTATAATGGTATGAGTTTTAATATATTTGAAGGTAAGACTATTCTATATGGATAATACCTTTCATGCCATTTCTGGTGGTATGTGGAACATCACATAACTCACGGTTAAAGAGTTATGGCCATGTGAAGTTGGAGAACCCTCATAAGTCATCTAGAAGCCCCAAAAGGTCAAATTAGTCAAAGTGGTTG
>JZKD02S1768834.1:254687-269690 GCA_000966675.3 Picea glauca | reverse complement strand
TTTATTACTGCTCATTATTGGATAATAATTCTACATTGATATAACATTTGAAGAAAAATGATTATAATTACGTTATTACTGATTCACCCCCCCTCTCAGTAATCCAACAGGTTTCTCCCCTTGTCTTGTTGCCGCTGAATAATCTCTCCCCTTTTGAACAAGGGATATCAATTTGATGTAATGTTGAGAATACATTTCTCATGCTCCCTCTATGACCATCGCTCCCCTTGGAATCATGCCTTTGTGTTCTTTCTTCAAATATAGGGCTTTTTTATAGGTATGCATCTGATAAATATCTCCTCCTAGAATCATGGGAAGAAGAATGACTCCCCCTATGGGTATGTCTCCCCCTATCTTCTCTGCAATATCAACAATATGCTATCATATAATTATCCTTGGACCTGTCCATATATCAACCTTGTGCCATACCATAAATCATGAAGCAAAAGATTAACCAAATACATCACGTGCCAAAAAGTGTGCTCATCATGCACAACACTTTTGTTCAACAACCATGTACATCAACTACATGTCTCAATATGTAGCCAAACCACATGCAAAAATGCATACACCATGATATCCAACATGATCCCACCAATCATATTCTACCAATAGTACATCATAGGATATATCAATGAAACTTCAATTATGTACCATCCATGTACCCCATCATCCAATAGATGAGCATTTGATCAGCATCAATCCATACTCATGGGTTAGTGTCATGCATCCAAGATTTATTTTATATCATAACCTTGCATGATCTAATGTAGAACCATGAAAACCTACAGCAAGCAGTGTCAAAACCTAAAATAAACAATGTCAGACCCTGCAACACAGATTTATACTATCTCATCAAGTTGCAACTCATGTGCATTTCCTTTTTCTCAAGGCTTTATCACATATACGTGGCCTGTTGCACAACATAGCGCGTATGTACGTGACCTATTCAAGGTCAGCTAGCGTATGTATGCAACTGTCACCACTGTCACCCGCGTATGCCTTAGTAGATTACTTACTTGAGCTTCCCTTTAGTCTTTCATCCTGTTCTGGCTGCTCTGTCTTCTTCACCCAATTCTGTAGATGACCCTTCTCCTCAGAACTTGAGCTCTGAGCATCCATGTTTTCAAAGATGTCTCTCTTTCTTACTTCATCCCTTCTTCTAGCCATGCTATGTGAAGTTCTCATCATGGACATTCTTCTTGTGTTCCACGACTCTTGGGATTTGTGGCCAAATCCACTACAGTTGTAGCATCTCATGGAGTTATAGTGAACAACAATATGTCCTACTTGATCACATCTCCAACACTTTGTGGTGTTATAGAATCTTCCATTGTATCTCCTTTCATAATATATACATTCAAAAGCTTTGTGACCATATCCATTACATGAATAACAATACCCATGAAAAATACTTTCATACCTTTGCTTCGGTGTCCCAAAGATAGCTTCTTGATGTCTTCTTTGCTTTGTTATTTTGAAATTTTCCTTGCCTTGTGTAGATGGTTTCTTTGCAACATTGTCTTCCTTCTTTGATGGACTTACCTCATGCTTCTTTGAGGTGCTTACTTCAACATGTGTAGCTTCTTCTTTGTATCCAAGACCTGATTTGTCATATGGTGATATTTGAATTTCCAAGATCTCATACAAGATTCTTGAGCTATTCAAGAATTTGTTTGACTTCTCTACCTTCTTTCTAAGGTCAACAACTTCAACTTCTAACTTATGACATGACTCTTCCTTTTCATTTAGTTGATCCTTTAATAGTTCCTCTACCCTTTTGGCTTCTTCAATTTGGGTCTTGAGATGGAAAATAGTTTCAAAACTTTTGCTAATCTCATCATCTACCTTCATATCTTCTTTTTAATTATTTAGTCTTGTGATATCTTCTTCCTTTTCTTCTAATTTAGTCTTACTACTTTCTTCTATTTATTTGAGCATTTCTTTTAACTTCAAGACGTGCCTTTGAATCTTCTCGAGAAACTTTTTAGTGTTATCCGAAAGATAGCTATAGTCTATATAATAGTGGTCATTGCTATATTCATATAGACCTCTTTCAATTTTCTCTTTAAGCTCCAATAGTTTTTCCTCTACTTCTTCCATGGGATAACAATCAATTGATTTTATCCAAACTACTTCTAGATTTTCTTCTTCACTTGTAGAGAAAAATTCAACATCATCACATTTTGAATTATTGCAATCAAGGGTTTGTGTAGATTCTTTACCTTCATTTGAAATGTGTTCAAGATATTCCTTTTTGCCAACATCATCACTTTTAGAAATAATGAAACCTAGAGTTCTTGGAGATTCTTTACCTTCATGTGTCTTTATGGAGTTGTCTTCAATGCCTTTCTTCTCCTTCTTGCTTTGATATGTCTCCTCTAGCTTTAGCCATAGATCCTTGGCGGAAGTGAATTGTTCCATGCTTTATTTGATAGGGCTTGAGAGTCCACTAAGAATGGTATTAAGAGCCAATGCATCATTCTTCTTTCCTTCCCTTTGATCTGAACACTTTGACTTTTTCTTCAATGGAACTGATCCACCAATGGATGCCTTCCAAATAGTTGCTCCCATTGTCTTCAAATACACTCTCATCTCTATTCTCCAAGTAGATTAGTTTTCCTCATCAAGGATTGGTATTTCATCATCCATTTGTGTGTCTATGGATCTCCTTCAAGCTTGTTAAGGCTTGTAGTGAAGGCCCACTTTGATTCCAATTGTTGGACACACCTACCACACTTAGAGGGGGGGTGAATGAGTGTGGGGATATTTTCCCCAAATCTTCCCTTTTGCACAAAATTTCTTAGTTAACATTCAATGTTTATTCATTACCCTTTGCTGTCATTTATAACTAGTTACATGTGAACATATATCAACAACATATATCAACAATATATCATCAACAAGTCATCACCACAAGGAACACAAAGAACACAAGATGTATGTACAATTTTTCTTTTTATTATGGAAACCAATCCAGGGGTTTATCAGCAACAACTGAATAGAGTACAACTCTACAAGAGCACCAAATCTATTATGCAAGACTCAACTTACATACTCAACACCAACTGAGATGAGGAAACAATCCTCAACAAATATCAATTTGTCAACAGGTATGTGACATGTCAGTAGTGCAGCCCGCGTATGTATGCGTCCAGTGTATACAACAGCCTGCATATACCTTCTGAGATGTTTAAGTTTTATCCTTCAATATCAACTCATATCACCTGCAACCAATATATCATTATGTTCTATCTCTAACTGTCCAATCTGACCACCAACCACTCACAACATTTCCAATCTCTCCAATAGCTTGCTCATGCTCCACAATAGATCAATATGAATGCTATCTCAAACATGTATAAACATCTAGTATACCATAGCAATCATGTCATCACCAAATCCAAAGAGTAATGCTCACTCCATCAACCAAATCATCCAAATTGAACCATATCATAGAAGTCATACCAAGAATTCCCTAAGCATTCACAACATATCAAACAATAGTATCCATCAAGATAATAATATAACCATATCAGTGTCTCATTGATAGATCTGAGCCCATAGAGTGCAGATATGGAACCTGCCTCATCATCCAGGAGCTTGGCACTAGTTCAAACACAAGTCTTCATCTTTCCATCCACTATACGCGCCTTGTCCTCATACAACCGATGTATGCACGCTCCTTAGTCCATTACAGCCCACGTATACCTCAGAAACTAGGGTTTTTGAAGCTCCAAGATTTTTGCTGTGAAGATCTCCAACATTGCCAAAACTTTGATGCTTCCATGAGATCCTCATCTTGCTTTCTTTCTCAGAATATATATTCAATCATGCTCAAGAGATCCACACCAAATATGCTCAAGAAAGAGATCTCCATCAATACTCCAAAAGATATTCTCACAAGAATATCTCCATTTGATCTACCTGAAGGATGATTTCAAAGAGACCATAGCTATCTTATTTATACTTTCATCCTCTAGGTCACTTAACCCATTTTTAGGTCACTTAACCCATTTCTAGGTCACTTAAACCTATTTTCCTTATTTTAGGGTTAACCACTTTCCATAAATAGAAAGTTCTCCAATACTTTATCATTTAAATAATCTTTCTTGATTTTGTCACTTTTGTTTATTATTTAAATAATCCATATTGACTTTGTCACTTTACTTTATCATAAATATGATTTCTTCTTTTATGTCACTTTGACTTCTTTGACCATTTGGGGCTTCAAGACAACACATGGGGGTCCTCCAACTTCATAGGGCCATAACTCTCAAAGCGTGAGGAGTTATGTGACATTCCACATACCACTGGAAATGGCATGACAAACACTATCCATATAGGATAGTTTCACCAACAACTTTATTGATCTTTATCTCATTAATCCACATACAAGCACGGGTCCTCCCAACCAAAAAGCATCTTCCCGTGAGGGATTTCACCATAAGGGGACCACTTTGGAGTTCATCTATTTGTGCACCTTATCAATCATGATAAGACTATAATGATTCATCTATGCATCAATCCACCACTGCATTATATACATCAACTATGCCTCATGTGTCAATGACAATTCATTGATCCATCTTCATCATATCAATGACAACTCATTGATCCATATTCATCCATTGGTTTCCACTTGACATCTATCAAAGACAATACATATACTTTGTTCTTCAATAATCAATCAATCCATCACTTGAAATCAATCAATCAAACCATTGACATCAATGACAAAACCATGGGCATCAATGACAACATGATTCAACAATCTCCCCAATAAATTGTTTTCTAGAATGATTCAGATCGTGAAATTGGGAGGCCGTTGAGGAAACATATACAAGTAGATGTGATAAACATTTAAGATTTTGGGTCGTTGTATTGTTGGAGTTACACTCCGTGGAAAATAGGGTTTGTGGCTAGTCCTGAAACTAGTCTAAAACATGTGTTTTGGGTAAAAATGTCATAACTTCTTCATAACAGATCCAAATTCAGTAAGAACAAATGCATTAGTTAGAGTACAGTCTGCAGTATTCTATGTATCATTTTCAGACCCATACAATAAATATTCCATGCGGGGTACAATCGACAATTTCTATCTCTAGAATAAGCCAGAATTCAACAAGGTATGTGATCATATACACCAGGTCAATTACAGAGTTACAAATCAGATTTGGATGATGAAATTGATGAGGGATTTTGGTTGAGGTACGTGTTGGGTACATGGTTGAGACAAGTAGTTGATGATTTGGCACATACATGAGATGTATAGTTGATGATGTTGGTACATCTTGATGAGTCATAGTTTATGTGTATTTGATGCATGATTGGTAAATATTTGGTGCATGGTTGATGCAGTCGTTGATGGTACAAGTTGAGGTATGGGTTGGTGCATGTTTGATACACTTGTTTATGGTATAGGTTGATTACAAGTTGTTTGGACAAGTTATTGTGATAGGTTATTATGATGGGTTATTTGTATAGGTTTGGTGCATGGTTGATGCATTTGTTTATGGTACAGGTTGAGGTACAGGTTGATGTATGGTACATGTTGGCACAGGTTATTAGTACAGGTTGTTATAGGTTGATTATAGGTTGATTGGTATAGGTTTACAATAGTATATCTTACAGTGATAGTGTGATAGTGGTTCCATCATTCTACTTCTACGTCAGGGTGGTTGAATGGGGCAAGCACAAGTGGTTGTATCCACCTTCCAGTTGTAGCCAGAGAACATAGGGGGTTGTATACTCCTTCTAGTTGTAGCCAGATAATTGAGGAGTTGGAGCTTCCCTCGGGTTGTAGCCTGAGAAACTAGGGGGTTGTAGCCTCCTTCTAGTTGTAGCCAGAGAATTGGGGAGTTGGAGCTTCCTTCAGGTTGTAGCCTGAGAAACTAGGGGGTTGGAGCCTCCTTCCAGTTGCAGCTGGAAAACAAAGGAAGTTGGTGCTTCCAATGAATGTAATTCTTAAAGAAATATAAGAAAAATCATTTTGTGGTTTTCTCTCGCTTTGGGTTTCCACATAAAAACATTGGTGTACTGTGTATGTGTATGATTGCTCATTTGTTCATTGTTTTTTTACTCTGCAACTATTGGATGATAATGCTACATTGATATAACACTTGTATTGTGTGGTTAAAAAGGATTATTTCTCTATTACTTATTCACCCCCCTCTCAGTAATCCAATAATATTGGAGCTGAGCACAACTGATGTTTCATATCATTGAACACTTGTTGTTGTGACTTTCCCCACACAAAATTTTCCTTGCCACCACCCTTGGTCACTTGGTTGAGGGCCCATGAAATATGGGAGAATCCCAACACAAACATGCGATAGAAGTTGGCAATTCCTAAGAAAGTTTGAAGCTCAGTTAGTGTGGTCGGGGTTGGCCAGTCATGAATGACTTGGATATTTCTTGGATCCACATGCACACCCTACTCATCAAAAATGGAGCCTAGGTATGGAACCATGTTCATGTTGAAGGAGCATTTTTCCAAGTTAGCATATATCTTGTGTTGTCGCAAAGTGTGAAGAATCTGTTGAATACGATGCAAGTATTCTTCCCAATTCTTTCTGAAGATGAGGATATCATCCAAATATACCACCAAAAAATAATTGGTGAAAGGCCATAATATATTATCCATCAATTTCATGAAAGTTGTTGGAGAATTTTTCAAACCAAAGGACATGACTAACCATTTGAAAAGACCTTATTTGGACTTGAAAGAAGTCTTCCATACATCAGTTTGTTCTATTGGGACCTGGTAGTAGCCATACTTCAAGTCAATCTTACTGAAAAACTTGGGTCCCTTAAGCTGGTCAAGAATGTTGTCAATTTGGGGAGTTGGGTACCGGTTCTTGACTATGATTTTGTTTAGGGCCCCGTAATCAATGCAGAGTTTCCAAGTCCCGTCTTTTTTCTGCATGGGCATAATTGGGCTCCCGTAGGGTAAGGAGTTGGGTTTGATGTGCCCCTTTTTAAGCAACTCTTTGATCTGTCACTTGATTTCCTCATTTTTCATCAGAGAGTGACGATAGACTAGCCCATTGGGTAGAGGCACACTGAGGGTTAGATTGATTGAATGCTTGATCTGATAGTGCAGCGGTACCCCGATGGGTGAGGTACTCTTCCATGATCTTTTCCACCTACTTTTGATATGTGGAGAGGCCTTGTGTAGAGGCCATGTATGTGGTTGCGACCTTTTGTTCACTTTGAGAGAGAATCATGAAGAAGACAAATTTCTTGGTTTGGGAAATGACCTTCCTGCATTACATAGGAGAGATCAAAGAAATGGCAGTAGGATAAGCTACCTCTGGTATCCTGAACAATTGTCTACCCAAAGTAATAATAACACTGCGAGGTCTAGACTCATATACAACATTTCATTTCCACAAGTATGGTTGGTCTAAAAGAACATCAAAAACTTCAAGGGGGGAAATATCACATAATACCTCATCCTTGAAGGGCTTGATGTCGTAGGGAATGCAACAATGTTGGATGACACATATATCTCTTCATTGGCGAAGCCACTAGATGGTGTAGGGATATGGGTGTGGTTTCGTTGGTAGGTTCAACCTCTTGATGACGTATACTGAGATCAAGTTCTTTTGAATTCCGCTATTGATAATTAAATGCAGTGGAACACCCTTCACCCACATCTTCAAGTGAAAAAGGCATTGACCTTCCTATGGTTCTTCTGGTTCACTTGGATGGACCTTGGTGTAGTGATAGTAGCACTGGGTTTTGCATCAATGATCTGATTCCCCTTGTATCGATCTGATTCAGAGTTGGAACCTGCCTATGACTGTGAGGCTTTCAACTCGGCCACCAAAAAGTGTTTCGAACGACATTCATCAGTGTTATTCCATGGGATTTTATGGAATTTACACCACTTCCCAATGTCTTTCTTCATCTTCTCATTACCCTTCTTTGTTTGCAGCTTGGACTAGTTGTCTTGAGGGGGTCCATTCTTGCTCTATCCTTTGTTCTATGGGTTGGGGACGCCTTTTCCCTACTTTTGCTATGAGGAATTTGCAGATCCAAACTCCCACTTCTTCTGTTTAAATTTCTGCTCGATTTTGACATCATATCGATAAGCCACACACAATGATGAGATGTACAAAAACTCCATTTATGTTTGGATTTATCTATGCATACTTCTGTGGTACTTGAGCACCAAATGTTGTTCAGAGTCTTTGATAACCATCTTGGTGTGAAAGGCATGGAAAGTTTTTGTGAACTATGGTATTGTCTGGTCCCTTTCCTATCACAGTGTCATCCATCTCGTATACTAGTCATCGTAGCTTCCAACAGGGTAGCATTGTTCCTTAATAACATCCCTAAAAGAATATCAAGTGGTTGCAACCGAAAATATTGTAGATTCCTTAGTGGCCTTTTTCTCATAGTAAATATCTCACCAATCCTTAACATGGGGGACATCCTTAAGGAGTGCAAAGGTATTATTTTCTCTATTGGAAAAATTATGGACCGAAAAATACCCTTCGAGAAGATTCAACAATTTATCTACAACATTTGCATCTATATTTCCTTCCAATAAGGGGATATCAAAATTGACTTGTACCTTGAAGGGGGAGACCCCTCCAAAGTGGTCGCTTGATGAATATGTGTCACCTGTTGGTAGTCCTAGAAGGATCTGTGCAAATTTATCCATCATCTCGTTCCTTTGTCACGCGAGGGATTCCTTGAGCAATAGTTTAAAATGATCTCTTACTCCATCGTCTCTCTTTTCTTCCACCATGGGAGGCCGTTGTGATCGATGGGGATGGTCTTGCAAAGGATCAACTACTTTGAGTCCCAACTCCTTGTACCCTGACCTCGTTGGGGACATGTACATAGAAACAAATAAAGAGCAAACCACTCTGATACCACTGATCCAGATTTATCAATGGAATGAAATAAAATATATATGTATAGCATAGAAACAAACAAAGATACATTAAAAATTGAATTCTATTAATAAACAGAACTTGCTGAAATTGTAAAAATGCAGATTGAAACAAACTTGCTTGAATGGTGGCAACTTATCTGCTCGAATGGTGGAAACTTATCTCTGAGAAGAGATGTGACAGCTATGCTCATACACAAGAATATGAGTACAATGAGGATCCAAAGTCATTTTTAACATAAAACATAAATGAGAAAACCCTAAACATCCAAAACCTTAACCCCGAGAGATGAAATGACAAAAGGTTTGTGGGCCCCGATGGGGGTAGTTGATACACCAACTTCCCGAGGGCATAACATTTGCGTACGAAATTCGTTTGGGCCACTCGATACACTGTTGGAAAATTATTGCAGAGGAGTACATATTCCATTCAGCCTAACATCTACCTATAGCTACATACTAGGTTCTTTTGAGTCCAAAAAATATCATTTAGGGCCTCAAAACGACCCCAGACATTTGGGACCCGAAAAAATTTAAAAAAAGATGCCAAAATGAAAATTGTTCTTTGAAACAGTGGAATAGGTGGGTGGCCACCGATATCCACCTAGATCATAATTCCTCAAACCAGTGGTAGGTCATCACACTTTCCTTTTCTATAATAGGCCATCTTTTGGCCTGGAAGGTTGGCTTGGGCTCACAAGTGCAGATCAGGATGGATGCAATCATTGGCTTAGGTGACCAAATTTTTCTTCCTAAGATCTTATGACTCAACTTCAAGAGATTGGTTGTTTCACGCTTAATATAATTGGTGATCCTGCTAGATTGACAATATGGGGCCAGGGGTGACTTTCAAATGAAGTTTTGGATATTGATGTCATTTGGCATCAACACTGGACCGAATACATGGAAGAACTGAGCAAGGATCATGTTTACTTATCGGATGAATAGGATGAGTTGGTTTGGTACTATAATAATTCTAGGGATCTCTATTTGAAAAAAAATGGATATAAGGCCTTGTATAATTTAGGCAACAATAAAAATAATTGGTGGTATAATAAATTATGGAAACTAAAGGGACTGATGAAAGGTATTTTATTTTTATGGCTTGTTCTTAAGGGCTGTGTGTTGACCCGGGATAGAATGCAGATTCGAAATAAACTAAGGCTGAGATTTTGTTACCTTTGCAAAATTTCTAATGAATCTAATTTACACTTATCCTTGGAATGTTCCTTTACCTACCATATATGGCTCGAGATTGAGCACCAGCTGGGGCTAGTTCATCTATGGGAAAAGGGATCACTGATAATAAGTTTTCGTGAGTTTTTTAGTTGTCCTTCCTTTAAGGAATTCAAAATCCTTCCAGTCTAGGTCACATGGAGTTTCTGGGTGGCCTGAAATGTTTGTTTCTTTGAAGACAAGTATTTCCCTTTAAGGTATCACACTAATCTTTGGTCTTACTTTCTTGTTATAAGGCTACACTAAGTTTGAAAAATCCTAGGGAGGTAGGAAAGGTGGAAATCAATAAAAATATTGCATGGGGGGTTTTTGATGGTGCCTGTTAAGGCTCGAGAAGACTTTGTGGTTTGTGATTTATTCTTCATTTCTCAAAAGCTAACTTCGTAATTGGCAAAGTAAATCTGGGTCAGGGTACAAACAATGAGGGTGATTTTAATGCATTATTTTTTATTCTCAAGTGTGGAGCAGATAGGAATGTGTACAACCTCAAAGTTTTTGGTGACTCTAAACTGACCATCGACTGAATGAAGGAGGGAATACATGTATACAATTTGGATCTTTGGCAAATTGGTTACCGTTTGAAATCTATCTTTGTTGTTCTTCGTCAACTTAGTTTCATGCACATTCTTAGCGAACTTAATACTTTTGCTGAATCACTTTCAATAGATTCTTTACATATGGATGAAAATCAACTTGTTCTAGAAGAGTTCTCTGACAGAGAGGTGATCTCCAAAAGGGACTATGTTTTAAAAGAAATGTAACTCTCTCCTACCTTATATTCAGGTTGCTTGTTTTTATTCTTACAGTTTGGAGAAGAGTCTCAAATCTCTGGAATGTGTAGACTATGAAGGTCTATGTCTTGTTTTTTTTTTGTAAAGAAGTTTGATTGTTTTTCTGGCTAGTTCTAGATATAGTTAATATTAGACATAAAATCTTCTTTTATTTTGTAAGCACCTCAACACCTAGGGATTGTACCTTCTTTTTCTCTCAAATCAAAGTTATGTTTTTTTTGTTTTTTTTTTGGTGTGGGGGAGGATATTTTGAGGTTTTCTCTCTAAACGTATGAAATAGTACATGTATTTATAGTTTGTAAAATAATAAAGCATATCTTTAATTTCATTATAGAATATTTAAAATTTTTTTTTTATTAAATCTATTTAAATACATCTTTTTAATTAAAAATACTAGGGATTGTACCTTCTTTTTCTCTCAAATAAAAGTTATGTTTTTTTTTGGGTGGGGGGAGGATATTTTGAGGTTTTCTCTCTAAACGTATGAAATAGTACATGTATTTATAGTTTGTAAAATAATAAAGCATATCTTTAATTTCATTATAGAATATTTAAAAAAAACTTTTTATTAAATCTATTTCAATACATCTTTTTAATTAAAAATACTTATTTTCATTAAATGTTTTAAAGAGATCCATTTTTCCATAACATTTTTAATATCTATTTATATGTTTACTCTTAGTATAGTGACATGATACAATTTTTATAATTTTTAGACATTTTGTAAGGTGAAATATGAAATCTTGATAAACAACCCCTTTTAAATAACGTGACTTCATATATACTCATTCCAATGGACTTATGATCTAAAATGGATCCAAACAAACGAATGGCAAGTCAATTTGGTGATTTATGAAGGTTAGATAAACTAAGAAAAACAATGCAAATGTAAAAATGAATAAGACAAAAAAAATTAACTGAAAAAGAAAAATCAAATTGGAAAAAAAAAACTAAGGAATGAGAAATGAAAGGTCGTGTCCTTTGCCCTTCCCATTACCCCATCTCTCTCTATTTAATCCAATACTTTCACTCTCAAAGGGATTTTTTCTAGCCAATATAGGAAGATTCATAGAGATCCATGAGTTGCCTTGTAACTAGAGATCACCAAAATGAGAATTGAGCAAATATTCGAAGATGGTTTTTCCATTTGGGTTTCTAGGGTAAACATTGTGTCTTTGTGTATGGATTTATTGGTGGTTTAGTGGATTGTATTTGTTTTTAGATGCATGATAATATTTGTTGAGTTTTTTTGTTTCTCATGAGCATTTGAATTTTTTAATTCCAAGTATAGTAGGCCTTTCATGGGAGATTCAATAAAATTGAGAATTGTTTCATACCTCTACTTGTGCATTATAATGCCTTGTGACTATATGTTTTTGAAGTAATTATCTCTGTTAAATCATGAAAATTCTCCATCCTGCACTTGATTCCATTGTTATTCTTATTATTATTGAGTCCTCTGTCAATCCTGAATCTTATAAATATCAAATTTACTTTCTTCTTTAAACTCATATCTCAATTAGTTTAATATGAATTGTTGAAGGAAATTCCAATGGATATGTGGTTATTACAACAATATGAAATCAATTTGCAAAGTGAAATCAACCTCTAGTAATTTTTGGGAAGAATGAGAACAATTAGATGACACAAAGGGTCTATCGCATGGAATCCCCAAGATAATTGGCTATGATTATTTTTCTGTTGCAAATTCTTAGTCGAGTTTCCATTCTTATCCCTAAAATTCAACATTACAATCCTCCTTAGATCATTAGCACTATTTTTTATCAATGTCCTCACTGTTGGGAGAATTCATAAGAAGAGTTGGCTCTTTTTGAGGCTACACACACCTCCCTTAGCATTAATTACAATTTAGAATTGTGCAAATATTGTGGAAGGTCGTAAACATACAATATGTGGTCGTACAAGCTATACATTGTAATTCACTTGCTAGCTAGGCTATACATTATAATTCCTTCCTAATAGGTTGAATTCCTTCTCACCTTGTCGACTATACATTAACCTAGGTTGAATTACTTCTCACATGGTGTAATTCCTTCTCACTTGGTTGATTCTCTCTCACCTAGTTGAATTCCTTCTCACTTGGTCAATTCTCTCTCACTTGGTTGAATTCTCATTGGTTAGTTGATTATCTTTCACCCTAGATGACTTCTTTGGCTAGTTTATATTCCTTTGCTAATTCGAAATCAAAGGAGTGTTCAAATTTAATGGAGCTGATTGTATTTATTCAATGCATTATTATTCTTAGAGAATCGATTTGTTCTACATAGAGTAACATGGTGAAATTTATCTAATAACTTGAATGTGGAGAGTCTTATATCACCATAGATATTAGGTGAACATATGAATCTATGGTAATTATGCATACATAATTGGTTGGTATATATACTATCCTGTTGAATGCACCTGTAACCAAGATCCGATCACTTGAATTTTTAGCCAATAAGTTAATTATAGGTTTGGAGAACTTTGGGAAGAGTTGTAGATTACGTTGGGTTAATTATCTTCACATCGACATCAGGCATGAAAAAATTTCACCAAAAGAAGAGGATTGTATTGGCATCTCAAATCCAACAAAATGAACATGTAGCAACATAACTAGACATGCTCACAATTGTATCGATGAGTGGAATGCTCCATTGTTGAGGATTGACCTTGGTTTTCCGTAGCACTAAAACTACTAAAGTCTTGAAACTAGATTGAATATAGAGAAGACTTGTTGGCCACCATAAGAAAGTAACCAACGAGGTAATCCATCACACAAATAGAACCATCCTTACATTCCTTTAGAAGAATAGTGAGAAGAGAGGTGTTGTAGAGAAGTTGTACTTAGAATTGCATTGTGCACAAAACACCCTGAGATTAATTTTGGAAACAAAACACTCAACATCATACAGATTTAGAGATCCGACATTGATTGAAACATTAAAAACATACAATTATTTTCCATTGCATTGTTATCTAGTTTCTTTTGTATGATTTACATGGATAAAGGATCCAAATAATCAATCTAGATCAAAGGTTACATAGAGAACATAATCCTTGTATCCATTCCAAGAATAGAGATCTTTGTACGAGACAAAGAAACAAAGAATATGTTTTAAGTTCTACATAATATCTGTGTTGGTGAAGCAAGTGGGATATAATTCCCTCATTTAAAAATAATATTGGTATTATATTAGTTGAATCCTTGATTGTGACATAGCTACTTGAACCTTATTGACCTAGCATGGGTAAAAAAAAAAGAAACATTGGAAGACTTAAGTGTCATCTAAGATTAACTTCAAGAAGAGAAAAAGCACTTGAAGGAACATGTCCATGTTGTACTATGTTTTCACTGATGTCAAAGGGTCGATGTCAAGTATTGTCATAGTGATGTGTTTGTATCATTGATATATTGATTATTGGTTATATGGTCATTGATGTAGTTGTTGTTAAAGGGTTGATGTCAAGTGGTGTCATAATGTTGTGTTGATATTAAATGGATTTGTATCATTGATGTCATGTCATGGTTGATAGGAAGTAACAAATGGATGAACTACAAAGTGGTCCCCTTATGGTGCAAGCCCTCACAAGAAGAAACTCTTGGAAATATTTCTCAAAGTGGTCCCCTTATGGTGAAATCCCTCACGGGAAGACACTTTGTAAAGTCCAAATGGTTAATTGGTTGAGTAATCCTATAAGTATGGTTAAGGAACCCAAGTTTGGTTGAGGAATAATGTAATGAAGATCAATGAATTTGTAGGTGAGACTATTCTAGATGGATAGTACATGTCATGCCATTTCCAGTGATATGTGGTATGTCACGTAGTTCCTTTAGGTTGAGGAGATATGACTTAGTGAAGTTGGAGAACTCTCACGAGTTATCTAGAAGCCTATAAAAGGTCAAAGAAGTCAAATTATTTTAGAATATCCTAGAAGAAGTTGACCAGTCAAAGTGGTTAGTCATGGGTTAAGTGGTTGCAACAAGAAAACAATTAAAAATAAATTAGTTTCAACTAGAAGTGGAGAGTTTACTATTTGTGGATAAAGTGGTTGTAAGTGGACAAA
>JZKD02S1768834.1:234634-246800 GCA_000966675.3 Picea glauca | reverse complement strand
AACCATGAAAAAAAAATAATGAGTCATATTTACATCAAACACTATTGGTTCCATTACCCAAACCTTTGTGCTATGGGTCTTTCTTCAAGGGTTGACATCAATGACAACCAACCTTGATCAACAAAACCCCAAGAGGAGAATGACCCTTTGCCATTGATGTCAAAGGGGGAGAGTTAATCACATTGATGTGATTGATGTTTATTGATGAAGAGAGATAGTCACATTGACTATTGATGTAGAGCATGACTTGTCTACATGTTTGACATCAATAATTGGTAATTGTTGTTGACATCAATGTTGGTATTGCCATCAATGCCAAAGGGGGAGATTGTTGGATCATGTTGTCATTGATGCCCATGGTTTTGTCATTGATGCCAATGGTTTGATTGATTGATGTCATTGATTGATTTCAAGTGATGGATTGATTGATGATTGAAGAACAAAGTATATGTATTGTCTTTGATAGATGTCAAGTGGAAACCAATGGATGAAGATGGATCAATGAGTTGTCATTGATATGATGAAGATGGATCAATGAGTTGTCATTGACACATGATGCATAGTTGATGTATATAATGTAATGGTGGATTGATGCATAGATGAATCATTATAGTCTTATCATGATTGATAAGGTGCACAAATGGATGAATTTCAAAGTGGTCCCCTTTTGGTGAAATCCCTCATGGGAAGACGCTTTGTGGTTGGGAGGACCCATGCTTGTATGTGGAATAATGAGATAAAGATCAATAAATTTGTTGGTGAAACTATCCTGTATGGATAGTTCTTTTCATGTCATTTCCAGTGGCATCTGGAATGTCACATTGTTAGCGACAATTCTTGTCTTCGACATCAGGATATCTAGGTCTACAGGTTGCATGAGGAGCACCCAAGTGTAGCGCATAGAAAAAGTCCTTTTCAGACTTAAAATCAAGTGAGCGGGTAGGATTATAGTGTCAATGGTCCGGATCCATCCATATGAGAAGATCAACGGTTGGCGGGAAATCGCGAATAAGGAAGTTGCACCGGATTTAACACAATAGATCATGCCCATAGTGTGCAGGGGAGAATAGCAGCCATCCATCCAGAGGACGTGTGGCGCGAGATCTAGTCGCGTCAGTGTTTCAGCATTCGGAAGTTCGAGGGGTGAGAGTTTCATGTTGTTCCACATCTCGAAACCCCGAACCCCGATAGCGCCGAAAGTGCCGAAAGTGGGGCCCACGGTATCAGGAAACATTTTCATCCGTCCATCCAAAGGGGACACCTGGCGGAAAATTGAGCCATCTCGGTGTTTCTCTCATCGTGATTTCAAGAAGCAAGGACCAACCCCTTCATATCCGCGAACGCCGAAAGCACCTTTGGGAGTAAGCGCAGGGCCACATCCCGCGGTCACTTGAGAAAGGAAGAGAGTTATGCAAAGGTGCCAAAGCATCAGGTTTTGCCACAGAAGGGAATACCACGTCCTCCAAGACCAGTTCAGCCCGAATTCGATCCTGGTCCTCGCTAAAGAATTAAATGAAGCTTAATAGAGGTAGTTGAAACCTCAACTCACTTATTGAATGCAAGGTATGGGGGTTCCGGCAGACATTCTGCCCGAGACGGTCCTATACACTGATTTTCTCCAAAGGGTCATGGCTGGTCCTCATATGACAAGAGAAAGTCTGCGCAGGCCATGTTGGCCTTTAATGTTGCAACTATCTCCCCTATAGGAGCCATGCGCAGTTAAGGCGCGTATGACGAAATTTATCCATCCGAATTCGGCTGAAGGGACACCACGCCTTGGATGAATGAACATGCCTCTGATAGGAAAATTTTTTTGAGTATATAGACTCAGTCTTTGTATTTTGTAATCTATCGATGGTAGAGCAAGGCTACCGATTGTAATGTTTTAACAGACGCTATAGTTTTCTGGTTATGCATCTGTATGTAAGATTTCTGGTTTTATGAAAGATAGTTTCCCTGTTTCATCTAGTTTTCATCTCATACTGAGGGAGTTCATGATTGACTGATTCACATGAATTATTGCAATTGCGTTATGATAAAGGTTTTATTGTGACACTATTGTATTCCTTGGTTTTCTGCGTTTGAATGTAAGATGATCTCGTGTTTAAATGCATTCTCCTACAGTCTGCTAGAAACTTGATGTTGACAACAGAACTTTGCATCTCTCTGATATAAGTCTTCCCCCCTTGCTCACCCTTACTACAACTCACTGTCTGAAGTATGTCCAAGACCTCACCTACCCATGCATGCCGGGCCTAGTTTCGGAGTCGAAACAATATCGTCCGATTTTACTTCCATTCGATCACCTCTTCCATACACAAACCGTGACATAAACTGATGGGCGTCAGGCTCTGCTCCTGCAAGCAATCCAGGAGTGACTTCCGTCGCCAACATTTCTGGCGCCGTTGCCGGGGACGAAGTTGAAAATTTTCCCCGGGATTGAACGACATTGGACCTCTGATTCTGAAGGTGCATCGGGTATCAAAGCCTTTGAAGATTGCTACTGTGTACCTGGTGACTCCATTGTGACGACTCCACTGGGGAGAACCTACTCTATTAATTGTGGCTTTCAGAGGTAGACACACGTGGTTTCATCCACAACTTCCTCTAGCTACACCTCAAACTGATCCAGAGGTGGTTCTCAGAAAAGGAAAGGCCTCCGAAGAAGAATCTCCCATCGTCGAACCAGGTAATCCACCATCTCCTTCTGTAGGAAATCCATTCTCTCCTCCTCAGTTTCTTATTAGTCCTCCTTCCAAGGTGTCCCGTTTCCTAAATTTCGGGAGTGTTCCTACTGATTTTTCCCCTCCTGGTCTGGGATTGGAGGGAGAAACCCTTGTCACCCCCCTCTCCCATGAATTTTTACCCTAGCGTAGACCCAGGACCGCGAAAGATTTCCCCACACCTAGTTTTACCACTCCTGTGCAAAGAGGAGCACCTGCTGACTTGAGCTCACTAGCCTTCTCCTTAAATCCCCTCTTGTTTCCCACTCCACTTCGGGACTCATTCCCAATAGCCCCTTCATGAACTCCTTCTCCTCCGATTTATCCTCCACCTAATATCCCTATGGCAGGAGCAAATCCCCCTATGACCAGAATGGAGGCCATTATAGCCGCTAGGTATGCTCCCCTCGTGCTACCGCAGCCTCTCAACGCCCTCCCAGCAGATGGTTACCTCAAGCAGTTGCCCAAGTTTACAGGTGAGGGGGGCATAACTGCAGAAGAACACCTAGAAGCCTTTTACCATTTCACAGATGATAATGTCATCATGCATGTAGATGTATGGATGAGGAATTTTGTCCATATCCTTCAAGGTGAGGCTAGAAAATGGTTCAAATCCTTGCCTCCTAGATCTATTGATGGGATCTAAGCTTTAGATAATGCCTTTTTGAGACAGCGGGGAGATAAAAAAGACTTCATGTATTACATGACATAGTTTGGGTCTTTGAAGAGAAAAGGAGGAGAGTTTGTCTCCGACTTCTCCAAGAGATTCAATAAAATGTAGAATAAAATCCCTGCTGAGATCAAACCCTCAGAAGCCTCTACAAAGATCACTTATGCTAGAACCTTTGATCCCGATTTCTGCCTCCTACTCAGGGAAATAAGAGCCACTACTTTGTCCCATATGCAAGATGCAGCCGTGGAGGTAGAATCTAATATATTGGCTATTGATCGACTTAGGAACACTGCTGGTAGAAAATTATCCAGGTAGAGGCCTGAAGCTTCCTCATCCAGCTCTTCTTCCCTGCCCCTTCAGACATATGAGACAGCTAGAATACTAAAGTCACTTTCTGCTAGAATGGATAGGTGGGAGTTAGAAGGGAAGCCCATGTACAGAAATCCCCAGAATGCTGATGGTAGAGGTTTTAGGAGACCTGATAACAATGGACCGTAGGCCTTCCCAAGGGAACAAATGGAAAAATATAGAGAAGATCAAAGGATTCAAACCCCTCTCCAAAATAAATTGGTTACTCATGAGGGAGGGGAGGAGATAGACGAGTTCGACCCCGAAATTTATTGTGTTGAAGAAGCTCCTCCTTTTCCTCATTTGACTCAGTCTGCATATGAGAAATCCCTGATGAACATTCAAATCCATGAGTTAGGTAAGGGAGAAAGGGTCGGTCACGCCTCTAACAGATACAATCTCAGGTCAAGAAAGAAAGAAGGAGACTTTGACAGCCAAGACCAGCCCCTCATAGTAGATAGGCCTACTAAAGCTGTAATAGCCACTACTAAAGAAAGGAAAACTCAGAGTGCTTCGCCAGCAGCCAAGGAACCTGTCCATGAGGTAAGGGAAGCTCCTAAGCCTATCCCTTCCTTCAATTTCGAGCATGAGATTCAGAAGATTATAATTCCTGTGCCCCTATCTGAACTCGTTAAAAAAGAAGATTTAAAAAGGTCCCTATCCAAGTTGCTACAATCTGAGTCCCCCCAGCCTCCCTCTGACTCAGTGAACCTTCAAGATGAAAAGTCGGCAGTTGTCCTAGGGCCCATGGTAGAAGATAGAGATGATTCATCTCCTCCCTTCTACACATCCTTGAATATACATGATAAAGTGTTGCATAACTACCTCATGGATTCAGGGGCTTCCCATAACCTTATGCCCAAAATAGTAATGGAAGAATTGGGACTGGAGGTGACAAAAACTTATCATGATTTGTACTCTTTCGATTCAAGAAGAGTGAAGTGTCTAGGAGTCATCAAATACCTGGTGGTTTCTTTGTTTCAGCTGCCCATGAAGAGTGTGGTCATGGATATTGTGGTAGTTGACGTTCCCCCCAAATTTGGCATGTTGTTGTCTAGATCTTGGATTAAAAATCTTGGGGGAACATTACATATGGATCTCACGTATGCCACCATCCCAGTCTTTGGAGGGGAACACAGGAGGTTGTACAGGAAGCCCAGCTAGCCTATATTGTCAGTGATGAAGCAAACCCCACTAATCACCCCATCTTTTCACTTGACACCGATTTAGGGTCTAGTTTGTTGCAGATCACTGAAACTCCTGAGGTCCCTTTACAGATCAAAAAGCATCCCATTCTTAATCAGGAGGTACCTCCTCCAACCACCTCTGTTTGGAAGATGTTTTTCGACGGAGCTTCTTCTAGCGAAGGCACTGGCGCTGGGGTGGTTTTCATATCACCTTGTCAAGAGGCCATATCCCTGTCATACAAGCTGGAATTCGAAATCACCAACAATGTGGCAAAGTATGAAGCTCTTGTTCTGGGTATGAGGGCCGCAAAGGAAATGGGAATTAAAGAAATAACAATATTTGGATATGCTGAGTTGATTATCCAGCAAGTCAGAAATGCTTATCGTGCTAATAATCCCAGGCTCAGGAATTATAGAAATGAGGTATGGGACTTGATTGACAATTTCTTCTTGGCCTTTAACATTTCTTTCATTTCAAGGGGGGAGAATACTTCAGCCGATTCTTTAGCTGTCTCAGCTAGTTTGCTCAAAGTTCCTCTGCCACCTAGGGTCAAATATGACGTTGAAATAAGATATAGGCCCTCTATACTGGACAACGTCAAGCATTGGAAGGTATTTGAAGATGACCTAGAAATCGAAAAATTTCTCCAATCTGTTGATGAATTTTTTGCGCTGCACATTGATCAGGATCCCGACCCAGAAGGTGACCCTCACCCTGAGATGTTTTTAAATAAAATTGCTAATCACCAAATTATTCAGCTGCCTAGCAATCACATTTCGAGGGGACTAATCCCTTTAGAAATACTATTCGATGGGAATGATGTGGCCGTAAAGGGTAAGGTTTCAAATGAAGATGCTGATACAACCAAATGCAACATTGGCACACAGGAGGAGCCTAGGATTGTCAAATTATCAAGCAGTTTGACCAGAGAACAGAGGGACGAATATACTGAGTTGCTGAGAGAGTTTGCTGATGTGTTTGCATGGTCATACGAGGACCTTAAGACATATGACACATCTGCCATTGAACACAAGATCCCATTGAAGGAAGAAGCTAGGCCATTTAGGCAGAAGCTAAGACAGATAAATCCCATGTTGTTGCCTGTCATGGAGAAAGAAGTAAAGAAGTTGCTAGAGGCCCATATTATCATCCCCTTGAGATATTCTGAATGGGTGGCCAATTTGGTTCTGGTGAGGAAGAAAAGTGGAGAAATCAATCTTTGTGTCGATTTAAGAAACCTGAATAGGATCTCAAAGAAGGACAATTACCCCCTACCTAAGATGGAGCACATACTGCAGAGGGTAACTGGTGCATCCAGGATATCCATGATCGATGGGTTTTCTGGCTATAATCAGATATCAGTCATGCCTGAGGACAGGGAAAAGACAACCTTCACCACTCCTTGGGGTACATTCATGTATGCCAAAATGCCTTTTGGATTGATGAATGCGGGAGCAATGTTCCAGCGAGCTATGGATATAGCCTTCATCGGGGAGAAGGACTAGTTTGTGGTAATCTATCTAGATGACATCACGGTCTTCTCTAGGTCAGACAAAGAGCACCGCTGCCACTTGATGAAAGTTTTCCTGAAATGTCGGAGGTTTGGTCTCTCCCTAAATCCCAAGAAATCCTTATTTTCTATGATGGAAGGCAAGCTGTTAGGCCATATAGTATCAGCGAAAGGGGTGAGGATTGATCCCAACAGAGTGGAAGCAATTCAAACCCTGTCACTTCCCAGGTCTAAAAAATATGTTCAGGCCTTTTTGGGAAAGATCAATTTCTTGAGGAGATTCGTCTCAAATTTTGCTGAACTGGTAAAACACATCACGACCATGCTCATAAAAGGAAATGAAGTAAAATGGACTGTTGAACCCAAGGAATATTTTATCCAAATAAAAAGGGCATTGACTGAGGTACTTGTGCTGATCAGTCCTGACTATTCCAAAGAGTTCCTAATTTTCTCTTTTGCTTCTTTTGATACAGTAGCGGCGGTCTTGTTGCAAAAAAATAAGGAAGGGTGAGAGAAACCCATTGCCTTCTTTAGCAGGGCATTAAGAGATGCAGAGATCAAGTATGAAATCATGGAGAAACAAGCCTATGCCTTGGTGAAATCTCTCAAAGCTTTCAGAGTCTATGTCTTGCACTCAAAGGTAACCGCATACGTCCCTTCGACTTTTGTGAAGGATATCCTTGTGCAGCCCGATATAGATGGGAGAAGAGGCAGATGGATCGCTAGAATCTTGGAATTTGACTTGGAAATAAAGCCCACCAAGTTGGTTAAGGGGCAAGGTTTGGCCAAGCTACTGGCTAAATCCAATTGCAAAGCATTGGGAGTTAGTTTCATCAATAGTTTCCCAGGAATTCAGCAAGTTGAGTTGCCCAGCCAATGCTCTTAGGATGGCTTATCATTAACATAATGTGCCTAGTATCGTGACATTTTGTACTTTCTATAGGAGTTGAAGCCCCCAGATGGAATGTGTAAAAGTAAGTCAAGAGATTTAAATCTCAAGGCAGTCAGATATTGCCTCATTGGGAAAGTCTTATACTGGAGAGGCCCCCTAGGAGTGCTGCTAAGATGTCTGAACCCACTAGAAGCCCAAAAGGTCATGTTTGATTTCCACAGAGGCCTTTGTGGGCGGCATCATTTCTGGAAGACCACAGCTCACAAAATCCTCAAGGCTGGGTATTACTGGCCCACTTTATTCGTTGATGTCAATAGAGAAATCAGGGCCTGCATCAAATGCCAAAAGTTCTCAGGGAAACAGCAGCTTGGGCCACTACCACTAAAGCCTGTGATAGATTCAACACCTTTTCAACAGTGGGCATCCTCCCTCAAGTGGCCATCACAGATGGATCCTGACTGCAACAGATTATTTCACCAAATGGATAGAAGTTGTCCCTACTAGAAGTACATCCCACAAAGTAATTATCATCTTCCTGGAGGATATCATAGCCAGATTTGGCTATCCCAGCAGGATCGTAACTGATAATGCTACTTCTTTCAAATTTGAGCCTCTCATTAAGTTCTGTGAGTAGTTCCAAATCTCGCTAATTCACTCCACCCCCTACTATCCCCAGGGCAATGGTTTAGCCAAATCCTTCAACAAGGGCCTGATAAGGATCATCAAAATACTATTGGAGGACAAAAAAAGGGTCTGGGATTCAAAGTTGAAATTTTCTTTATGGGACGATCGAGTGACAACGAAGAAATCCTTGGGTACCTCGCCTTTTCAGCTGGTTTACGGAGAAGAGGCAGTTTTTCCCACCCAGCTCACCTTACCTGTGGCAAAGTTCTTTCAAGATTATGAGGGAGAGCCAGATCATATGATCAGAAGGATTCATCGGGTAGTGGAAGTACAGCAAATCAAGGAACAGGTGAGGGACACAGCTCATAGTCATCAACAAAGGGTCAAACGGGCTTTTGACAGGAAGTTCAGGAAGAAGGAGTTTGAGATCGGGGATTTGGTACTTAAGTGGGATGCACCCAGACATGATAAGGGCAAACATAGTAAGTTTGATTCCCTCTAGATCGACCCCTTCAAAATCTCTGACGTCTTCTCAAACAACATGTACCAGTTGCACGATCTGGAGGGTGAAGAGGTTTTCAACAGCCCAGTGAATGGGCATTTTCTGAAGAAATGTTTTGTTTGAGCCTTAGACGGCTCCTTTGTTTGTAAATATTGTCCGTTAGTTCTTTGTTCATTTTCTATTTGTATATTTTCGGCTTAGTAAATGACTCCATAGCCCAATAGCAAGGCACTGAAACTACAGAATGAGTTCTTAGAGCATCACAGGGATGACTCTATCCCCCATGGAGCCTATATGTTAGCGACAATTCTTGTCTTCGGCATCGGGATATCTAGGTCTGCAGGTTGCACGAGGAGCGTCCAAGCGCAACACACAGAAAAAGTCCTTTTCGGACTTAAAATCAAGCGGGCGGGAAAGATTATAGTGTCAACGGTATAGATCCATCCATATGAGAAGATCAATGGTTGGCGGGAAATCGTCAATAAGGAAGTTGCGCCGAAGTTAACACAATAGATCGCGCCCATAGTGTGCAAGGGACAATAGCAACCGTCCATCCAGAGGATTCATGGCGCGAGATCTAGTCGCGTCGGCGTTTTGGTATTCAGAAGTTTGAGGGGTGAGAGTTTCATGTTGTTCCACATCTAAAAACCCCAAACCCCGATAGCACCGAAAGTGGGGCCCGCAGTATCATGAAACATTTTCAGCCGTCCATCCATAGGGGACACCTGGCGGCAAATTGAGCCATCTCGGTGTTTCACTCATCACGATTTCAAGAAGCAAGAATCAACCCCTTCATATCCACGAACGCCAAAAGCACCTTTGGGAGTAAGCGCAGGGTCATAGCCCACGGTCACTTGAGAATGGAAGAGAGTTATGCAAAGGTGCCAAAGCATCGGGTTTTTCCACAGAATGGAATACCGCATCCTCCAAGACCAGTTCAGCCCGACTTTGATCCTGGTCCTCGCTAAAGAATTAAATGAAGCTGAACAGAGGTAGTTGAAACCTCAGCTCACTTATTGAATGAAAGCTATAGGGGTTCCGGCAGACAGTCTGCCCGAGACGGTCCTATACACTGATTTTCTCCAAAGGTTCATGGCTGGTCCTCATCTGACCAGAGAAAGTCTGTGCACACCATGTTGACCTTTAATGTTGCAAATATCTCTCCTGCAGGAGCCATGCGCAGTTAAGGCGGCGTTTGACGAAAGTTATCCGTCCGAATTCAACTGAAGGGACACCACGCCTTGGATGACTAAACATGCCTCTGATAGGAGAATTTTGCTGAGTATATAGACTCAGTATTTTTATTTTGTAATCTATCGATGGTAGAGAAAGGCTCCCGATTGTAATGTTTTAATAGACGCTCTAGTTTTCTGGTTATGCTTCTGTATGTAAGATTTCTGGTTTTATGAAAGATAGTTTCCCTGTTTCATCTAGTTTTCATCTCATAATGAGGGAGTTCATGATTGACTGATTCACATGAATTATTGCAGTTGCATTATGATAAAGGTTTTATTGTGACACTATTGTATTCCCTGGTTTTCTACATTTGAATGTAAGATGATCTCGCGTTTAAATGCATTCTCCTACAGTCTGCTAGAAACCTGATGTTGACAACAGACCTTTTCATCTCTCTGATATAAGTCTTCCCCCCTTACTCAACCTTACTACAACTCACTGTCTGAAGTATGTCCAAGACCTCACCTACCCATGCATGTCGGGCCTAGTTTCGGAGTCGAAACAATATCGTCTGAGTTTACTTCCATTCGATCACCTCTTCCATACACAAACCGTGACATAAATTGATGGGCGTCGAGCTCTGCTCCTGTAAGCAATCCAGGAGTGACTTCCGTCGCCAACACACATAACTCCTCACGGCTTGAAAGTTATGGCCCTACGAAGTTGAAGGACCCCCATGTGTTGGCTTGAAGCCCCAAATGGTCAAAGAAGTCAAAGTTCCCTAAAAGAATAAATCATTTTTATGATAAAGTAAAGTGACAAAGTCAAGATGGATTATTTAAATAATAAAGAAAAGTGACAAAAGCAAGAAATATTATTTAAATGATAAAGTATTGGAGAACTTTCTATTTATGGAAAGTGGTTAACCCTAAAATAAGGAAAATAGGTTAAGTGACCTAAAAATGGGTTAAGTGACCTAAAAATGGATTAAGTGACCTAGAGGATGAAAGTATAAATAAGATAGCTACGGTCTCTTGCAAATCATCCTTTAGGTAGATCAAATGGAGAGATTCTTGTGAGAATATCTTTTGGAGTATTGATGGAGATCTCTTTCTTGAGAATCTTTGGTGTGGATCTCTTGAGCATGATTGAAGATTTATTTTGAGGAATAAAGTGAGAGGAGGATCTCATGGATGCATCAAATTTTCGGCAATGTTGGAGATCTTGACAGAAAAAATCTCAGAGCTTCAGAAACCCTAGTTTTTGAGGTATACACAGGCTGTAATGGGCCAAGGAGTGTGCATGAGCGGGTTGTATGAGGACAGGGTCCATATAGTGGATGGAATGATGAAGACTTGTGTTTGAACTGGTGCCAAGCTCCTAGATGATGAGACAGGTTCTAGATCTGCAGTCTATGGGCTCATATCTATCACTAAGACATTGGTATGGTTATATTGTTATCTTGATGGATACCATTGTTTGATATGTTGTGAATGCTTAGGGAATTCTTGGTATGACTTCTATGATATGGTTCAGTTTGGATGATATGGTTGATGGAGTGAGAAGTACTCTTTGGATTCAGTGGTGACATGATTTCTATGGTATACTAGATGTTTATACATGTTTGAGATAGCATTCATATTGATCTATTGTGGAGCATGAGAAAGATATTGGAGAGCTTGGAAATGTTGTGACTAACTGGTGGTCAGATGGACAATCAGAGATAGAACAAAATGCTATATTGGTTGCAGACGATCTGAGTTGATATTGAAGGATAAAACCTAAAAAGTTAAGAAGGTATACACAGGCTACTGTATACATTAGACGCATACATATGCATGCTATAGTGAGCCAGAGCGCATGCACACGTGAGATGCACTACTGACAGGTCACATACCTGTTGACAGATTGATATCTATTGAGGATTGTTGTCTCATCTCAATTGGTACTGATTATGTAAGTCGAGTCTTGCATAATAGAGCTGGTGCTCTTGTAGAGTTGTACTCTATTCAGTTGTTGCTGATAAACCCCAAGATTGTTGTCCATAATAAAAAGAACAATTGTACATACATCTTGTGTTCTTTGTGTTCCTTGTGGTGATGACTTGTTGATGATATATCTTTTATATATGTTGTTGATATATGTTCACATATAACTGGTTATAAATGACAACAAAGGGTAATGAATAAATGTTGAATGTTAACTAAGAAGTTTTGTGCAAAAGGGAATATTTGGGAAAAATATCCCCACACTCATTCACCCCCCTCTAAGTGTGGTAGGTGTGTCCAACAGAGATGGCCTGTAAATAACATACCTTAGAAAGCATCATCAAAATAATTTATCCTCCCTTGAATTTTGGCCTTCTTTACTTCACCTTCCCTCTGAAATTAGGCTTAGATATCCTTTGGTTACCTAAGTCACTTGTATATATTCAATATGCTCAAGTGTGATTAAAATTAGAGAGCCTTGCCTCTTATTTATACTTTCATGTAGCTTCCTCAAGGGGTTACCTTTTAACCATCTTAACCCA
>JZKD02S1768834.1:197611-232577 GCA_000966675.3 Picea glauca | reverse complement strand
CAACCACTTTGACTAATTTGACCTTTTGGGGCTTCTAGATGACTTATGAGGGTTCTCCAACTTCACATGGCCATAACTCTTTAACCGTGAGTTATGTGATGTTCCACATACCACCGAAAATGGCATGACAGGTATTATCCATATAGAATAGTCTTACCTTCAAATATATTAAAACTCATACCATTATACATCAAACAAACTTGGGTACATTACCCAAACCTTTGTGCTACTGGAATTTGCTATCATACTTTCTTCAAGGGTTGACATCAATGAAAACCAACCCAAATAATCAACAAGTACTCTCCTTACCCGATATGTAGAAACCTTTTGATATTGATATTGATGCCTCTGGTGTAACTAAATATTTCTAATCTATGTCCTAATCACTATGTAACTAAATATTTCTAGTCTATACTTCACACACTCTGCAATATTCAAATGCACTCCAAAGACTATTCTACTTCAGCAAGTAACTAGTACAGAAAACAAGGTTTTCCATTTACTGGCTCATGAAATACAAAAGATGGAATATTGTCTTGTTTCTATAATGATACACTTAACTAGGAAATCCCCATTTGATTCTTCACACTCTCTTTCAAAATCAATTAATGTTGTACAAAAGGGAATTTAATACAATCTCATAGTCTGGCAATTCTGGAAAATCACTTCATTTCTATACATGGAGTAGAGGTCTCATTGAGACTTTCCATTTACTGGCCCTTTTAATATGAAAGATGGATTCTTGAGATGCTCATGTACTAACACACTTTGCAATTCAAAATAAATTCTAAAAGTGTGATTTCCTTCCTAAGAACACAGATTCAGTAAACGATCACACTTCATAAATCTTTATCACTATTTCAACTTTACCAATTACTGAAAATGAAGCTAGATGAAATGTCTATGGTTATGGTTCACCAAAATCGTCACGCTCATGATAGAATAATAGAATTCACACCTTTCTCACATTTAACATCTATGCTATATTTAAATCAAACAAGAAATCAAATTAGAAAAGATAATACCGTATACTAAATGAATAACAAGCAGGTACAGGACAATCATATATCAGTACAGGATCACAATAAATGAGTACATGAATTAAAACTACTTTATAATTTACAATAAGCTCACTGATTTGGACTGGTGGTCCCTTGTCGATACCAACAGGGAAGCTTAAAAAGAGCTCACGGAATGATAGATTCTAAGAAATGCACAAGATCAACAAATTCCACTTCATATTAACCTTCAGTAAATGAGTTCACAGAAAAATGTTTCATAATGCAAATATGGAAGAATAACAATATTCAACTACTTCCTTCAGTCACCTACAAGGCCTGTTTATAAGAGAAACATCTCGATACAACCAAGATTGGAGATAATTCATAAATAAATGTGCCAATCTAAAAAGATGCTCAATCGGTTTAATACATTGTTCTTCTCATTGAAGTTCCTTCATCCTCATGACACGAAGTGCATGAGGATGAAGGTATATCGGGCAGGCTCAAAATGGAGGATATCATTCACCAACCGTTCCCTCACTCTTATCAAAATATCCCATTTAGTTAATCAAGTCCATATTTTTGGGTGCAGGTACTGGATGTTTGTAGAGTTCAGTATCGGATGGCTCTAGAATGTTCCAATACTGGTTCCAGGTGACTTGGAACATTGGTACTAGATGACTTGGATGCTATATTAAGATTGTTTCTTAATAATATTCCCACGACAAGGTAATTAGAAGGATTAGAACACATTAATAAATATTCTAACTATTAATAAACCATAAAAAAACATAGCTAAATGTTCTTTACCTTGTGTACACCAAGAAGTGGTTAAGAGAGTATAACAATGAGCAAAATGGATGGATTACTTAGGATTTTAAGGAAAAATGGTCAATATGAGAGGACAAAATGAGGTTATTGTAAATGTCAAAAGGGAGACCCAACATTTCCTCCATGCCCAATCCATTGTATGTCCTCATGCGATGATGATCTTCAAAATTTCAAAATTGGTGCCATTTTTTATTGAATTAACCATTTGTTGCTTGGGCTAAGATGTCAATCCTTGAAGTTCCACCATTCTTCAACTCTTTAAGCTCTCTTTTGAGTACTTTTTCTATGTAACATATGCCTTCTAGACTCTTCTTCCCACTTTCTAACCAAGTGAAGAACCTTTTTGAATTTGATCGAAAGGTTTTCCCTCTTGTCCCGCAGCTTCTGGTTTCGAGCCTTGAGTCGTCCATTCTCATCCTTGATATATGAACCGAGGACTTCATATTCCATAACATCCTGCCTTAGTTTTTCATTTTGTTTCTGAATTTTATTTGTCCTGGATATCATTTGATGTTTAGTAAGAGTACCAAGGGGCTCGTCTTGCTTCTTATCTTTCTTCTTATCTTTTCATTCGACCACCAATTATTTCAAGGTCTCTATAATAAGTCCCTATGTTTCATTAGTTTCCTGAATAGGCTCATCTTCTGGCTCTGGTGAAGTCAAAATGTTGATTGGATCCTCTTGCAAAAATGGGGGTAAAGGACTCTTCTTCTATTTAACCATGCTTCTAGGGGTCTCGCGAGTAGGCTCTCGATTAACAATAGTGTTACACATTATTTTGGTCACCCTAATGATGATTTCACAAACATGTGTTCAGGATCCCAACATGACTTTTTGCCTAAGAAAAGAAACTTCTTTCCTCCTCTACAAGACTGCTTTTTAGAAAGGGTATGTAGGCTGCATATATTACACAGTGCGGAAATCTATGATTTCCATAGGCTGCTATATAGCTGGCCCAAAGGATTTTCGCAGGCTACTATATAGGCAGGGTGCGACAGTGTTCCAAAGCTAAAAGAGGAAAGAGGTTTCACGAAGTTTCTAGAAGGGGAATCTTCTAGAATGTGAGGTGGCGTCCATATGGTTGCAATCCTACTGGTTTCTCTGATTTGGTGGGATCATCCTCATCCCTTTAAACCACTTCACCTTCTTCTATATAATCATGGGCTTCTCATGGAAAAAGTTAAGCAAGATTAAGTAGGGAAATGATGAAAGAATAGGCTGAAGATTGTGTGAAGAATCTTGTTTCTAGTGATGCTTGAGGCCACCATTTTCCCATCAAGATTTTGTGGATTATCTTCATGAGAATTTCGAAGCAAGTGTATGTATGTGTTGGAACGAAGGACCACTAAAAGGGAACTTGAAACATCAAGGCAATTCAGTTTTATCTTCTACTTTTCATTAATATAATACGGTGGCACATCTCTTTCCCATAAAATGATTAGTATTTTATTACATGATTCCTTGATCACATGTTTAGGTTGTCATTGAATTCTACTATTGTTGCTTTCACATTGGTTGGTTTGTGTTGTCACAGATTTGATTCCACAAGAGCACTGGAGTGAAGCAAGGACAACAAAGATATAAGGAAGTGATTCATAAGGTATGTTATCTATTCCTCCTTTGGTAGTAAACTCAATGATCACAACTTAGGGAAAGTGTCTTGTTCTATCTCATTTTGTTCTAGATCTAGGTGGATCTAAGGGGATTAGTTCATGTCCGCATCTACCGACTTACCCAATAAAAAAATTGGCAACTCTGCTGGGGAAGAACAACTTGATTGTGGTTTTTTGTTGGCCATTTTCTTTTGACCTATTCTTTTTACTTGAGATCAGTCTCTGAGTCTATGGGAGATCCATTCAGACTCTTTGTTTTTGAAAGTCCACTTAGATGCTTTGCCCCTTTCTCCAAATTTCTTGTTTTTTCAAACACTTCTGCACTGCACCTTACAGATATACTATGGAAACCTTTGATTTCCGCACCCTGGTGATTTATTTCAGTGTGGGATTTCCGCACCCTATCTGTTTCTGGCCTACGAAAAATCTTCATTTCCACACTATGTTATACTGCCAGACTGGGGTGGTGTTTGAGAAATTTTTTGGGTTGGGTTTTGGCCTCTATTGATACCTAGTTTTGCTTTAGTCAGTTGGGAAAGGATTTTTAATGCCACTTCTTGACTTTTTCTGACTGTTTAGACTTGCTCTTTATTGGTTTTGGAGATCGAACACCTCTCTTTTGATCTTTTTTCAATTTTGTTTTTGATTTTTATCGTCAAGGGTATAATCTTTGGATTTGTGTCTGAGTGCTTTCTCGATTAAAAATCTTCGATCGGATTTGAAGTTTTAGTTTGGTTACACATTCTGATTGTTTAATGATCAGAAAACCAATTTTTTTTTATTCACATTTGAAAAAACATTTTCTTGTCATTTTTTATTTTTATCATCATTGAAAGATCGATTTGGGTGATTGTTGAGTGTTTTGTTTTCATTGATTTCTTATCCTTTCTTAGTTCCATCCCTGTTCTGGTTTTTGAAAGGAAAAAGTTAAAGTCTTACAATCTTTTAGGTAATCATTTATACGGAAAATATCGGCATTCAAAAAATTGAAAAAGAACGAATAGTGAAATTACATTGTTGATGATTGTTTGGTATTACATTCAAAGAAAATGAATTGTACGTTGTAGTTCACATTGTTCCAAAAAAATACCTTCTCCCTACTATAGATAGAATTCATTGAATGAAATTTTGCATCATTAATTTATATTTGCACGTTATTGGATCAAAGTCTTACACAACATTGGTTTCATTTCTGTCTACCTCTTAAGTAACAACAACCTCTTAAAAAAATTGCGAAATTTAAAACTCAAGTAGTAACTTTTATTTTCTAGGGCTCTTTTACCCCAACATTAGCTAGGCTAGAGCTTTGGAATAGGCAGTGAGACACATTCTCCAAATCAAAAAACACACAATAGCATCTTGTGATAAGGAGTTTTCAAATCCATTGGCAACATTTTGTCCTGAGAAGCCCTTCTCACACAAGGGTCAAACCTGAGGTCGCATTAAGACTGGTAGAGTTACTCACCCTTCTTTGTTGGTCTTGGTTTAGAGATTGTGCATATTATGGGGGTCACTTAAAAGGTATACCCACAATGATGAGTGGAATCCTTTTGAGTTGATTTTGGGCTAGATACCCTCCCTTTGCATGTGGATCAGACTATTGACTATTTCCCCAGGAATCACTGTTGTTTTTGGTAACCTTAGAAGCCTATATTCTTAGGGTCTCACACAAGGTGACTGTGGAGGGGAAAGTCTTCACGGTACCTAGAATCAACATTGGCCAAACTCACTCGGTCTCCTTAGAGGGTATACCCATGATTATGTGTGGGATATTGCACCAAGTTGTAAGTCTATTAAGCAAGTCGTCAACATAAATTTTCCACCCACACTATCCTAGCCCCTTCTTGTCTTGACTTCATGATGTTGGACTTCATCACCAACTAGTGATTTTGAAATAAGAAGGTTTTTTTTGCTTGGTTTGACTCCTAGATTTTATTAGCGAGTGTTGATGTTTTTTATAATCGGCCATAAAGTTTCTTCGTAAAGTATTTGGTTCGGGCAATATTGACCCTCCACGTCGTTCACGTAGAATGCAGGGCCTACCCCCGGAAGATCCAGAAGGTTCTCAACCCTTGCCTACCAACTCACTAGAGGGATCTCCTCAATAGAGTGAGGTCCAAGACACTGCCACTCCACGAGTGGAAAGAACTGAATCTTTAGACCAATTCTGAGTTTTTGATTCTCTAGAGTCTTTTCGGCTTCCTCACGATTCCAAGAGACATATTTTTTGGCTAAATTCATCTGGAGACCTTGTTGTTCAAACTTATGGAATACCAACTGGACCTTTCGCAGGCCCTAAAGGCCAAGATCCATTTTGGACTACTGACATATCTAGATGAGATATTTTTGGCACCAGGACAAGTGTTGGTATACTTGGCATATCCGAGCCACCCGAAACGTCTGTTGTAGATGCAATATCCCTAGAACATTCTCTCATTACAATTGCATATTTTTTTGTTGGTTTATATGCCCAGTCAGTCAATCCTAACTCGACCATCCCCCTTCAGATGGCCCATTTTACAATGGTCCCAAATGCTACGACTATTCCCACCTGGAATACAGTGGCTGGCTAAGCTCCCATTAGCACACCACTTTCTCCTAGACTTACCCCATCGCTTCCCCCCGAATATCATGCGTTAAATGATTCTATCCCTATCCCTACTCAAGTTCCATATGGAGCATCTGGAGATTTTTTCTCCTCCTGGGCACAATCCAGTTTCTGGTTTTATTCTGACACTACCCCAGCCTCCCTCTAGAGGGTCTTATCTACCTTTCACCAAAGGATCTGACCCTATTGGCATTACTCAGTCTTTCACACCTAATTATCATATTCATGTTAGTGGACAATTTAACCCTAGGGGCCAAGCCCCATCTGGAAGCCAAACCCCAATTGGGATACAACCTCCAGTTGGAGGACAAACCCCACCTACCCCACCTTATGGACATAACATACCAACAGCTTTGGCCCAGTATTGGAATTTTCTTACCCAGGGAAATACTCAATCAACTAGGGGGAAACAACCTCAAGTCATCTCTTTCATACCCCTTATCACTAGCCAACCATACCCCGGGACTTCCAATCCCATTTGGGATTCGAACATTCAATCTAGTGTCCCTTTCCAAGGGAACATCCCTAATCAGTATAACCCCACGGGCTACCTGCCTCCACACCCACAACCGAATCTGCCAGGATCTTAACATCATATGCAAACTGCTTACGGTCCTACTGGTTTACCAATGGGACTTCCTCTCCAAAGTCACCAGTACACTCACATGAATAGACAGTTACCCTTCTTAGCCACTTTGGATCTACCCGACTTGTCTAGGATTTTGAATGACCCTATCCATCACTCTCCTCATTGGCCTTTCATACCAACCAAATTACCATCAGACAATCCTAAGTTTAATGGTAAATTGGGAGAGTATCCGAACAATCATGTCATGAATTTCCACCTTTGTTGTTCATCCAACTCTTTGATGGATGACTCTATTTGGTTACGTCTTTTTCAACTAACTCTCACGGGTTCAATCGTGAAGTGGTATATGGAATTACCACAAGGATTCTTCACCAACTTTAATACCCTAGCTATGGATTTCCTCACTCACTACCAGTTGACAATCCGTTATGAAATGGGAACCGATATTTTGAGTTCTTTCAAGCAAAATAAAGCCACTCATATCTCCGATAACATTCATGAGTGGAGATGAAGACAATGTTTAATAGAAATTGATCTTCTCGATCAGTTATTGACAGAATGGTTCACGAAATCCTTCATGAATGACATATCTAAAGACATTTCCATGGGTGGAGTTGTCACAGAAGAACAAATGATCAATCGTGCCCAGTACCTCAATCTCGTTTATTCACAAACGGGTACTCTTTACGATATGCTCCCTGACGCACCTCATCCTTCTACCACAACCACCTCAACAACCCCAACAACTTCTCATGTTGTTGATGGTGTGATAGGTACTTTTCATGATCAACCTCAATCTGCACAGGCCTCTCACACCAATCCCAAATCTCATGCTTCTAATGTTCAAACTACTCCGACACCCACTCCTCCCACCGGTAAAACCTTAAAAGTGAACGTTGTTCAATCGACTTCTACCGGTAAGAATAAATCTAAAAAAAGGAAGGGTAGGAATAAGGAGGATAAAAATAATAACCCACAATCTGACAAGACCAAGTCACAACCTGCTGATGATAAGGAAAAATGCACACCTCGCCATCCTTTCCTTATTTTTGGTGATGATCACTACATGAAGGACTATCCGAGATGTGTCAAGGTCATGAAGTTCCTTCAAGGGACCCCAAAACCTCCTACATCTGTCGTCTTGTCTTAGCCCTTCCCTTCTCAACAACAGGCTCAATTGGTCATCCATGATCAACCTTCTTCCTCCAGTACCTCCTACGTACTTATGTGTGACAGTGATTCAAAGAAGAATGATATCACACTTACCACTCGTGCCAAAGATTAATCTTCCTCCAAGGAGAAAGTTGACGATATACCACCTTCGTTGGTTCAACAACTTCCCTCAGCTCCACCTTCCAATGGTCCTCTTCATCTCAAACAACTGAACCCCGATACAGTCCTTTTCCCTCCTCCTAAGGACGTGGTTCGAAAGTATTCTTTAAATCCTCATGCTCATGCTGCCCAGAACTATAGTATTGTAGAGGATCTGGTGTAAGCACCATCCGTGATGTCAACCCTCGAAGTCCTTCAGATTTTTCCTACACAACGGAAGGCACTGTTAAAAGATATCGATGGAATCAACCCTACAGATACGAATTTAATAATCTTTGACTTGGAAGATCACTTTCCAAGGTTACCCCCTCAGCTCGCAATTCAAATACAAGTTGTTGTCGCTGACAAGAACATTTGTAGAACAGTTATTGACGAGGGTGCCTCGACATGTGTCATGTCTATTGCCTGCTGGAAAGCCATTGGCTCTCCTTCCTTAAATGGATCACACAACATTCTCAAAGCCTTTAATGGCTCTGGCTTCAAACCTTACAGTGTACTCCCTTTGTTGCCTATTATGTTAGAATGCAAAATGGTCAACGTTGAAGTTGAGGTCTTTGATGCACCTCTCGATTAAAAACTTTTACTTGGCCATAGTTGGATCGATTCCATGCGTGCAGTCATGTCTACTCTTTTCCGTATCATGTCGTTTTCGCATCAGGGAAAAGTAGTTACAGTAGACCAACTGGCCTTCTTTAACTCTGATACATGTACCAGCAACATACCTTTCATTGTAAAGACACCCCCTGGGTATGAGAATGTCAGTGTGGGTCTACTAAAATATTCAACTCTGATGGGTACATTTTCGATCCCACCACCCGACGTTCCACCTCCTTTGGTTGCCTCAATTAATATGATTTCCACCTCCATCCGCGAAACTCCCGTATCTTCTGACCCGTGGATAGTACCTGAACCCGGTGATTATCTTCACTATGGAGACTAGATGCCTTTAAGTCCGGTTGAATCCACTTACCAAGCCATTCAATCGGCTGACCCTTCTACTCCCTCTCTCGGTGATTCGTCTCCTGACCCGTTCCATGTTATTTTTCCCACGGATGACATGATTATGTCAGTTGTGTCAATGGAAGATACCCCTTGGGATGATGGGCATCATCGTTCCATTCTCTTTCTCAAACAACACACCATTGAGAGATACCAATGGATCTCGACTCCATCGATCGTTGTCGTTATTTCTTCGGTTCCTGAATCCACACACGATGTGTTATATGAAGGGAACTTAAGTAACATTTCACCCACCATCCCCCTTGACATATCTATTAAACCTGGAGTTGTCAAAAATGTCCACATAAAAGCTTCATGTTCCACCAATGAGGTTTTCACATATAAGTCACTTTTTCAAGAATTTCGTGACATCTTCACGTGGAGCTACGAAGAGATGCTAGGTATTGACCCTGATATTGTTGTACACGAACTTAAGACCTACCTGGGCACTAAACCCACCCAGTCCACCCCCGTAAAGCAATTGTTATCAAGCTTGAAGTTGAAAAACTTCTTAAAGCTAGTTTTATTTATCCAGTGGATTTGACTGATTGGGTATCCAATCTAGTTCCAGTTAACAAGAAACAATGTATGATCTGTGTCTATGTTGATTATAGGGATATCAACAAATATATTCCCAAGGACAACTTTCCTACACCCTTTGTTGACCAAATCGTCGATGATTGCGTCGGAAGTGAAATCTTCTCTTTGATTGACGGTTTCTTCGGATATAATCAAATCAATATCTTACCCGCAGATCAACACAAAACCTCTTTCATTTTTCCTTGGGGCACCTTTGCCTACTGGAAAATACCCTTCGGCTTGAAGAATGTTGGTGCGAATTTTCAACATGCGATGTCTTACGCTTTCCATGATATTAATCATATTGTACAACCATAGTTAGATGACCTAATAGCGCATTCCATGCATCGTAGTGATCATCCGACCCACCTCCGAGCCATTTTCCTTCGTTTTCGGTTCTATTGCATACGCTTAAACCCACATAAATGTGTCTTTTGTGTGGATTATGGTCGACTCTTGGTTTTTATTGTGTCATGTCAGGGGATCAGAGTAGATCTTTTGAAGGTCGAGGCAATCCTCAATCTCCCTCCTCCTTCCTCACTTCGCCAGCTACAAAGTTTGCAAGGGAAGGCAAAATTTCTACGTGGTTTTATCCCAAAATATGTTGAGTTAACACTCGGATTTACTCGACTACTAAATAAGGGCTCTGAGTTTGTATGGAACACCACTGCCAACAAAGCCTTCAAATCTTTGAAACTATTTTTAACCTGTACCCCACCACTTTTCTCGCCTGATTATAGTCAAGATTATTTCCTTTATCTCGCTGCTTTGGAATCTACCATCGCCATGGTTCTGGTCCAAGAAGATGATTTACACGATGAACATTTCATTTATTATTTGAGTCGGATTCTCACGACTACCAAAGCCAAGTATTTACATGTTGAAAAACTGGACTTGGAAGCTCTTCAAGATGTCCAACGTTTCCGTCACTATATTCTACTACGCAAGACCACTGTAATTTCTGATTGCAACCCTATGTAGCACATTCTTACACGTCAATTTCTAGAGGGAAAATACTCCAAATGGATAGTGATTCTCTAGGAGTTTGACTTATAATTCAAATGCACTAAGTCCAAGAAATCCTTGGTGTTTGTCGAACTAATATGTGACCTTCCCTCCGCTAAGACAGAAAATGTGGCAGAGGATTCCCTACCCAGCAAATCCCTTTTTCTGATCAGTTATGATGATGCTTGGTATGGAGATATTTTCATTTATCTCCAGAATCAAACTTTATGGCCAGACCTCTCTAGTACAGACCGTTGTCGCATCCTCTATCAATCCCATCAATACATCATTCTCGATGACACTCTTTATCACCATGGTGTTGAATCTATATTCTGATGTCGTGTCACCTTTGATGAGGCTGAGAAAGCTTTGAATGACTTCCATTATGGAGCATGTGGAGGTCATATGTTCGGGTATGCCACTGCCCAAATATCTTGCGAGAAGGGTACTTCTGGCCTTCTTTATTTAAAGATTGTATAACTGTCGTCCAGAAATGCCATGCTTTCCAAACATACAATCATAAGATAAGATCTCATCCCGCTCCCTTACACCCTATAGTTTCTGTTGGACCTTTCACTACATGGGGTATCGATTTCATGACATGTAACCCTCACTTGGATGGGGGGCATGGATACATTATTGTAGCCATGGATTATTTCACGAAATGGGCCAAGGTGATGCCTACATTCGACAATACGGGAAAAACTACAACCTTATTCATATTCAATCACATCATCACACGATTTGGAATCCCATAGTCTATCGTCACTGATCATAGTAGCCACTTTCGAAACTTCATGATGTCTGAGCTTACATAAAATTTGGGTCTTCGACATGAAAAATCAACCCCCTAATATCCGCAAGCCAATGGCCAAGTTGAAGTGATCAACAAGGTTCTTATCACCATGCTTCGATGGATTATAGGAATTCACAAAATGAGTTGGCACACGATGTTTTTTTCAGCATTATGGGCCTATCGGACATCCTTGAAGTCTTACATGGGGTTTACACCCTTCCAATTAGTGTATGGTAAAAAAGCAGTTCTACCAATTGAATGTGATATTCCATCGTTAAAACTATTCGTTGAACTTCTCCCAAACACCTCCACTGAAGAAGAACATCTGTTGTATCTCATGCAATTGGACAAAGTTCATCATGATGCCACCTTAGTTATTGAAACCCAAAAGAAACGCATCAAATCCCAATATGACAAGCATGTCAAGCCACGTGTTTTCTCTGAGGGTGATCTAGTTCTCCTCTATGAACAAGATCATGATTTGCTAGGAGCCGGAAAATTCGAGGCTATCTGGCGAGGCCTTTACATCGTCAAACGAGTGTTGGAGAAGGGAGCCTACGAGTCAGTAGATTAAGATGGCATTCCTTTGAGTGAACCCAAAAGTGGGATTTACTTGAAGAAGTACTATGCTTAGACTTTCTTTGCATGGGTGCTTGCATTTTACTGTATCATACTATTGTGTGCTACTTTTGTGTGCTTTTTCATTATTTGGTTTCTACCCTTGACCGATTACCTTGCGTTGTGCTTGGTTTCCAAATGTCGGAGTCTTCGTTACCCCACTTTTTCTTTGCCAATGGCGCTAGTCGTAGCACTCAGAACCTATCTTCTGCTACGTGGGAAATCTATGCACCTACGAATGAACTTATAAGTCTACACGGTGTTTGCCTCGGTCGAGCAACCAATAATATCGTAGAGTATAGCACAGTTATCGAATTGTTGACCGATGCTATCTCACTTGGGATTTGTCGCTTGGTTATACGAATTTATTCACAGCTAGTAGTGCTACAGTTAAGTAATGTCTATGCTATCTGAAGTCCTACTTTGTTACGGGTATATTTATGAATTCGCCTCTTGGAACGTTATTTTGATTATATCAAGTATCAACACATTCCTAGATGTATAAATACATTAACTGATAATTTAGCTAATTATGTGTTAGACATACTTCTGAGACATTTATAAACCCAATCACACATCACATGTACTATACAAAGAAAAGTAAGTCTGTCGAAACCTCATGTGTATATATATATAAATATAACGATAAAAGTTTATTACAAAAGGTGTCTTCCATCCAAAGACCAAAATGTCAAAGTTCCAAGCTAATAGCTTCTACAAAATAGCATCATGGAAGTTGCTCACGGTAACACACTACTGCTCATGCTACCCTATGGAGAAATCATCTCATAGGACCAAACACGCCTACAGTATGGCACTGGAAATGCCTCCGGAACTCATCGATCGACATATCTGGGATGCTTGCAGTCAAACCCCCTAGATTCTGCTTGATTGCTTCATAGTTGTCTACATCCCATCCTGCCACTGCAACCGCTTCCCCTCGCCTTTGGATAGGGGATGTACCCGGGGGATGATATAGCCCTACATCTGCATGGTCAAAATGTTTTGATTAGTCCTTGGATTGGAAACATAAAAATATTTGATATTTTAAAAATTTTACAAAAACACTATAAAAGAAAAAAAAAAATCTTACCTAGGTCCCCCCACTGAGAACCCTCTAGTAGCACCAAGTCAGGGTCATTGTAGAAATATTGCCTGACATACGCATAGTCATCGATCATCAAGATCTGAGGCTCCAACCAATCAAAAAATGTATCATTATACTTAATAATGGGACCTGCTACATGTCGGAACATGAGATCACACCATCGTTTCATCCATGGATCTCGTGGCCCTGGTATATTCCACTCTACTTGTAGGCATAAGTGAGGGAATATTTCTAGGAAGAAAGATACCAAAATGTATCCGTACCCAAATTGCTTTAGTTCCCCATTCTTTCTCTTAGTCAACTGTCTCTTCATGTTGCTGAGAAAACCATCACACCAATTGAACACACGAGGTTCGGTGCATTCAATGACATACTGAAAGTAGCTCTGCAGAGCCATGTGAGGAGAAGCACTCCCTACCATCCATGTAATGGTGAAAATTATGGTTCTAAGAGTCAGATCATGAACCCCTCTGATATCCACTTTACCCTTGCGTCGCTCGACCTTGGGTTCAAAATAACGTTTAATGTATTCACTCATTGGCAAACCACCACCTCGACCTCCTGTTAAGGTCACTTGCGCTCCACGATGGGATAGCCCCATCAAGAAGTAAATGTCCAAGGAAATCACATGGACACCCACATGAAATACTTGTTGGTCCACATCCCACATATGGACCAAATATTACAACAGTCTCAGTTGGGCTCTCATGCCCTAGATCTTGAAGAACTTTAACAAACCACACTATCGTAGGGCGTTTATGGTGCTCGAATAATTCAAAGCCATTGCATCATCATATTCATGCTCTCTTTCTCTCCACTCCAACATTTTTTCAATCCAAATAACTAAATGGAGATGAAGGAAAGAAGTTAGCACCTTCAATCATCATTTTTAGAATTCTCTTTGGTCCAACGCATCATTTTCTTTTTGGGTTTTCGGCCACCACAATTGGGGTTTAGTTATAGAGCGGGTTTTTCCTAGGTGAACCATTGGGTGCCTGCTGAAACATTTGATTTCTGCAGGCCCCGATATAGGGCACCTGTGGCGGCCCCAGCGCACGCCTACGACCCAAAAATTTGCCCAAAAAATCATCTTTTAACCAATTGAAATGAATTTTAAACCATTGAAAAGGAAGAAGATGAGGTACTCACTGTTTTCACGCAAACCGTTCACTGAATGATCGCCTGTGCTCCTTGCAATCGACCGCCAAAATATGAGGTGAAAAAAGGGCTCTTAAACAAGTTTTTGACCAAATACAAATGAAATAGTGAAAATGAGTTCTTACCCCTATTTACCTCATTTTTTACTTTTTCTAAAAATATTTTATATCATTTAAATATATTTTCTCAAAAAACTACCAGCCTAATGGTCTCGTGAGTGTTTTGTTTCTCGCATATGGGAAGACTAGGGTTCCTAACAATGAAGTATGGACAGTTTTTGCGATTTGTTTTCTTTTTCATCGCGTGTTCGATTACTTTTTTATGTTTTTTTAGAAAAACCTCGATCTTAGTCTTTGTTCATTCTCGTGCTCGAAAATTGATGAGAACATAACCGATTATACATTTTTCATATTTTCGTACTCGTCATGGTAACATGAAAATAACGAAACTTACAGAGTAACCTTTAAGCTCTTTTCACACTCCATAAAAATGAAAATATTGTCGAGCGACCTTGTTCTTTTCACGCTCGTAAAAGTATTTGAAGAAAATGTTTTATGGGTGATAGTTTATCACTTTTTCAGTCCTATCGAACTATTTTACGAAAAAGAAACTGGGAGAGTTCTCTTTAAGTGTTTTTCAGACTCTCAAAATATGAAAAATCCCTGAGTTTTCTATCTTTGGACTCATTAAACAAACATTGAAAGACCCACATGGGACCAAACCACTCCTTCTTAGGGTTCGTTAAACATACTCTGAGGGACTCATACGAAGGATGAGATTACATCAACAAGCATATGTTATCCTCCTCAAGCTTGCATAAAAATAAAGAGGTACTCGCCAGAAATGGTGGGGGGAAATTTGAGAAAGAGATGTGTCTCTATATTTGTGTTAGTGGTAGTAAGCGTCGCTCTTGAACATGGCATCACTTTTATCATTTGAATCCAGGTTGGAAAATCCATTTGTCTCTTGTCTGACTTTATGAAAGTTCATATCTTGGGTCCTCTTTTAGTCCATTCTGCCAAGACCAGTGTCGTGCCATTCATATGTTCAAGAGAAGTTCAACCAAGCTCTCTATTGAGTCGGCCATCTACAATTGTCAATTCCTACCATGTCGGCCTTCCTTGTGTCAGTTTCAAATCATGTTTGTACTTTGTTCTACCCTAAATCTATTACTTACTTCCTATCATCTGATGGGGGATACATCAAGGCCCTCCTATGACGAGTCTTCTCCTGTCGACTTCAACTCCTTATCTAGGAACAAGACTTAGAAATTATTTAGTGCCTTAGAACCTGCATGCCTCAATGGTAGGTTTCTTCGCTTTCGACAGTGGATTTACGTCATTGATCCTTGATCGAGGTATTCCATCGAGTGTTTGAATTCAGCTCATCTATTCACACTCATTGGATTATGCTATTGTACCTTGGGAGTCATTGATATCAATGGTGATTTCCATTGTACTTGTTAACAATTTTCATTAACGATCGATAATCAAGTGGTTTCTAACCATGTTCGACTTCAACAGCTATAATCACATGGCCAGATTTTTACTAACAGACGATGGGATTGAAGACCCTGGACCTCATCATTTTTTATCCAGGTTGCGATGGAGTATTTGTGATTTGAATTGACACATAGATCCACTTTGTATGTCTCATGGCTATGTTTGCATCTGAGTTTTCCAATACATAGATCCATAGTGTATTCCTGGTGGCTATGTAGAATCTTGATGACATGGATCCACAGTGTATAATTGGTGGCCATGGCTTATACTTATGATTTCAATCATTTATAGTCTGAACATGGGAATGCCTACTTCAGACATGGTATAATATTGTGTGGATGCTTGATTATTTGCAGGTTCCCAATTGGTGTGCTCCTTGTTCCCGACACACACACTCATTTTTACAAATTATTTTGGTTGTCATGAGTTCTAGCCTCATACTTTGGGGGGCATTCTATTACACATTATTTTGGTCACCCTAATGATGATTTCACAAACATGTGTTCAGGCTCCCAACATGACTTTTTGCCTGAGAAAATCAACTTCGTTCCTCCTCTACAAGACTTCTTTTTAGAAAGGGTCTGCAGGCTGCATATATTACATAGTGCAAAAGTCTATGATTTCCGCAAGCTGCTATATAGATAGCCCGTGGGATTTCCACAAGCTATTATATAGGCAGGGTGCGGTGGCATTCCAAAGCTAAAAGAGGAAAGAGGTTTCATAAATTTCTAGAAGGGGAATCTTCTAGAATGTGAGGTGGCGTCTGTATGGTTGTGATCCTATTGGTTCTCTGATTTGGTGGGATCATCTTCATCCCTTTAAACCACTTTACCTTCTCCTATATAATCATGGGCTTCTCATGGAAAAGGTTAAGCAAGATTAGGCAGGAAATTGATGAAAGAATAGGCTGAAGACTGTGTGAAGAATCATGTTTCTAATTATGCTTGAGGCCACCATTTTCCCATCAAGCTTTTGTGGATTATCTTCATGTGAATTTCGGAGAAAGTGTATGTGTGTGTTGGAATGAAGGACCACTAAAAGGGAACTTGCAACATCAACGCAATTCGGTTGTATCTTCTACTTTTCATTAATATAATACGGTGACACGTCTCTTTCCCATAAAATGATTAGTATTTTATTACATGATTCCTTGATCACATGTTTAGGTTTTCATTGAATTCTACTATTGTTGATTTCACGTTGGTTGGTTTGTGTTGTTGCGGATCTGATTCCACAAGAGCACTAGAGTGAAGTAGGGACAACAAAGATATAAAGAAGCAATTCATAAGGTATGTTATCTATTCCTCCTTTGGTAGTAAACTCAATGATCACAACTTAGGGAAAACGTCTTGTTCCATCTCATTTTGTTCTAGATCCAGGTGGATCTAGGGGGATTAGTGCATGTCTGCATCTACCGATTTACCCAATAAAAAATAGATTTTTCCTCTAGTGCTCCTATGGTTTGGGTGACAGGGGTTTCAATATCATACTCAAATAATTGTCTCCTCTTGGTTTGTTTTGTTGGCAACTCAGACTTGATTACAAGACTTTGCTTCCCTCTTATCTTCTTTGCTTTACTTCCGGTGGACGTTTTAGTGTTAGATTCTTCAGGAGTTGTGATATTATCTTTTCTCTTAACTCTTGGTTCAGGGGATTCTCCCAGTTTTTTTTTCTTCCTTTGGTATGATTTCCCAAAAACATTTGAAGTATTAGGCCCAACGTCCTCTATCTGATGACTTTGTCTCTTTTTCTTGTTGTCATTGCTCCCTGCCTTTTTGGTAGACTCCTTACAACATTCCCTTTCCCTATCTTCTCCTACAAACTTGGAAATATCTTATGTATGGCTCTTAGTGGACTCTTCTAAGGTGATGTCCTGAGTAAGAAAAATATTCCAACTACTTTCTTGTTTCTTTAATTCATGCACAACCAATAATTTCATCATATTGTGATGATATAGACTTGTTTCTGGTTTCTTAGAAGTGGATTTAACCCCCTTAGCCATAACTTTTTAGCTCATCCACAAGAAATATGGAAAATTGACCTGTGGACCACCCTCAAAATGCAATAGTAATATCAAATGGTATAATAAGGTGATAGCATACCTTCCTTCACAATTCAAAAAATTTTGCAGGCTGACGAGCATTTCCCAATACTCTTGTCTGGCCCAATTGCGAGGTATACCTTTCGTCCATTCTGGGTTCGCATGTTTTGGTACCAAGAATTTTTGGAAAAGTTGTTTATTAATTTCCATACCTTTGAAATACTTCTATCCTTCTGATGACAGACCAGTGGCTTCTACTATAGTAGTCTCTGTCACTTGCATTGTCACTTTCCCCAGCCGAACAGTTTCCCCATAAAAATTTTGTGAGAATACATGGGAAAACTTGTCATCATGTCCTCTAAATTTCTCCAAGAAAGTTATCCATCCCGCCTTCTCAAAATTTTCCTTTCATGTTTTATACTCTTATGTTTATTTGAATATTTGAAACACATGCTCGTGGAAATCTACCTCTATGTCAGTCTTGAAGTAAGTCTCCAAATTTGATGCAGTGTAAACAATGATGCTCAGATTAAGGATTTGGTACCAGAACAAGGCAATGGAAACATGCAGCAGAAGATGAAATAGAAGTGAACATGGTGGTTGAGGGATTAGCTAGAGTGAAAGAGAATAGAAGAGGTCAATGGACAATATAACATTGATAAATGACGCTCATATGAATGGTGAAGCCATTCAAAGGAGCGTCTTTTCATTATGAGAAAATTATAACGGTCAGATCATGGTCATAATGGAGAAGGAGTGGTCTGAAATAATATCAACTCAAGTTATTTTATTCAATAACAATGTGGTAGTTCTTGTTCGAAAGTGATTAGGAGAGATGGCTTAGATATGTCCTGAATATCATCATATTACAAAAATTCATCGAGAGAGTGGTTTTAGTCAATAGGTATCATACCTTCATTACCTTATTAGGATAAAAGTGACATGGTCATGATTTTAATACCATAGAGAAAAGGGGATATAAAATGATACATCCCTAAGGTGATTAAATTATCCATTATCCAAGTATATAGGTAAATCTTCTTGTTTAGGCAAGGTGAATTACCTATACTAAGGGTCCCACTTCCATGAAAACCTATCTATTTCAAAAAGATAGAATCCACAAACAAGTATTTGAAGGATCTTATGAACATTATGTAGGAGATATACAATTCATATCCTAGCTTCAATTCGAATGATCATTGCTTCAGAATGTGACCCCAGCTTTTGGTTTTAGATGTGCCAATGGTATTTTTTTTATCTCTCTTTACTCGGTATAGCCTCGCTGCCAGCAGACTTGTTCAGTACCTCAATGTGTTTACCCTAGTACCATACAAGCATAGCCCCACTTCCATTAGGCCTTCTCAGTACCCTGATGGGTTTACTTGTACTTCCCTATACTTACTTTTTATTATATATATCACTCAAAATATTTAAATGATGTATAATGTTCTTTGACATATTTTTAGAGTGTAAGGAAGGCAGGTGGTATGAGAGTGTTTTAAATTTACTAGGCACAGATTTAATCATTTATATTTAGTCCAAGGGTGACATCATCCACAAAAATATCAAATATCATCCTATTCAATGTATAAAATAACATCCTGGATAATGACTAAAAGGCCCTCTCGTGTTAGGATCCTCGTGAAAGTTTATTGATGTTTTCTAGGAGTGTTACACCATAGGAGTTTTTTCATCAATACCTTCCAAGAGAAACTTAGAAAGGGAGTCCTTGAATAAGAATTTGTTAAATCAATTAGGCCAACATCAAACATAATGGTGTCACCCTTTTCCAATGGATAATCTTGGTCATTCATAATGAAAGTCAGTTTTCAAAATGATGAGGTAGTAATAAAGTAGATGCGCCAATAGAAGTATCGAACAAGATAGGGATGAATGTGTAAATTTCACTTTAAGGCGATAATAATGGTGATACATTTAGGAGTAGGTATGAAAGTTCAAAATAGGATGTGTACCTAAGAACAAAAACAATTCAACACACGATTTAAATGATTCTTTAATAGAAAGAACATGAAAAATTATCTCATATCTCTAATCACCTGCAATGTCAATCTACATGACAGTGATCATATCATTTTGATACAAGTAACAGATTACTAACTAGTACTTGAACATGATTCTTCAGTATTAGAATAGGATTCTACAGTACCAGAACAAGATTCTGCAATATCGAAACATGATTCTGCAGTACTGGATGCACTTGAGAAGGTACCTGATCTTTATAATCTTTAAACTGGAACTTTCAAGCCTCACATTGTGGATGGAATACTCTGAGTTTCAAGTTGTACAAAATTGTTGGCGATCACTGGTACTGGATCAGACTGCAGGTGCTTTTATCCAAGATTCAAAACTGGAAGTGTTGAATATGCCAACAGGTATCGGAATGCTAAAGACTAAGTTGAATGTTAGAACCTCTAGGTTTGTTGATTTTGCTGAAGTATTATTCTTGAAAAATAAATGTAGAACATAGGTATAGGAAATTTAAATTGAGGTAGAAGTAATAGGCAAGGTGGAATTAGGTTCCAAATTCTGCAATAACTCTTAGTTTGGACTATCTTTTGCTACTGAAAGACAGAAGGCTCCTCCTTTAGATACAAATCATACTATCAAGCCTGTTAACACTTCAATTTTATTAGCAAGATAAAATCTAACTACCACTATCCCTTTAAAAATTTTATGAGCCAGCGATATTTCCTGCTCGTCATATTTTTCAAAGAAAACTCAGTGAAGCTCCTTTATCATGAATTATCTACAAATAAATATCATAGTTAGCTCAATTTTATAAATCACACAAAACCTATATCTATAAACTCACATATATGAACATATATACATGGTTAAATCAAATAACAAGAGACTTATAGTGGTGGATTAGCAGGGGGAGGACTCCCCTCGCTTACCAATTTCATTTCGTAACTCTAAAGAACACTCTTGATAAAATCTTCTTTAGACAAGGGATTATGATATACCTTCAAGCGGTTCCCATTTACAAAAATGGAAGTTTAATCTGCATCAATGGTTTTTATATTAACCAAATCATTGTCATATATTGTATCCACTTCGTAAGGTCCCAACCATCGGGTTAACAGTTTGCCTTTAAAGATTTTAAACCTGTTGTCATACAACAGGGCCCAGTCACTTGGCTGAAAGGACTTTTTCTTTAAAAAAAAATCATGCCATTTATCTTTTTGATATTGAATGAGTGTGGTTCTTTGAATATCATCCTACATTATCTCATCAAGTTCATTCATTTGCATTAACCTATGTTTCTATGCCTCATCTAGGTCTATTCCCAATTGCATCATTTTTCTAAAGGTCTTTAATTGAAATTCTATGGGGAACAACACCTTCTTCCCATACACCAATTCATAAGGGGTATAACATGTGGTGTTTCTCCAGGCTGTTCAGTAAGCCCATAAGGCTTCATGAAACCTATCAGCCTAGTGTTTATGGTCCAACTGAATTGTTTTCATGAGAATGGATTCTATCACCATATTGGTTGACTCCACCTATCCATATGCTTGGGGGTGGTAAGGTGTATATTTTTGGTGCTTGATATTATATTGTTCTTTGATGGCTTTGACCAAATTAGAATAAAATTTGGTCCAGTGGTCTATCACTATCTCTCTAGGCACACCAAAATGGGTAAATATTTCTTCAAATAGAAAATCAACAACGGACTGTTCATTTGCAGAATATAAAGATTTAGCCTCTACCCATTTTGTCACATAATCCATACAAACCAATATGTACCTTTTCCTTCTAGACATAGGGTTGATTGGTCCTATGAAATATAATGCCCATTTTTCAAAAGGTTCAATTACTACATGTGTTTGAAGAGGCATCTCATCAGCTGAAGTTGGCCTCCCCATCCTTTGGAAATCATCACAAATAGCCACATACTTCTTTGCATCTTTAAAAATGGTTGGCCAATAATAGCCTGACTGTAATATTTTGTATGTTGACCTTTTGTCAGAAAAATTCCCACCACATGGCCCATCATGGAAGACTTTAATACTTTCATGCATCTCATCTTCTCGTACACATCTTTTAATCACCAAATCAGGCCTAGTGTTGTATAAACAATCATCATTCCAAATGTAATTAGCACTTAGCTTAATGATTCTTTGTTTTTCCCAAGAGCATAGATTTTTAGGTAATTTCCCTGTTACTAGATAATTGTCCACATCTGTATACCAAGGAATGTAAGTAGAGATAGAAAACAAGATTTCATCAAGAAAGTTATCATTAACTGGTGTGTTCTCTTCTATATTAATAAGTCTGGACAAAAAATAAACAACAAGATTATCTCTATGAGGTCTATATATAATAGTAATGTTGAATTATTGTAACAATAATAGTCATCTCGTAAATCAAGCATTTGTGATAGGTTTATTCATTAAAAATATAATAGTTGAGTGATTAGTGTATACAAAGACTTCATACCCAGTTATATAATGTCAGAATTTATTAATGGAATGAACTACTGCCAAGAATTATTTTTTAGTAAATGTATAGTTTATCTTAGTAGGAGAGAGGTTTTTTCTCAAAAAATAGATAGCATAGGGAACTTCATTTTCTCTTTGGCCCAAAACAACACCCAAAGCTATATCTGAGGTGTTGGAGTTACTTCACACACACCTAGGATTTATTTTTCCTAAGGTTTTTTCCTTTTTTATTAGTCATAATTAGTCATTATCCAGTCACCTATATTTTAGGGGAGAATATTCCACCTGAAGAATATTCTCTTTCAGTTGACACTTCAGTTTGACTAGTTGAGTTGAGTTTAGATGTTGCATTGGTTTTGTCACCATGAAACATTGGTATCATCACCATGCTAATTAGACCTTGCCTTGGTATCATCACCAGACTGGTGCATTATCCTTGATTCCCTTATTTAACTCTTCACTACTCTTTGTTTAGTTAGTTAACTAAAGACTAGTTGACTAGTTAACCCAACTAGGTGGCAATTCACTCTCGTAACTGCCTGAGAGACTAGACTAGGTGGAAGTTCACTCTCGTAACTGTTGGTGTGTGTCCATATCACTCTAGGCCACCACTATGTCACATTGGTTCTCCTCTAGTGTGCACTCATTGAGCTATACAGAGTATATCATGTGTAAATTATTCATTATTCATAACGGTTAATGAGAATTTTTTCATTCTTTCTCTCCTTCTTCTTCTTTCTAAAATTCTCTCTACAAATGTGTGTATTATTCTTTAGCTAGATATATTTTGTGTAGTTTTAACACATTTACATGGTATCAGAGCTGACAGACTACTAAGCAAAAGCTACACCAAAAAAAATTCCAGGTACAAAAGATTGAAGATAGCGGAAAGATGGATTTCCAAAAAGAATTCATTCTTACACCTTACAAATATTTTGCATGGAAGGAGAAAATAGCCATACATATATTAACCAGAGGGTTGTATAGGTTAACCTTGAATATAGATACAGAACCGACATCAGCCAGAGAAAAATCCAAGTACTTAAATCACATGGATGAGGCGCTCAGAACAATTTGCAGTCTTATTTCTCTCGATCTCCTTTTTCACATATCTTCCTATAAGACTCCCAATGAAGCCTGGACCACCTTGGAAGGGATCTTTGGAAAATAGGATGAGATGAGGGGACACATGCTAGAGGTGGAGCTACTCACATTGGATCCAAAAAGATTTGAAAATATCCAAGATTTATTTACAAAATTCAAGGATTTATTGTCGCAACTCAAAACTTGAGGGGTTGATAAATCGAAGGAGGAAGAACAAATGATTATCACCATTCTCTCCAATATTGGTCCTGAATTCTTTGTATTCGTATCCACATTCCATTCTGTCAGATTCACCTATGGAGCCACCTGGCAGATGCCTTCTCTTGAGGACTTTATCGAATCTCTAACACAAGAGAAAACCAAGCTCATCAACATGGGAACAATCAAAGGCCCAAGGGCGCATGCACTCACTGTGCATGATGGAAGCCAAAAATATGAGAAATATAAATATAAAGTTAAACAGAAATCTCATGCACATCTGAAGAAGGAAGGGTACACAAAACCCTTCACCGATGCCTCCGAATCCAATGGGGAAAAGGGGAGAAAAGGGGAGAAATGTTCATACTGTCACAAAGGATTCCATTTGGAATATGCATGCATGAAAAAAAATTAGATCTGATGTCTCAAATACTTCAGAAAAACAACCTTGGAGATCGCATCCCCGAGGGTGCAAAGAAGAAGAAGCCAGAAGATTTGAATTCCAAGAAAGAAATTCTAGCCATGCCTTGATTACAATCAACTCCTCTCCCGATGCTTGGATCATAGATTCAGTAGCATCACATCACATGGTTGCCTCAGAAGTAGTCTATTCTTCATTGGATGCATGCAAAGGTCCTCCTATTCTAATGGGGGACAACTCTTTTATCGAAGTCACCAGCAAAGGAAGGATTGAACTCACCAACGAAAGCTTCGAGAATGTGTTGCAAGTTCCCAAACTTTCTGTCAACCTTCTCTCTGTGTATCAGATGATGAATTCTGGCAATGAAAATAAAGTCATATTCACACCAAATTTCATGTACATATATGACATGCAAACCAACTCCAGGGTTGCTACCGGTGAGGTAAATCATCAGTCTAGATTGCATACTTTTTATGAATTCATCGAACCTGATTCTGCTTTACTGCTTACTCATGTTGATGAAAGTAGTAGGATATGGCACAGAAGTTTTGGACATTTGAATTTAATATACATGCAATAGATTAGAAAGCACAAATTGGTTGATGGTCTACCAGACATCCATTTCTCCAAGGGAGTGTGTGAGTGACGTGTTCTCGGGAAACACCCTCAAGAGAAATTCGACAAGGGAAAATATCATAGAGCCTCGATACCTTTAGATATGATCCACAGTGACCTTATGGGTCCTTGTCCGCATCCATCCATCAAAAAAGTGAGGTTTGTTCTCATTTTTGTTGATGATTTCTCACGTTTTACATGGATCTAATTTCTCAGGAAAAAATCCGAGGTCTTTCAACACCTCAAAGATTTCAAATCCTTGGTTGAGAAACAGTCTGGAAAGAAGATCAAAGTCCTCCAAACTGATAATGGAGGAGACTATGAAAATCATGAGATCCATGATCTTTTCCATGAGGCAGGGATCCAGTTGCAACACACAGTTCCCTATACTCCGCAACAAAACAAAGTTGTCGAGCAAAAAAACAGATCTCTAAAGGAGATGGTATCTTACATGTTCCATGCAAAGTGACTACCACACAGACTATGGGTTGAAGAACTTAATTGTACAACATACATCCAAAACATATCTCCCCATAGATCTCTCAAGAATCAGACCCCCTATGAGGCTTGGAGCGGCCTCAAACCGAAAGTGACCCACTTTCGCATTTTTGGTTCACGTGCATGGGCCAAGATTCCCTCTGAAAAGAGGAAGGCACTTGATCCACAAAGAACTGAGTGCATTTTTGTTGGATACCTTGACAATGTGAAGGGATATCGGCTTATTGATCTTTCCTCGGACTGACTCATCATTGAGCATAGTGTCCAATTGGAGGAAAGTGTCTCACATGTACCTCAACATCTGCATGCAGACACCTTCACTCTTCCACCTGTCTGAGATGATGAGGATGCACATGCCGACTCTTCTTCAGGTGAGATTTTTTATTCATAGGACTCAGATAATTCATATTCAAAGTCAGTACATTCACATGTAGAGTCAAAGCATCCAGATGTAGTTGCAGAGCCAGAGCAGAGGCCCAAGTGGGCACAAACTACTTTTTAGGATGTAGGGGATCTCGTTGGTGATCCAGCCGATGCTAGAAGGACTCAATATGATTTCAAGGAGCCTCCTATTGCACTCACTGCCACTGAACAGTTTCCCTTGAGGAATATTTTCTTGGTTCAGTCTTCATATCCACACTCTTATGGTGAGGCTGTTGGAAATCCCTTTTGGGAATCTGCCATGAAGGAGGAGTACAACTCCCTCCTCGAGAACCAAACTTGGGATTTGGTTCCCCTTCCTTTTGGGAGGAAAATTGTCAGATGCAGATGGGTCTACAGGACCAAGAGTGTAGAGGATGGACAAATTACCAGATACAAAGCCAGGCTTGTTGCCAAAGGCTTTTAGCAGGTTCATGGTATTGACTATGATGAGACCTTCGCTCCAGTAGTGAAGATGGATTCCATACGATTGGAACTTTCCATTTTGGTAACCAAGGGATGGGAAGTCCATCATATGGACGTGAAAAATGCATTTCTTCATGGCAATCTCTCTGAGGAGATCTAAATGGAGTAGCCCTAGGGATTTATGCAGGACTCATCTTTTTTCTGTCGACTGAAGAAGTCCCTTTATGGCCTCAAGGAAACTCTGAGGGAATGGTATGACAAGATGGAATCCTACCTATTGTCATAGAAATTTTTACATTTTAAATCAGACCCAAATGTCTATATGCTCAAGATGGTTGATTCACTTCTACTTTTAGTTCTCTATGTTGATGATTTGTTGATCACTGGTTGCTCGAATTCAATGACTATTGCAGTCAAGAGGATTCTACATGAAAAATTTTCGATGATGGACATGGTTCCTCTACACTTCTTCCTTGGACTTGATATCAGTTAGTGTTGGCACAGGGGAAGACCCAGGGTTCAATGCTACAATAGCGCACTAACAAAACCCTAAATACCGGCCCTTTCGGAAACACTTGAGAAGCAGATGAAGTCTCACCTAAGGTAGAGGCAGGAGCGGTTGCAGGAGATGTCTGGAACCTTAGCTGGGACACAGATCTATGATTTTAATAATTAATAGGGCACTTAGCATTATCAGTCATCAATATTTAACCAATATCTACTTCATGGATAAAACAGAGCATCGCAACATTCACCATGATCTAATGTATTTAAGAACTTAGAATATATAAATGGATCAGATCTAGCATATTCAAGCACTAAGTACATTCACATAGGTCAGATCTAGCATTCAGATTCATCATAAGCACAAAGCATAAACAAATCTATCTATCTATCTATATCAAGCACTTAACAAATTACACATAAATACACCAACACATCGCACAAAGCAGAGCAACACAACATATACGTGGTTCACCCCCACCCTGGGGCTATGTCCACCAACTCTTATTCTTTATTATCTTCTTCAATAGGTTACATGCACAGAGCCACACAATCCTTACTCCACATAGGACAGGAGATCTGTGCACCTCGCTAGTTCCTCCTTCCTGCGCTACAGCACAAAGCCTTCCATAGTCTGTTACAACCACTTGCACTTAGCTCTGCAAGTCTCTTACAGTATGCACAAACCATTTACAAACCATGCTTGCACTTAGAACACTTACAACTTACTAGCGGCCTCTTCTTACATTGCTTAGATCTCTATTTATAAATTACAAAATAGGCCTAAGTGTGGGTAAACCCATGGGCCGACATCCCATACCTGTTACATATTCCCAAATCCCAAAAAGGACCCAAAGAGGGGTTGAGATCCCATGATATCTTATTCATCTTGTGCTCCACCTTTGACATCTTGTCGAAGTCCCCAAAATTAGGTCAAACATGACCAAGAACCCTCAAAGCTTGGTCAAGGGCCAATAGGCCCCCAACACTCACCTATGACTCGTTCCGAGTCACTCTGGTCTGACTAGTTATACTTCAAATGCCTCGAGCTTGGCTCGAGCTACTTCGAATTGTTATTGTGCTATGATTTCTTGTTCAGCAAACTCTTGGATGACTACATTGTTCACAAGTCCTTCCAGGCATTGTTCAGCTGCATTAACAACCTTCTCTAGTTTGGCTCCTCAGCTTTCAACTTCTGTGAACAATTGGTAGGCCTTATCTTGTACAGGTTGGAGTCTTTGAGTTACTTCCATAACTCTACTCTGAAGAGCATGAATCTTCTGCTAGGTGGTGTGTTGCTCTTGAGATATCTTCATTCTTTCCACATCTGAAAGGATCTTCAACTGCGCTTGTAGTGTCTCTACTTGTTGCTTCGCTTCCTAGAGCTGTGAATCCATTGTCTTTAATTCTAGATTCTCAACAAGTTGTTCGTATGTCAGGGCATTGTGGTCACTCAGTTGCATTCATTCCATAGAAAGGGCCTTTAATCTCTCAACTGCGCTCCTAGAACTTGCTTCTCTTTGGTCCCTTACATCTTGCGGGGTTTCGGGTACAGTGCGTAGCTCCAAGTATGCTATGCATTGTTGTAGTTGCTAGATGGCTTCTGCGATCTGTTCTACATGTTGTGTAACTCGGTCTTCTTCCTTGATTTCTTCAACTGTCACAAAGCGAAGTTCTCTATTGACAGCTTCCTTCACCTCAAGTTTCTCTGGAAGAAATTGTTCCTTTCCTTGTTGCATCTATGCTTTCTCTTCATCGAAATTCTCTTGGAGGGAAATCTTTTCCTGTTTTGTAGCACTGCATTTCTCTACAAGTAATCCTTACACTTGCTTCAAGGCCTGGGCAGATTTTTTGGTTTCTTTTTGTGCTCGTCGAAGGCGAGATTCGACTGTATCAGCTAGTTGATAGAGTTGGGTTGGCTCATCTCTCAATTCTGGTGTTCCCAATGGCAAAGGTGCAGTGGAGACTGCAGGGCTGGACTATAGTGCCTATTGTACTCCTCAGAGTTTGATTTCAAACCTATCATACATTTCTTCCTGCTTGGCCTCTTGTTTTTCTATTATTTACAATGAAGCATTGTTCAGGGTTGTTATGAGGAATTCGAAGTCTTCATAGGTGAGGACAGTATGCATCTTGGTCATGGAGGATTTCAATTTCTTCCTAGAGGAAGGTTTTGGAGGCGAACCCTTCCTCTTCGTCAAGGGATCAACCTTGTCTCCTTTCTTCTATTCGACTTATTTGTCATCTAACTCTTCGCCATCACCTCCTTGCTCTGGAGATATGGAAGCAACCTTCATGGATGCACTGTCTGATCCTTAGACCTCTTCAATCTTCTTTGACCTGCTAGATCCAGGTGTATCCTATGCAGTTTCTGGGTTGTCGATGTCGGATATCTCTGCGGGGTTGGTGGGGATAAGGAGGTCAGTGGACCATTCCTTAGTAATCTCCTCCAGGTCCTCCTCAGTCAACTTGTAGTAGGACTGAAGTTGTTTCTTATGTTCATCGGCGCGTGCTGTAATATAAATGAAATGTTGATCTGCGTTGAAATTCATCAAAGGCCGGAACTGGTGTAGAGTGTTTGGAGTCATGCGAGGCTCGAACTGGATGGCTCTCTTCAGATGATCATAGTAGGTATGAAAAACAACATTTGACTACCATTGTTTATTCATATCACTTGAATACCACAGTGTACTGAATTTCATAGCTAGCGGTTCAAATGGCTCAATGTCGGGGAAATTCACACCTTCTGGCATCTCCCAGGCGATGAATGTGATAAGGATCAAAATCCAACTAAAATGGAATTTGTAACCTTGATCTTGTGCTTATTTGCAGTCTAGTTCCAACTGATTCACTAGGTACTTCACCCAGTTCATCTGTAGGCCTTCCGCGCACTTCCCTGTGAGGTCGATTACTAACTCTGCGCACTTGGGTAGGTTGATTATTTCTTACTAACTCCCCTACAATCAACTGACAGGTGAGGCACACTAGGCCACTCTAGATAGAAGCTAACTTGTAGCCTCACTTCCCCTTCTCAACATCGTCGTAGGTGTCCTTGATCCTCTGTGCTAGCGCACGATCCATGGATTTTCTAGTATAAAAATCCTATGGATCAGGTCCCTGCATATTCAACCCTATGATCCAATTGATCAATGTCGGATCAACTATGATACGAAGGCATAGCCACAAATATCCACCATGGTAACAAGAAAGCAGCAGCTTGACACAGGCATTGACCTCCTGGTGTCTTCCGAAGTGTAGGATCTTCATGACGTTCAGTAGGGTGGACTATGTGAGGTTATGGGTCCACGTCTGTGGGATTATTTTTGAATTCTTACCCTTTGTTCTGGTCAAGTACTTATGTGGGGAAATCATTTTATATACTTTTCGTTCATTGAGGTTGAAGTCACTGAACTTCAATGCTGCAATCTTGTCTTGGTCTGCTCGAACTGCACGGATCCCCTTCGAGAGGTTCGCAGTGACCAATGTGTACTCGAAATGTATGGGCACACTATCTTGATTTACTGCACCACTCAGAGGTGGTATGTAGGTGGGTAATATAGTCGAGATCAATTTGACATTCATGAGATCATCCCTATGCTTGGTTCACTTTTCATCTGATGGTCGGGATGGTCCGGCTCCGCGAGCAGTTGACAGAGATGCTTGCACTATTCTTGTGGATGAATCTTGTACACCTATAGATAATCCTCTCTTCGACGTGACTCTTTCAGTCATTAGATCGAGGAGTACTTATGTCAAATATTCTTCGACTACGTTGAGATCCTTAGACATACACGCTTGGGATTAACTAGATCTGGTTCAGATTAACTTAGACACTGCGATGGAAGATATGGAAACAATGTGATGATCACTATGCAAGATCAACTTAGTATGCGGGCTCAAATTCTTGGTTAGCAAAAGTGTTCTCAGTGCATGGTGTAATGGGATAAATAGGTATCTCAGAAATAGGTCGCTTGCAATGGGTATGAAGCCTTCATTAACTCTGTTATGTTCATTACGGCGCGGTCCAACAGTCTGGTGGTGAACCATAAATTCCTTTCTTCCTGTTTGGTGGGTTGGCCGAGCGATTATATTGGTCCCAATGGCTATATTGCTTCGCCATGGCAAAGTGCCATGTGTCACTATGCTGATATCCCAACGAAGCTCCAATTTTGCAAATTTTCCTTCAGCGAGGTTCCTTCTGGATCTTTCTACAACTTTTTGATCTTAGCTCTCTTCTAACTTAGTTTTCTAGCCTTCTTTCCAGTGAGCTTCGTCTCGGTATTCCTTTTTCCATTCTGACTCTTATCTTCTTTTGACACAGTGACTTCGTCTTGTTGATATTCTTTCCTAGGATTCAAGGGTAATACTTCTTTTTTATCTGGGATAGGTATTTCAGTATTCTATGGGTCCTCTAGTGTTCTTGCAACTTTGATATCTACGGTGTTGTTGTTAAATAGCTGTGATCTGTTCTCCTGTTCTTCAATCAAGTGTGTGATCCTTTTAGTTATAAAATATTTTAACTCTTGATTCTTCTACTCTAAGACTTCTTCTTCTTCCTTCCTTCTGGCTTGATCTCTTTCAATCCAAGGTCTTCCTAGTAACATGGTAGATGGAGCATTGTCCTCAATAAATTTAATGATCTCAAAATATTCCTCTGTAGAAGTTCCATTGGCATTCATAGGTATCTGAGCGAGCTTCCCACATAGGCTTATCAGCTTTCCTCGGAATAATCCTATTCCTCCCAGTGAAGGAATCATAGCAGGCCTTCCTAAAATTTCCTAGGTTCTTTCTGTCATAACATTCACTTGTGTTTCCTCATCCAGAATAGAGTCAACATTGAAGTCTCCTAATCTTTCTTCAATGCATTCTTTTTCTTTGAAGATCTTTGATAATATGACATGTTGATGGTCATTCAAAGTTTCTCTCATATGTAACAATATTTTCTCTTATTGTTTTTGGGATTCTTCCATAATCTTAGTTTATGGATCTGCCTTAGGGTTTTCTTGGTTCAAATCCATTCTTTCAACTTTAGAAATCATTCTAGGACAATCCAATACTTCATGGTCCATATCTTTACAACAAAGACAACTAGGTCTTCTCCCAGGGCATTCCTTAGCAATATGTCCTAGTCTTCTGCAACTGTAACAGAGGGTTAATCCTCTCTTTCTTTTAAATGATCCCCAACCTTCCCTGTACTATGCACTAGGATTGTAGGATCTAACCTGCAAAAACTTCTTTCTAGGATCCTGAATCCATTTGTTAGTCCAACTATTCTTTCTATGCATAGGTATAACATATATTTCACTATTCTTATTATATCTACTCATGTCAAACCTTCTTTCATCTACCAGTACCCTAGTTTTCAAGCTAGGACAGAATCTATCAAACATACCTAGATCCATGCTTTAGAAACAAAATTGTCCACTTGTCTTACTTCTACAGAGCACAAAGATTTCAGATCTAGAACTTTTCACTATTCTTACCTTTATCAGAGCACAAAGCTTGCATATCTTACCTATTTGCTTCACATCTGACCTCTTTTCTTCACATAGAGCTTCACAAGTCGATCAGAATGCTACTCACTAGGGCAATAGATCTACACATGGAGCTTTCTTAGTTTCAGGTTGAATCTTTTCACAAAGCTCCTTCTTCCTCAGTTCCCAAAAATCATAATTTCAGTCCCGACAATGTAACCATTTGTTGGCACAGGGGCAGACCTAAGGTTCAACACTACAACAATGCACCAACAAAACCCTAATTACTGGCCCTTTTGGCAACACCTGCAAAGCAGATGAAGTCTCACCCGAGGTAGACGCAGGGGCGGTTGTAGGACTCAGATGTATGCAACCTTAGTCAAGACACATATCTGTGATTTTAATACTTAATAGGGCAATTAGCACTGTTAGTCATCAATATTTAACCAATATCTACTTCACAGATAAAACAGAGCATCGCAACATTCACCCTGATCTAATTTATTTAAACACTTAGAATATATAAATGGATCAAATATAGTAGATTCAAGCACTAAGTACATTCACATAGGTCATATCTATCATTTATATGCATCATAAGAACAAAGCAAAAACAGATCTATCTATCTATCTATATCAAGAACTTAACAAATAACACATAAATACACCAACACTTTGCACAAAGCAGAGCAACACAGCATATATGTGGTTCACCCCACCCTAGGGCTACATCCACCAAATCTTCTTATTTATTAGATTCTTCAATAGGTTACATGCACAGAGCCACAAAATCCTTACTCCGCATAGGACAGGAGATCTGTGCACCTCACTAGTTCCTCCTTCCTGCGCTACAACACAAATCCTTCCACAGTCTATTACAACCACTTTCACTCAGCTCTACAAGTCTCTTACAGTATGCACAAAGCATTTACAAACCATGCTTGCATTTAGCACACTTACGAATTACTAGCGGCCTCTTCTTACATTGCCTAGATCTCTATTTATACATTACAAAATAGGCCTAAGCATGGGTAAACCCATGGGACGACATCCCATACCCGTTACATATTCCCAAATCCCAAAAAGGACTCAAAAAGGAGCTGAGATCCTGTGATCTTTTCTTTCACTTGTGCTCCACCTTAGACAGCCTGTCGAATTCCCCAAAATTAGGTCAAACATGACCAAGAACCCTCCAAACTTGGTCAAGGGAAAATAGTTAGGATGCATCAGGCATCAAACTGTCTCGGGCCAAGTATGCACGAGATCTCCTTGAGAGATTTCACATGACAGACTGCAAGTCTTCTCTGACTCATTTCCTATCAGGAGTCAAACTTGAGGATGGCGGGGAGACTTTGTTGGTTGACAACACACTGTAAAGAAAACTAGTGAGGAGCTTTTTGTATCTCACGCTCTAAACCAGACCTCTCATATGAAGTTGGCACAGTTTCCAGGCTCATGCAGGAGCCACATGAGCTACATTAGAAAGTTTCAAAGCGTATCCTTCGATACGTTCAGGGCATCATAACCTTTGGGATTCATTATGTAGAAGACTCTACATTAGATCTCATCGGATTTAATGATTCCGACTGGGCTGGTGATAGCATTGATCGCAAATCCACATATGGTTACTCACTCAGTCTTAGTTCTGGGCCTATCTTTTATCAAGCAAGAAGTAAGCTTCCATTTCTCTATCTTCAACTGAGGCAGAGTACATAGGGGTAGTTAACATAACCATTCAAGATATGTGGCTACAACATTTTCTCATTGAGTTGGGCATTCAGTTTCATCGGTCGATCATCATTTGGTGTGACAACCAGAGAAATTTGAATTTCTGCAGAGATCCAGCTCAGAGGCAGTGGACGAAGCACATCGAGCTCCACATGCACTACATATGGGACTTAGTACATGAGGGGATCATCAACTTACATTTCTTCCCTTCAGTAGAACAGATGACATACATCTTCACCAAGACCTTCACTGAGCAGAAGTTACATTCTCTGCAAAGTCATCTTGGAGTGAAGGACACAGTTGCCTAGCAACTGTAGTTCTTCTTTTTACATACATTGTACCTTGAGGGGGGGTTTTCCCATGAGGTTTTCCCTCTTTCCTCACTTTATTTTCAGTGTATCTTTTGTATTTGGGTACCTAACATGGCCTCGTTTCTGAGACCCATTCTTTATTTTCACCATAGTGATGTTCAGGAGGGTTGTTGAAGTTACTTCACACACACCTAAGATTTCTTTTTACTAAGGTTTTTTATTTTTTTATTAGTCATAATTAGTCATTATCTAGTCTCCTATATTTTAGGGGAGAATATTCCACTTGGAGAATATTCTCTTTCAGTTGACACGTCAGTTTGACTAGTTGAGTTGAGTTTAGATGCTATAATGGTTTTGTCACCATGCAAAATTGGGATCATCACCATGCTAATTCGACCTTTCCTTGGTATCATCACCATACTGGTGCATTAGCCTTGATTCCCTGAGTTAGCTCCTCACTACTCTTTGTTCAGTCAGTTAACTAAAGACTAGTTGACTAGTTAACTCAGGTAGGTGGCAGTTCACTCCCATAACTGCCTGAGAGACTAGACTAGGTGGCAATTCACTACCGTAACTGCTGGTGTGTGTCTAGATCACTCTAGACCACCACTACGGTGCATTGGTTCTCCTCCAGTGTGCACTCATTTATCTATAAAGAGTATATCATGTGTAAATTATTCATTATTCACGACAGTTAATGAGAATCTTTTCATTCTTTCTATCCTTCTTCTTCTTTCTCAAACTCTCTTTGCAAATGTGTGTATTATTGTTTAGCTAGATCTATTATGTGCAGGTTCAACACATTTACATGAGTCATTGTTAAGAACCAAATATCAATATAGCATAGAAAATCCTCAGAAAAAGTACTCAACGCCTTGATAAAGAGATAATTTTAGATAATAAGCTTCTTCAAGGGGGAAACCTCCTTTTACCCCACTTAAATGTTCAAGTACCAGATGATTCAAAATGAAAATGTCTCCTTGGTATATATAGGAGACTAGGAGGTATAATTACAACTAAT